>CABEEJ010000184.1:22374-75911 GCA_901482245.1 Timema douglasi
TACTATTAGCACCGCGTCTTACTACCCGTTCGGGTTATACGCACTTACGCTAATGTGTAATGGTAGGGTGATTGTGAGATGAAATGGAGGACCTACAGTTTAACGTGAGATCCGAACCACACATTCCACACATTCACAAGTTGTGATTAATACACGTCTTGTCAGAGGTGAAGGAAGGGTTATCCTCATATATACACTAATGAGATTTAGAAGGTATAATTTAGTATAAATATACTCGAATTTTGTTGAAGAGTGTGTGGTAGCCCATTTAAGTAAAAAAAAAAACACCCTCAATACACCCGGTACAGATTCGAATCTTGACCTTCACGGTACTAGAAAACCAGTCAAGCCCACTCACTCACTAGCATGGGTTTACAAAATTTCGTTTGTAACTTTAGTCTCAACTGAGTCGATTCTAGGCCTAAAGTATTGTATGATATTATTTTGTTATTGGATATCTCTTTATACCCAGGTAGTAAATTACAGTACAATTTTCATAGAAAAGGCCTTATCGTGCTGTTAGAAACGTTACTAAGAGTCACAGTTACTACCTGTCATACGTCAAATTAATTGATATGGAACCGTGAATATAGATTTATATTACTATCAATACCTATAACATAATATGCTATCAATGTTAATGTTGTCAATTTTGGCCACGATATACAATGTTTGTACTTTTTAAAAAAAAGCCCTTCCTATGAAAATAGGACATAGCGCTCGCTTTACCTATAGTAGAATTTCAGTATGAAGAAACTATGATAAAATACGATTTATCTTGGCAATCAACATTGATTACATTTTATTAATTTATTAGTGTTATTTTATAGGTATCAATATATATACAAAATAACAGTTGCAGATCACATGACTTGACGTATGAATAGGTGAAAGTAGATCTAGGTATTAGTGTTTCTAGCTGTCAGACAAGGTTCTTCTTTTGAAAATTTCTCCATAGATTTGTATACCTGTAATATTAAAATTTTATATAAATACTTAACGTGAACTTTCTACATTCAATTGTATTTCCACCCAAGACATATAAATTAACAACCTAACAGATTGTCTGCAGTTCTAATAAATATTTTGATAACAAGAATAACATAAAACAGAATCTACTAATATTTAATTCTATTACGCCCTTTCTGAGGTCAAACCAATGACCCTAAGCCGGTATTTTACAAATTGTGGTATGTCGAACCCTCAAAGTCAAGCGAAATGTTTTAGGGGGTACGGGACATAACGCCGAGTTTTATCAACAATATAATACAGTTTGTTGATAACAGTCTAATTAACCAGCGCAGATCTCTTGACGTGATTTGATTAACTTTTTAATACTTCTTATTCCCCAATGTCACGGCTATGTATAGCTTTCCACTCCCCGAGGCTTTATTAAAAATTGAAACTATTGTTTGTATTTAAAAACCGTGGTTCAAAAACTTTTTAAACCCCTGAACTAATTTTTTTAAATTAAAAATCTGTGTGACCCTCAAAACTTTAATGAATATTAAGAGTAGTAGGAGGGGTGACAGATATATTTAATTAACTTGATTAATATATGTAAGAAAAAATTGACTATCGAATATATTTTTTAAAGTAAATTATTTAATTTTCAAAAATAGGGCGTTTGTGAAGGATGAGCGCGTTTCCGCTTCCTATTGATGACGTATTGTCATACATGAAACCCGATACCAGAATCTGAATACTATTAATCTTATTATTAATCTTTTTTTTCTTTACTGATTTTTCCATTTTTTAAGTTTTATATTTTGTTTTCCAAGTAAATACAAAATTTTCACATTTAAAAACTTTTTGCGACTCACCCAAAAATAGGCTCGTGATCCATAGCTTGGGAACTACTTCTTTACAAGATAGACAGCTTTTGTGTTCCCATTTATTTTTTAAGAGCTGAAAGGGGTACGAAACAGTGCCATACGCTCAGTATTTCCCGTATCCAATCTTTCCCTGACTGAGGGACTTATAAGTTCTAGGAGAATTGACCGGGGGTCATACATGAAATTTATCTGAATTAATGCCCAAATATAATCAAAACATTAAAAAGTAATTATTTATTTTTAACAAATACATACATAAACAAGTACCAGTAACATTGAATTTGCGATTCTGGAAATTTCAAGGAAATTAACAAGCATTTTACGTCAGCTACACGGGCTTATTTTGTTTTTTATTTCTGCAATTTGAATTATTTAAAGTTGAGATGGTGAGCCACACATAAATAAACTGTAGATCCACAAAAGACCTGCGGGCCATGGGTTGCTTGCCCTAAATCAGGAATGGCAAATCTATGCAACGCGAACACTATTTCAGTTGCACGTCAACATTATAATAAACATTAAATAAAAATTTCCCCAATATGAGTTAATTCTTTGATGTCAATAACCATCTTGGCTCGTATTTAAGTCCATTTGGTGAGCTGTTTAAAAAGTTATGAACCGAACGTAAATATTTTTGATAGCAAAATACAGCAAAATATTTCAAAATAATATGGAAAATATCATGTATGTTATTGAGTTTAACATAGTTATATATAATTATCGTTTGTTATCCCCCTTAAGGTGTTAGTTTTAATTACTTTACTTTAAGTTAATAAAATAAATATCGCCTAAGACACTCAATTTTACGATTTAATAAGCTTTCCTCAAAAAATCAAGTTCTTATTAAACTATTTACAATTCAATTTGAGTAATTCATAACATTTCATAATATGCAGAGCTTTTTAATTTTTAAATACTCATCAATAATTTTAAATAAGAAGTGGTACTTTTCCTACCTGTGTGCCATTCATTTAACTTGTCTTTAAGTTGCACACTGGTCGGAAAAGTTTCACGATCCCTGCGCTATACCTTTAAGAGCGTGCTTCATGTACCAACTCTATGATATAGTCTGCTCAAAATCGTAAATTTACACGAACACTATTACACGTGGATCATTTCTGATTAAACATTAATGGAAATAAAGAATTAAAATTTCCTAATACTGAATATTGTTGACATTTTAAATGGTATTTAGATAAAAAAAAAACTGCATCGAAAAGGCCGTTTTTTAACATTTATAGAATGTTTTCACAGGGAAGAATTATGCCCAAATATTTATTTTGTCCTATTAGATACATATTGTAATTTTTAAACAAAAAGCTTTTTCACCCATTGTCACTTCGGAAAATGTCGAATAATCATTCAAATAGGAATGCACTGCACACATTTCTGACATTTAGTAGGTTTTTTCTTTTCCCTTTTACTCCCATACGTCGCGCGCATGCGCGCACACAGATGCAGATGCAGATGCAGATGCAAGCCGAGTGGTGAGTTGGGCCGGATATGATGAACGCTCTTAACCGAATTCTCCGGCCACCCAGCAATGAGGACGAACGTCAGATCATGGTACGTCAAAACTGGCAAATAGTGTGCGGTCACCTCCAGAAAGTTTTATGTCCGATATGAATTCGTTCCGCGACACCTTCGGCCAAGGTCGATTACTGTACCGGAGGCGTTGCACAAGAGAACTTCCACATCGGCATCCTGTTGGGGCGATTCAATTTATTACTGTCAACGCAACGTTGAGCTTTAGGTTTTTAGTTTGTCCTTCGAGTTTTATAATTTATATTTTGTACTGAGTAACAGTCCAATTTTCATAGGAAGATCCTTTTATATAATACAGATATGTACTTGTTTTTGCCAATATTGATAGCATTTTTACTAAATGGTGTTATTTTATAGGTGTAAATGGTGTATATATGTATATCTAAAGTGACAACCGTAGATCACATGATTTGACGTATTAATAAGCGATATTAACTTTAGTAAGTTTTCTCGCTACCGATAAGGCCCCTCTTATTAAAATCGAACTATACAATGCCACAAATACATATTGCAAAACCAGAACCAGTGATAGCGCGAAGCGTCAGTTTTGCCATAGACTTGATTTTTGGCGCCGGAATCGGGGAAGTTTGAGCTTCGAACCTCGTACAGGTTCAATCGAGGTGGTTTTACACTTGTGAACTAAGTTCGCTAAGTTCGCTACCTTTCGAAGTGAACAAATTATAGAAATTTAAATAGGCCTCTATGTTGTTGTTTTTTTATTAAATTTAGTTTTAAATCAAATATAAATCTAGTAAAACCCACTTTGATGGTCATATATTCTAAGCCGCAGTGGTATTCAACCCGGGGTACGTAAAACTCCGAGGATACTTTAAGATTTCAAAGGGTACGTAGAAGCCTATATTAGTTCTGTTGTCAATATAGCCTTCTCTCAAATAATTCAAAGCACACAGCGATGAATAAGGTATCAATGGATAAGGTTTTTTTACCGACTTCTGACATAGCATACTCAGTTTACGTTAAAACACATTGATTGTTTAAAATTTAAGTTAAAAGAAAATTCTAACAATATTTTTATATAAATTACCGAAAATAAACTTTCTTTGCTATTTTGTGTATACACTTCGCTGAGTAATTAATTTCAACAACCCAACAAAACACTCAATCTTTTTTTTTTTGAGGGGCTTGAATGTTGAATGTACAAAAGTCTCGAAAGGGTTTGCTGGTTTTATATATATATAGGCACGCGAATAAAAAAAGGTGGAATACCACTAGTCTAAGGCATCACACTCACAATAAACTGAGTGCTGATGACTGAGAGATCGGGGTTAGAGGCTGTACTGAGGGTGATTTTTCCCTAAATAGTTTTCCCCTTCTCCCCCAAACAAATATGGGTACACTTTCTCTAAAATTCTAAATTCCTCATACAAAATCCATTAGCGTAATTATTTCATATCCGTACAGCCCAAACATGCAATAAGACACGGTAGCAAAATAATAACAAGTACAAAATTTGATTATCGCTTTCCATAAAGGCTGATACGTGCGGCTGATGGCTATCCCCCTCGAATACCATTGGTTGTAAGCAGTGTGAACCTGTCAGAAATGTTATCCCCATGACCTTGAGGATACCCTCCAAGATGGAAACTTGCATCTTTCGTGCGCACCTCCTTGCAAATAAAAGAATGACAGGATTGCCCTGAAGTTGTTCAAGTAGTTAGGAGAGACCGGCTCATAAGCTGTATACCCAAATATAGACATCGTGGATTCACATATTTGTTTGCACGACTGCAATGAAGTGTGCATGTCCTAAGAGAAAGGAAAAAAAAATATCTGCGTTATAAAATGATTTTAAAACCAGACCAAAGGCCCTATCTTACCATCTATACCCTGATTTTGTTAGAAAGTCATTTCTGGAAGGCTTTCAATCTTATAAAACTAATACATTGTACTATATAGTAGACTTCTGGTAGTAAGAAATAAGGTCTTCTATAACGGTCTTTATACCAGAATCGAGGTATAGCTAAACTGTTTGTGGATTCAGGTCTTTTTACTTCCCTTCAACAGGTCTGTTTTTTTTAGAAGGCAAGACACTGTTTGTATAAAACGTGTTAAAAATATATACTAACAAGCTTTTTTTTTGTTCTCATTGAAGATAATTACAACCAAATCGGAAATGAAAACTTGGACTTTTGAAGCGAATCTCTAGATGGACGCTTTTTCTCTTCTTATGATACATCTTGGCTTGTCTCGAATCCAAGGTCTCTCTTCACTTGTTAAGTATTGAGTATATGTGTGTGGGAAGGTCCTGTATTCGATTCCCGTGAGTAGGTAGTAATTTTAACCCCAATTGAATATCTTTATGGTATCAGATCTATTCCTGAAGATAAACCCTAAAAGATATATGAACTAGTTATACATTTTAAATTAAGAAGTAGTATTTGAGTATTTTCCTAAGAAAATTCTTTTAACTGTATGTTGATAAAGGATTTCTATAGGGTCTTGTATGAATCACACTTGTTAGGTCACTTAAAATTAAAAGACCTATCAGGTGAGACGGTATGATATCTCATTTTAAGGGCCTAACACATGAATACGCTTTTTTTTAGTAGCAAATAAAACCAAACTTGTTGCATACAGGGCATATCGTATAAAAATAACGTAGATCTAACAATATAAAGACACCGCTAGTGAGGGTAGACATGAAAAAAAACTAGAGTTACACAGTGGAAAATCGGCATGTGTACGCATGCGCTAATGGGTTATCAGAGAATGATAGCTGTCAATTAAGTTGAGTAGTCACGACTGATCATATTATAGTCCTCATTGTCCGAATGAAGAAAAAAAACTAACACTTATGTCCAGTTTAGTTCGTTCTACATGCTGACAGCATGGAACATGTGAAGAGTACAGGTAAGCAGTCAAGTGTGTGTAGTGCGTACCACCTACTACACTTCCAACTACCCCATCACCCCGCACTAAGCAGTAGAGTTAATGTATTAGGCCTATCTCGCCAGCGATACTTTAACTCAGGTAGTCCCAAACTTATTCGTTTGGAGGAACCGTTAAAAATACTTCGTAAGATATCGGGGAACCCTTTACTGGCAAACGCATTTTTGGTTCGACAGAGGTAAACTAGAAAAATACCTGTAAGCCAGTAGGGTCGGTAGATAACTTTTTTTTTTTAGCACCACGTCTTACTTCTCGTTCAGTTGGTACGTTTACGTACTAATAATACACTAGTTTCATTAGGGATTATGAAGGTTATATTTAAAGGAAGTGTACCCACATTTACGTGGAGGATGAGTGTAAAACCATTTTTGGAAAACCTCCCTCAGTGCACACACCTCAATCTCCCCGTCGTCGGCAGTCTAGTTTATTGCGAGAATAGCTATTTAGACCCACTTTTAACGTTGTTACCGGCACTTCTCTCTTCATCTTCTTCAAAAACACGAGTTTTTTTAAACATATCTACACATTGCTCAAACATTATGGGTAGACCAATAAAAAGCAATATCTTGCAAATTCCCGCGGAAATCTGGTTAGGAATTCCTGCTTAGCTAGAGAAGGATGTACTTGCACTATTTTCGCGTGCCAAAAAGTCATGGGGCCCATTTCTCACTCCTCAAATTTATTATTCGTCCTTTATAGCCGTAACGTGCGACGCACGAGAGTCTTTTGTTTTATTACCCCTCCGCGGATGAGTTATTGTTATGAATTGCGGATATCATTACAAAAAAAAACACCACACGCAGGTAGGTATTTTTATTTTTTTACTATTTTTTATTTCTTGCAAAGAAAGTATAGTTCATTATTATTACTATTTTTGGACAGAATTTCTAATCCCTTACCGTTTTTGTACTGAGAAATACCATACACTCGTGACAAAATTTGCTTGAGGGATCTGTAGGGGGGTTAAGGGACAACAGCTAAACGTGTGTGTTCTTTTTATGAATTAAATTTACATGTTAAGTGTTGCGATCAACATTACTGGGCAAAGGAGCCAAGGATGTCCCAACAAAGCGTTAAAAGTCAACAAGTTGAAGGTTAATATTTCTGGTAATATAAGTACGAAATTATTATTAAATTTTATAAAATAATGTCCATTGGAGCTATTGCAAACAAATAGACTACTACTAAAGTATTTTATTGTCCATAATGTGTAGAATTAATTAAAAACTAACCAAAAGTGATTGTAAACAGTCCGTTATCATAAGATGTTTTTCTCTACTTGATTTTTGGGATTTACCAGGCATTTTTTATAGACAAAAGTTATATTAACACCAAATTCCTGGATGGGATTTTTTTTAAGAAAAATTGTTTTATAAATACGTTCAAAGCAAGAGTTATTAAGGATTGATAAGGAAGGGTAGGGTATAAAAAAGGGGGGGTATGTAGTTTAAAAGAAACTATTTAGCATTAATGTTTAAAGAGGAGGTGGAAAACACAGATATAAATCGTATGTGGAATTCTCGAACGGAATTCTAAGTCCAGTCCCCCCACCAAAAATATTAGAGTGAGAAATGTTAGTCTAACGCCTTAGAACAATCAGCCACAGGTGTTGGTGGTTAGTGATTTAACTAATACCCGTGTTTAAAGCGTAAGCTATCCAAATGGTTGCGTATTATTACTATTTAAATATTTAATAACAAATATTGTTTACCTATATTTAAGTAGAACTCATACACTGTACCGTTACTCTAGATATGAGACTAAGTATTTATTTCAGTTGCCTCAAATAGATAAATTGTTATGGTCGTGAAAATGATCTACCTCACAATATTTATAATAGGGTTTGATATTTAATATGCCCCATTTGTTTTTATAACATCTATCTATGTACATGTTCATCTGTCCCTTTTTATGTATGTATATAACTCTATCTGTCCATTTGTGTATCTGTTTTTACCTAAAGCTATAGCCGTAATGGTTTCATGGATTTCTTTCAAACTGATAATTAAGTGCTAAATGGCAATGCCCCAAAGAAAAATCTTGTTTTTACTCTATATTTTATGATTTATTCAAAATTGATGTATTTTTAGTGTATTTTTAAGGAGAGATAGCCCCACCCCCCTTTTATGAGGAGTAGTTAAATTTAAGATATTTTACAGTTGACTTAATTTTGAGAATTTTAAATGATTTGAAAATTGCTAAAACTATCAACAAAGTATTAGGCATGTTAAATAGAACTTTATACTTTTTAGGAGAAAAAAATCATTTGGGGATAGGGGTGGTTCAATTTTAAGCAATTTTTAAAATTTTTGTTCTAAACCAAAAGATAAGATATATGAGAAAGCACGTACAATCGTGTCGTTCTATTTATCTTATAGTGTTTATTTTAATATAAGCTGTACAATAAAACTCAACGGAAGTTTAATATGAGACTGATAAATTTGTAAGGCAACACACATAGAAGGAAAAAAAAAAGTTTGAAATGACCACCAAAAAGACTTTAGGCAAGAAAATCTGTGCTTGAGATTGGAGGTTTCTGATTAAATTCAATAACCATGCGTCAACTTTTTTAAATAGTATCTACCAATCTTACAGTTGAATTCATGTTGTAAAAATCATATTAATTCAAGATAGTAACATTTAACTTTAGACCACAATTATGTTCGTGTATGTGACCAATGAAAAGGGGTAATTTCATCCTATAAATAATATGAATAAATTGGACAACCCTGAGGTATCTCTATAAAGAAACATGGACGGGCCGTGTCGCACAAGAAAAAGATTGTTATTATTACTATTATTACCAGGTACATGACGGCGTTCATTACTGCCGCTATTATTATAATTGACTTAAGAGACGTAGTATATGTGCATACATTAAACAAGAGAAACATTATCATTCATGTGAAGCATATTTTTAATTCCTGTTGCCCTGCTTGCACTGGTCTCCAATATGTTAATAATCTTGGAATTAAAGTTTATGGTTCTTAGAAGAGGCCGCGATACATACAAATGTGTTCATAAAATTCCTCAGCGAAGTTATTTAAAGATAAACTAAGATGTAAAAACGACTATTATGAGCGTAAAATAAAATATGTCTAAGTGTAATTAAAATGTTTATGAACTAGACCTAATGTAATAAGAAAGAATAATCAGCCAATTTTTTTTAAATATAAAAATAATTAATGCAATGTGATACTTTATGAGTTATGTCAATTATAGCATTAAAATTAAAACAAAATGTTTATAAATAAATATGCAGCATTTATACATACAAAAATTTTAAGTTTAAAGATTTTGGGTCAATGTTTAGGCCTATTTAAAGGGGAAGGAAACTTTTGACGCAGTTCAGTGGCCATAAGACCTAAGGCGTCATTCTAGATATAGATTGGACTGGCGATAGTGGAAAGATCGGCGTTTATATCGCGGTCAGGTGTATTGAAGGTGTTTATTCCTAAACGGTTTTCCACTATTCATCCAACCAAAAGCGGGTGCACTGCCACTAAATTTAACCTTTCTCATCTTTAACTCAGTAAATATTTGTATAGTCGTTACGGATAGCAAGACGCAGTGACAATAAAATATGATATAAAACTACAGTTAGAAATATATTTTTTAATCGTTTGTAATAAAAGCTATTTCACCGTTTTGACCCAACCTAATAATTTTGACGCTTATTCCGCGGGCCCACCGATGAGGGTAATTCGGATATCGGACCGGTGGTTTTAATATCGGGTTAACTTACTTCCTGGAGAGGAGTGAAGGAGGGGAAATGTAAAGTCCCGACTGACGGAGCGCTGTTATATCGGCCGGTAAGTGTTGAACCCCCGCCGAAATAATGGCCGCCTGCGGGAATGTTCTCGAGTGCACTGGGCTGTACTCGTGGTAATCAGACACGTGATTGCATCACACCCACTAGAAATATAGGCTCTGGTCAGAAGCTTCCGTGTTTTATTTTAGTGTCGCTATCTATATGGCGGTCCTTCGGTGTCAGTAATCAGGGATCCTCTATATTATACAAAGAGACTTTTCCTTCTCCCTAAAACATGTGTGAATAAATATGTATATTTATATATATGTGCATATTTATAAATACATATATGTATATTTAGGCATATGTATAAAAAAGGAGGAAGAGATGCCTCCTAGAGAAAGTATGTATATACATATATTATATACAAACTAGACCAGTGCCTATATAAAAATTAGCATGTATATAAAAATAGCCTGTATATAAAATATCCTACATATAATTATACTATATAAAATTTGTACCCACACAGATGCTACAAAGCCAAAATATAAAAGTATTATACATGATTCAGCCTATTATATATTATCCTATGTATACAAATTAATATATTGTATATAAAAATAAAATTACCTTATGTCTAAATATTATCCTATGTATAATTTTAGTCAATTTATTGACTAAGAATAAATGGGTGCTATTATTTATGACCGTGTTTGCTTTAGTGCGAGTGTACTTTAATTATCATTCCGTTTGGACATAATTAAAAGGATGCATTTCAAGTGAATAAAAAACACCATTCTCCAAGAGATGTGATAAAAAAATAACACTTTCTAAAATACCTGATCTAGGATTGAATCCCAAACTCACCTCATCAAACACGTTTGTACACAATCCTGGGGTTAGGGGCTACTTACTTCTAAGGTGATGAATTCTCAGCAGCGAAGGAAGAGTACACTGACATACTACCCGTTCGGGTTATAATCATTGTACTAACTGCGCTAATGAGTTAGGTGTGAAGAATGTCTAGTAAGGTGTTAGTGTACCCGCATTTTCGTGGAGGGAGAGTAAGAAACCCTTCAGGAAAAATCATCTTTAATACACCTAACCGGGATTTTAACCTTGATCGTTTTCAGTTCAGTCTATTGCAAGAGTGACACCTTAGACTATTCGGCCCTCGAAGTGGGTTATATAATGAGTTGTTTTTAATTTAAAGTAAGTATAACAAAGAATTTTAACCGCTTAATCCAAGGTTTAGGTATATAAAGGCCAATTTTTTGACTATTTATTAACTCTTATATAATGATGTATGAGTTGATTAAGTATTTTATGTTTTTATTAATTTGTTATCTTAATTATAACCCAATGTTTTCTTAAACTGTTAATTGTTTTTAAACATCATATTATATCTTTACTCACTCTACTTCATAAACATCATTTAACATTGAAAAAAATCTCAATTTTTTAAAACTAAATTATCTAAGACGTACTTGAGATTTTATAGTTTATAATGTTTTCTAAAATGTTATCTAAAGGGTACTCTAGAGGAAAAGCACCCGCATTATTGTCAAGATGTGATGAAAAAACAAAAGAGCCTGGAGCCTCAGATCATGTGAGCATCGGTATGGTGGGTTCTAATATAATCTCTTAATGACTCAACACTCGGGCTGCAAATCATTGTAAATATGGAACTGTCCGTACAGAGAGGATCGCATTTTAATTGAATTTAAATTAGTTGAGAATCCCAATTGGACATGGGAATCGAACCCAAGACCTTTGGTTTAGTGCACCAACGCTCTACCACTGAGCTATTAATGCTTCGTGCCGTGCTCAGGGTTGTGATACAATTAGTCGCTCGTGTGGATCTGACCATTACACACGTCCATCATAGACTCCAGCCTTAAACTTTAGATAATAATGACCCTGAAAATGGTACAAATCTGTGATAGTTAAGGTGGAATGTAAGGGACGCGAGAAAAACACACGGTTTTCCCAGTTTTTATGGCAAAACATATTTTTTGTCAAAATAAATAAAATATTGCTTTAGTACAAACATAAAATTTAATTGCTTCGCATGGTGACCTCAAAATTTCTTGAATATCTGTCACGCGTGTTCTGTAATTTAACACCTTTTTCTATTAATTTAAAAAGTTTGTTAGGTAATGCCACCATGCTCTTGATAGATATTCAGGAACTTTTGATATCGACATGTGAAGACAATTAAATTCTATGTTTGTACAGGAACAATATTTTATTTATTTTGGACATAAAATGTTTGCCATAAGACTCCAAAAGCACTGGCGCTTTAAGTCAAAGGTCCTGGGTTTGATCCCCGTGTCAGGGTGTCATTTTTCAACTAATTTAAATTAATTCCAATCTCTTAGTCTAAGTAAAATTGTTTAATTTGTGCTGAAATAACAAACTTCGTTAAATAAATTAAACAAAAACAACTTTCGGTAGCTTCGCATAACTGAAGATCTTACATTAAATGATTAAGCTCCATGGTATCACCCCGAAATCGAGCCATACTATTCAAGCGGCCAACGTCTGTTGGCGAAGATGGTGCCAACTTATGCCGCTATATGGTTTCAGGTTGTCAGCACAACGAACCCTCATACCGTTGATCTCAGTTTTATAGACCGGAACCGCTACTTATTTATTCAAGTAAATCTTCATTTGTCCTCACGAGACTGAGTTGACACCATTCCAGATCCACTGTTTCACAGAAAATTTGGAAGAACCGGGGATCGAACCCGGGACCTCTGTATCTGCAATCAAGAACTCTTGCCACTAGATCACAGAACTGCTCCTTAAAATTTTAACAGTTTGCTTATAAAATAATAATACTTGTAAATAGATTGCATAAATGGTTGTTGCTACCATTCAAAGTTATTATTAGCACCGCGTCTTACTACCCGTTCTGTCTAAACGAACTTACGCTAATGTGTAATGGTAGGGTGATTGTGATATGAAATAGAGGACCTACAGTCTAACGTGGGATCCGAACCACGGTGGAGGCCTGGCATTCCCCACATTCACAAGATGTATTGTCAGAGGTGAAGGAAGGATTTGGTAATCAGATAAATTTGTGCCGGGACCGAGGATTGAACCCCGGACCCCCAGCACAGAAGTCCGACACCTTACCCCTAAGCCACCAGGTCACCTCATTCAAAATTACAATGACACAAGGCAAGTATTTATTAACCAAATAATTTTTTAAATTTTAGCTAAATAATGTTTAGCAGTTTTAATCGTTTCGTTTAAAAACCAAACGTATGTGTTGTGATGTTAATACATGATTCAAAACAACAAAGAAGACAATTATGAGAGTCTTAATTAATGATTTACAAACATTAATTACTCTAGTTCTAGTGTTATTTTATTTCGGATAAATAATCTAGCACATCCATATAATTATCATTTATTTCCGGTAATTGTATTTGTATAGTAAGAAGAAAATCCCATTAAGTTTTAATATTATAATAGTTAATGTAATGTTTGGTAAAATTACAACTATCAATACCACAATTTATTCCAAACAGTCATCTGATTACTCAAAAATGTGGTATTTTAAATCTCTATGACGTAACAAGGTTTTTGGTTATTCAATTAAACTACTTCCACAAGAGTGTTATAACCTTTAAGAATAACTCTGTAGTTATTAATTTATCCAAATAAACAAAACAATTAAATAGTTTGTAATTATTTTTCAAGTTTTTGATGAGGTAAATAAAGACTAACAAATAGAATTATACTTAAATCCGGTAAAACCTCTAATCTTTAAGGCTATATAAAGCTTAATTAACAATTTTCTCCAATGTAAATTTCCAAATTTCGTAATTGCAATCATTATTTTATTACCTTAACCAGTGTGTAAGAAATTAGTAATTAAAGCGAGACGTGTATTGAGAGTAACGTATTAATACATAGCCTTTAAATCGATCGCTTCTTCCAAACGCTATCATTAAGAATTTTCAAGGAGATTATCAGATAGATTGTCTCACGTATTTTAATGTGGAAACTTCAGAAACAAACGTTTTAAGGGGGTACTTCACTTGTCTGCGCGAACAGATTGAATCCATGTTTTAGATATTTAAAGATAATACTATCTAGTTGACATGCTTTGGTTTAGAAAGGTTCTAGATGTGCCTTATTAAAATGTTTTTATAATGAAAGATTTAAGGATGTGTGAAATTTTGGAGTAAAATTTTTAAATCCTTATATTTTGTAATATAAAAAAAGTTTTTCTGAAAAATATTGATTAATAAAAAGTTTATTTAAAATTACAAATATGTGTAAATAGCTTAAATAGGCAACTAATAATAAATTATACAATATACATGATTTATATGAGATTTAAAATACTCCATCACTATCAACTATTTTCTAGAAATTATATTCAATGGCTTGGTTATTAAAATTAGAGGATATTTCATGTATTCAACAAATTATAAAATTGCAAACATTAATTTTAAAAACAAGTATATCTGTGTAGGTATTTTCTCTACAAATAGGAATTTAAATTAAATTAAATAATTACTCGTTTTGTCTAGTTGTTGGTTAAATATCAGGTTTCAACCTATATGTTGCCTAGCTTTGTTATGGTATATGCATGGTTTGTTCTATCACTGGTTAAGTAAAAAATACCACCACTAGGGCCGTCTTAGTTTCAAAATGTTGTGCTCATATAGCCCTTTGTTTAGAAATAACCTATTTATTTATTTTAATGAAGCGGCATTTAAAGCACACTTCTTAAACAATTTGATTATATGAGCACACAGCTTAAAAACTAATTTAATTTCAGAAAATACACAGCATCCAGTCCTCACGTAATCAATAATGTTATTCGTTGTTGAAAGGGATATTCAACTATAAATAATTAGGCCATGCCAAATATAAAACCTAAGATAACCGAGCTAAGTTACAGAAATAGCATCTAAAATATTAAATGTCCCCCAAAACAAGATATTAGAAACCTTACTAGAATTTAAAACAGTATTATAACGCCATATCGCTCTTTTAGCTCCTAAAATTGAATTATTATTATGTTCAAAATCAACTCCATTGGACTTTTTAAAAAAAATCCATACGATACAAAACCATGCAGAGATATCACCATTTTGGGCAGCCACTTTCACCAGACCTACTTTTCAAATACATAACATAGATCATCAAAATACGAACATATTTATTCAAAGAAAAAATAAAAGTCTCATCCTGTGTGAACGTGAAAGAATCTCGTTCATCAACTAAGAAAAAAGTAGCGTGTCAGAACAGATGCCGCTTATGAAGGGGGTGGGGGGGAGAGGGGAAATGCGAGCGGGTTATATGGACTCTGGTTTCAACTGTGCCTCGGGACACTATTATCTTTTTTATATACAGAAATATTTTAATATCGCACGGATGTGACCTTGAAATAGGAGTGAGAGTGAAGTACCTGAGATATCACTAAACGGTGATGTATCGATGAAGCTATGAAGATGTGTGGTGGAGGGGGAAATAGCCGATGCCTGGGGGGGAGGGGTAATGTCTGGAGAGTTGCCGCCTACTGCAGCCGAAGTCTATGATTTTATTCAAGGCTGGAGAACCGGGTAGTGTTTATCCTCCTTGGAGTGACTTGTGCATCGACGCGGAGGCGACATGGTTCGAGACCGGACTAGGCCCTGACGGGAAGTATAGTATGATTATGGTAGAAATGTCCTTTTTAAGGTGTGAGTGTAACGAGCACGAGTTAAAAGTCCGTGTTTTTGCAGTTTTAATAGCAATACATTTTTCACTCAAAATAAATCAAATCAAAATAAATATTTATTCAGTAGAAACACAGAGTTTAATTATTATTATTTTCACATGGTGATATCAACGGTTCTTGAATATCTGTCAAGGGTGTCCTAAAATTTGATGACATGTTTTTCTCTTCATTTAAAAAGTTTATCGTCATAAAACGAACGCTATGCTCTCGATAGATATTCAACTATTGTTGATATTACCATGTGAAGAATGTTCATATGGTATCAATATTTTATTTATTTTGACCAAAAACATGTTTTCCATTAAAACCTGCCAATAAAATTTACCTTTTCTGGCGTCCCCTACACTCCCATCTTAAGAAAAGCTAAAAATATTTTTTTTTTGTCAAAAACAATATTTTGTATTTTGAGATGCTTCAGAATGGTCTTTAAATGTGTCACTCTCACAATAGACTAAACCGCCGATAACTGAGAGGCTGTGGTTAGAATCTTGGCCGGGGGTAACGAACTTTCTTTTACCCTAAATGGTTTCCCACTCTCCCTCCACGGAAATTTGGGTACACTTCTAAATTCAATCTTCCTAATCCTTTAAATTAATATTATTATTATTATTATTATTTAGTACCACGTCTTACTGCCCTTTCGGGTTATACGCTTTAAGTACTAATTACGCTAATGGATTAGGAATTGGGAAGGTTGAAGTAGAGGAAGTGAACCCGCATTTGCGTGGAGGGAGAGTGGGGAAAACCATTTAGGAAAAACCATCCCCAGTTCACCCGACCGAGATTCGAACCTCGATCTCCCCGTCCTCAGCAATCGAGCTCAACACGACAAGCGCGTTAGCCAACTACGCCACCGAGGCGGGTCTAATCCTTTAAACATCAACGTTATTAGTACATACGCGCATAACTTAAACGGGTGTAGTGAGGAAGGGTGGGGGGGGGGAGGAAATCCTCAACAAGCACAGATGAAGACCACCTGGCTTGACGAATCAATATATTAAAATACAATTAGTTACACATATAAATGTCAGATAGTTTTCCCTACAAGAATACTACTATGCCTACGTTCTCATTAAGCTGATCAACTTAACGCTGACGTAACGTAGTTTAAAGATAACGTAACTTTGTAGCTATCCTCATGTGTACTTATAAATAAATCTATCATGACGAACAAGACGTAACGCTGACTGTTAACTAAACCTAACGTAAGAGTTATCAGGTAGGTAGAACGTCACCATTGCAATTTGTTAAGTGAAATACCACGTAGCACGTGTTCCTTCCAGCCAATCGTACTGAGAGAAATATTAAAGCTGTCGCACAGTACCTCAATTGGTTATTATTATTATTATTATTATTATTATTATTAGCACCACGTCTTACTACCCGTTCGGGTTATACGCACTTACGCTAATGTGTAATGGTAGGGTAATTGTGAGATGAAATGGAGGACCTACAGTTTAACGTGGAATCCGAACCACGGTGGAGGCCTGGCATTCCCCACATTCACAAGATGTCTTGTCAGAGGTGAAGGAAGGGTTTTGTAATCAGATAAATCTGTGTCGGGACCAAGGATTGAACCCCGGACCCCCAGCACAGAAGTTCGACACCTTACCCCTAGACCACCAGGTCACCAACAATTGGTTGTTCATTGTCTTCAGACACCTTACTCGTAAAAAGTTCAAATCTGACTAAAACCAAAGTGTCCTACCATCTACTTACATTTTATTTTATAGCTTCAGTAAGATTTTATTTCACGTAATTGAAGTTTAAACGGTTCAATTTCCATTTTAGAGAGCAGCATGGTTTTCAAAAAGCTAACATTTAATTACTGTATTTTGTTAAAACAACTTTAATAGATTCATAGGTCAGGCTATACATACTTTTTGGCAGATACTATCAATTCTTGTAAGAATAAACGTAATTACATTACATTGATTTATATTATAAAGAGTGATGTCAACAAAGATAACAATAATTTACTCTTTGGAAAAAGTTTGTACCATTTTTAGAGGTGTGGTCTTCATGATTTAGATTAGATTAGTTCATGAAAAACCAGTTTTGTACTCCGTAGGTCCGACTTGATATCCTTTATGGTCATAGTTGTTACAATAATTCCATATAACCCAGTTCGGTGGCCGCATGGTATATGGCACTATTCTCGCAGTAGACTAGATTGCCGGTGACAAGGAGATCGAGGTTTTGAATATAAGTCGGGTGTACTGAGGGAGGTTTTCCAAAATGGTTTTCCGCCCTCTCTTCTACGCCAATTTGTATACACTTCCTATAAATATAACCTTCCTAATCCTAAAAACTACTATTGTAATTCTTTCATAAGGGTATAACCCTAAACGGCAGTAGGACGCGGTGCTAAAAATAATCCATATAACTTAAGTTAGATTTTTTTTATATATATCACCGTTATTACGTGAATCAATGTTTTAAGATGGTAGGGAACATGAAATAACTTACTTTACGAGACAATAATTGCAGCTTTAATTAAAGAAACAATCAATTAAATAAAGTTCCGAAATAGTCTAGTAGCTAAAGTATATCATTACATAGTCTTTTTAGTTAGTTGTATTTTAATAATTGTTGGAACATACCATTTAATACATTATGTTTATATAAATATCATATTTATAATATATATAAAATTAATTATATATAATATTTATAATATATATATATCATATTTATAATATATATATATCATATTTATAATATATATATCATATTTATAATATATATATATATATATCATATTTATAACCTACCTATATAATATATAAGAAAGTTAGTATGCATGCGTTAATGTTAGTCTTCAATGAAGAAGCTACTATCAAAGAGAATAAAAATATAAAATATATAATTTTGTCATTTATTTCTCCTTAACAAGTCTAATATTAACATTATTTTTAAAAAATGTCCTGCTTAAGTTACGATTACAGACGAGAAATTAGGAGCGTGTATGTAAAAAAAAAAAAAAAAAGTATTATGGACTAATTTAAAAACCAGATATTTGGTTTGAAATTCAACATTGGGGTCGAATAAGTTCTCCTGTAATCGGCATCCGTGTCTGTTTAAACCCTAAATATTGTAATAAATCATGTGTTTTTTTATCCCTCTAGATCATCTAACTCAGCGTCGTGCTTATCGCATCATCAATATTTGGCACGCACCGACAGAACCTAATATAGATTCATCTTTCAATCACTACTCTTGTTTTACGCTATTAATATAGATTAAGGGAGAACACATGTATTTTTTTTATTTATACTGCGATTTAAAGATGACGAGAGACAGAGAGAGAGAGAGAGAGAGAAAGAGAAATAAATGTATCCTCATCAATAACATTAGACTGTAAGGTTGATTATATTGAGTCGAGACAGCATTACGCTTTTCTCGTAAAAGAAGGGGGAGGGACCGAGAATAGAAGGTTCGAGAAGCGGGGAAAGAGGAGGGGGGAAAGAGGAGGGGGGTAGACATCTTGTGTCTCGGTACAGGGGGTCCTGACGTCGATCATCAACTTAACATGAGTTTCAATCTGACTAAAACTAATTTTTTATCGCGAATATAAAAAATATATACTCAGTGGTTGGCAGTTCGTTCGCACATATCTGTCTATTCAAAAGACAAACAAAAAATTTAGTTCTGCCTCTTTACAGGTTTGTTTTTGTAAATTAACATATTTAAAAAAATTAGAGTCTGGTGTGTTTTCGGTAATAGGCTTTTTAAGCTTATGTAAAATTTCGAAATTTCGAACTAAATTCTGAATCTTGCCAAGATTAATTCTGTATTTGATTTGTAATGTCGAGTCTTAGTATTTGAAATATTCGTATAGAATTAAAAATTAAAAATATAAATAGATCTCAGATACAGATAATATAGAATTTAATCCAAAACTCGAATTTTAAAGTATATATTTCAGTATTTTAACTTTTTTTTTTAATTTAGCATAGGTAGGTAATGTATTTGAATTGAACATTAAAATTTGCATCTCTCATAATATTTAAAATCTATTAATTATTTGGACATGGTTTATCGACCTTAATATTTTAATTGGACTTAATTAAAATGTATTTCTATTAATTGGACTCATTCATATTCTTGATATGACAGTTAAATATATATATAAAATATTTGATTCGAATTCAAAATATTTCCATTTTTAAATATTTTATTTGGATTCAATTGGAAATATTTTCTTTTAAAATTATTATATTTGACTACGACTCGTGATTCAAAACCTTTAATAGGCTTTGTGTGCTTGTTCAGAAATTAAATGGTTTAATACTGAAAAATATGTATTTTTCTATTATCTTGGTTAAAAGATAATATATAATGATTCAAATTGTGATTACGACTATCACACATAATTTTGAATTTTGATAAGTATAACAGTACGTATTTTATTTATGAATTAATTATGAATTATTTGCATGCGTTTGTGTGTGTGTGTGTGTGTGTGTGTAAATATGTGAGCCTGACCAAGGTTTTCTGGTACACACCTTTTACCCTGTCTTACTTTGACGGTTTACACTTTGGCTCTACCTTATAATCTGCGCCATAGTAGAACAACGCAAGGTACTCTTGTTAAATTTCAGGTTTAACCAAATACATAGAAAGTAATTGACTCTCAGAAATGTTAAATATATATTTCGAATGTATTTGAATAATATACCTAATATTCTTTTAACGACGGCTGGGAGCAAAAAAAAAAAAAAGGTAAACGATTTTGTAATAAATTTAGAAATAAGAATTATGAACATAAATTTAACTTCCAAAATCAAATGTATTCTTTGCAATAAAATTACAGAATTGTGGATGATGGAGGTGGTGTTAAATAAAGGGCGAGTTGAAAATATAAAAAAGAAAATAAAGCTTCTATTCGAAACCATCAATTTATAATAATTTTCAACCTATTGGTCAGGTGCTTCAATTACCCCTAAATGAGGTAACACTCTGTGTTCACTAATTGTGGGTATATGACGTAACCGCGTGAGCATGAAATAAACAACAATAGAAAGCCAACCGACGGAGTGAAATAAATTCCCGTCTTGTTTGTAACCAATATAAAGAAGCTAGCGGAATAAAACGTTTTCTGCTACGAGGAATCCTCTTTTCCTTAAAAAAAAAAAATAGTAATCCATCAAAAACCTTTCTAAGCCACCAAATGCTGTCCACTATAAACACTTCCTCTATTTTCACTTAAACCCCCTTCCTATTATACCATCCTCTCTCTTAAAATATTTGACGCGGGAAAGAGAAAAAGAGGGGGGGGGGGGTAGGAAAGGAAAGGTGGGTATCAAGAGCAGGAGGAATTCCTTTTTCGATTAAACCGGATATTCTGCGAGTATTTTGATTGGTAGTTGATTGAACGCATGGATCCCTTGTTCTAATGGTCAGTCTCTCTTTAATCTCATTCTTCTTTATTTTATTTTTTTAGACGTTGGTGACAATTTAAAAGATAAAAGAGTGAAAAATAAACAAATCCAATTTTTAAACTTTTAATTGTATTGGCACCTTAGAGTAAAATTAATATCATACTAAGTATGTGTTGAATGATTGTCACAAACAAACTTTGTTTTATTATTATTTTGAATTATAACTTTTTACACTGTATTTTATTTATTACAAAGTATTTAACGTGTACCTTATAGTCACACAATTATTATATCATAGCATGACTTACAAACTAACTTAAATTATAACAGTTATCCTAATACTACATACAGCATTATCACATGAATATTTAATAATAAATTTTTATGACTAACCTATTATATAAATATTAAATAGCTTCATATACCCTACTAAGAATCAAACCAGAATCCTCTAAGACTTGTATTCGACCAAATGGGTTTGTATTGATTGTCAAATAACTGAAAACCATTATTTAATATCGATAGACTGCCTTTAAAGATTTATAATATATCTATTGTATAATGAAAAAATCTATTTCATGTATATTTAGTGAAGATTTTATAATGTTTATTATTTATTTTATTTTATCAAAGAATTATGAGTTCATGAATATTATTATTATAATTATTAGCACCGCATCATACTACCCGTTCGGTTTGTACGCACTTACGCTAATATATATTGGTAGGGTGAGGGCAAGATAAAAAGGAGGACCTACAACTTAACGGGGGATCCGAACCACGGTAGGAGGCCTGGCATTCCCCACATTCACAAGTTTTGATTAATACACGTCTTGTCAGAGGTGAAGGAAGGGTTTGTCAATCAGATAAATCTGTGACGGGACCAAGGATTGAACCCTGGACCCCCAGCACAGAGGTCTGACACCTTACCCGTAAACCACCAGGCCACCACTTATTGAGTAAAGTCTTAGCTTCTCAACTCTTAACTATATTTATTTCATTATACATTGATAGATACATTTTAAAACTTAAACAATGTTTGTTACAAACCTAACTTATTTCAAAAACATTTAAAAAAAAATAGTACCGTTTTATTTGGTTCGCTCATAATAGCAGTACAAACTTCCATCGTCTCGTTAAATAAGCTTTAGAGCTAACGATCATGACTATGGATACATAGGCCCCGAGTTCGATCCCTGGTACTTCCAGATATTTACTGTGAAGCAGTGGGTCTAGGACGGGCTCAGACTCAACCCCGTGAGAACAAATGAGGAACTACTTGATTAAATAGGTAGACGCTCCGATTTAGAAAACTAAGATTAATTGCCGTAGGGTTCGCTGTGCCTACCACATAATGTCCTCCATCCACAAGTGTTGGCACATTTATCTTTAACGGTGATGGCAGCCCGGTCGGTATGGGTCGCTTGCGGGCTCACATTATGGAGTTTATCACTACTTTTATTAACGCACATAATCAAGAAAACACCTATCCACATCGGTGGAAACGTGGGAAAAGACGTCAGTTTTGTTGTGTTTTTCTGACAACATGAAGGTTGCAGTTTGACTCTCACCCACACATAGTTTGATGTTTTTTCCACCATTCTCCCTCAATAAAAATGCAGCTACAATCCATATAAATTATATACTACTTAGCCCTACACAAATGTTGTCAACATACGGATAGACCATGCGTGTAAGACGTGTAGTATGTAGGAAATTATAAATAGAACTTCATATGAAAACATTAAACTCAAGTACATTCGTTTCAATGTTCATAGGAATAACTTATAAAAAAACAGGACGGACAAAATTTTGTTTAGGTCGACCTTTATATTATTTTTTATTATTCGTTTTATAGATACGGTATTATTGCTAATGTTGACAGCTCACCTGCTTTCAAGAAATGTAAAACTCATAATATACAAAATAAATTATTTTACTGGTTGTTCTCTATGGGTGTGAAACGTGGTAATGTTCCTTAGATAACGAAATAAAAATTTAAGAAGTTCGAAAACAAGGTGATTAGGCCAATATTTGGTCCAACAAGGGATGAAGATATTGGGGAGTGAAGAAGATTAGATTGTGATGAATTATATACCCCGTATTCATCACAAGACATTGTTAGGATAGTCAGATCTCGTAGATTACGATGGGTAGGATTTGCAGCGTGAATTGAAGAATCTGGAAACATGCTCAGAGTCCTAATTGACAGACCCAATGGGAAGAGACCACTAAGAAGACCTAGATGGAAGGATGAAATTAGAATGAACCTGAAATACAAAGGTGTAATGAGGTGGACTGGATTGACCTAGCTCAAGATAGGGATAGGGTGTAATGAGGTGAACTGGATAGAACTATCTAAAGATAGGGTGTAATGAGGTGGACTAGATATAACTAGCTCAAGATAGGGATAGGGTGTAATGAGGCGGACTAGATAGAACTATCTAAAGATAGGGTGTAATGAGGTGGACTAGATATAACTAGCTCAAGATAGGGATAGGGTGTAATGAGGTGAACTGGATAGAACTATCTAAAGATAGGGTGTAATGAGGTGGACTAGATATAACTAGCTCAAGATAGGGATAGGATGTAATGAGGTGGACGGGATAGAACTAGCTCAAGCTAGGGATAGGATGTAATGAGGTGGACTAGATAGAACTATCTAAAGATAGTGTGTAATGAGGTGGACTAGCTATAACTAGCTCAAGATAGGGATAGGATGTAATGAATGAGGTGGACTGGATAGAACTAGCTCAAGATAGGGATAGGATGTAATGAGGTGGGCTAGATAGAACTATCTAAAGATAGTGTGTAATGAGGTGGACTAGCTATAACTAGCTCAAGATAGGGATAGGATGTAATGAAGTGGACGGGATAGAACTAGCTCAAGCTAGGGATATGATGTAATGAGGTGGACTAGATAGAACTAGCTCCAGATAGTGATAGGGCGTAGTGCGGTGGACTCGATAGAACTAGCTAAAGATTGGGATAGGCTGTAGTGAGGGTGATTGGATAGAACTAGCTCAATATAGGGATAGGGTGTATTGCGGTGGACTGGATATAACTATATGAAGATAGGGAGTGGATATAATGAGGTTGACTGGCTATAATTAGCTCAGGATAGGGATAGGATGCAATGAGGTGGACTGGATATAACTAGCTCAAGATAGGTTAGGTGGCCTACTTTTGTAAGTGCGGCAATGAACGTACTTTCCTAATGTCGTGGGTAAGTATTGCTAGTGTCTATAAAAAGTTACAGCTTCAGATTACATGACCTGACGTATGAATACATGAAAGTTCATTTATTAGCTTTTATAGCTGTCAGATAAAGTTCTTCTTATGAAATTTGGACTGAACATGTCAAATTAGTTGGTGAAAAAACGGGAGTACAAACTTTGGGTTATGGCCATAAATATTGGCATTCTCAATTTGAATATCTCGAAAATAAATTATAAACTGTACAAGATTAATATTGTATTACGACCACCCACCATGAAGTTTTTTTCTTTTAATCTACATTTTATTACAATAATTGTATTTTATTTTAATTTGACACTTACGCCCTTAAAAAACACATTAAAATGTTCGTCTTTCTTTTCTATTGTTAGGGGTGGGAAAAAAGTCATTGACACACGGTAAAAAAAACTGGTTTTAAACTAGGGAATATTTTTTCCCCCTTAAAGAAACACAAAAGGCTATCATATTACCCTAATTTCTGAGCGAGAAATTTAATTTCTCAACGTTGGCACGAGGGGTGTTGGAAGGGTAGCCGTGACAAGGTGACGACGGGACAGACATCCTTGCCTAAGGATGCAAGGGTGAATGGCGTGGGAAGGGGTAGTTGATGAAAGGTGGGATGTAAGGGTGATGGTAGGGGTGGGGGAGGGGGGCAGAACAATGCGACAACAACATGCGGGATGCGGACAAGTGACCCGGACATTCTCTGGACTAACAACCCACTAAGTCACATCAAAAAATGAGTTTTGGCAAATTACTATATATTTTTATTGTAGGCCTACCAGCACATCCTACCACCCAACCGGGATGTATGCATTTAATCATCTTAATATCCGCTTGGGTGGCCTCAGGGTCTAAGGCGGCACTCTCACAATATACTACACAGTCGAAGACAGGGGATCGGAGTTCAATCCCAGGCAGTTGTAGTAGTTTTTTCCTAAATGGGTATCCATTTTTCCTCTAACAAATGTGAGTATATTTATTCTAAATACAAATCCCTCATTACCAATACTCTAGAGTAATTAGTTCAAAGGCGTACACCACTAATGGGTAGTAAAACATTGTGCTAATAAAACCTTTAATAGAATAGGGTTGGAGAAGTTAGAATTTAGAGGAAATATAGCTTCACTAGGTGACCTGGTGGTCTAGACGTAAGGTGTCAGACTTCTGTGATGGGGGCTCGGGGTTCAATCATGGGTCCCAGCACATATCTATCTGATTGTCAAACCCTTCCTTCACCTCTGACAAGGAGTGTATTAATCACAACTTGTGAATGTGGGGAATGCCAGGCCTCTACCGTGGTTCGGATTCCACGTTAAACTGTAGGTCCTTCCTTTCATCTAACAATCACCCTACCATTACACATTAGCGTAAGTGTGTATAACCCGAACGGGTAGTAAGACGTGGTGATGCTAATAATAATAATAATAATAATAATAATAATAATAATAATAATATAGCCTCACTAATGCTTCGTTGCAGAGATGGCAGCAGATTATCGTGCTAAAAAGTATGTTAAACATTTTTGGGGGGAGGGGGGAGTGATATAAAATAAGGCTACATTTGACTTTTTAGTTATTGGTTTACTGTTAAGAGGCTATCTACTTAGATTTTTGGCTTTTGGTTGTTAATTTCAAGCAAAACCTATATTTTAGCCCTTCAAACTACGTTGAGAAATTTAAAACGATCCTTCTCCAAGTATATTCGTTGCACAACGCTACTTATGTAAGAATCGAGTTTATATTTGTTACCAAAGGAAAATAATTTATTTACCGATGTACATTCATAAGCAAATCAGGGTTTCCACGGTGATGTAAGCAAATAATGACTAAACAGCTTAGCCACTGCGCACACAACATAAAAGCTGGAAATTCGCTAGGAAAACGGCTTTTCGTTGGAAAATACTATTCTAGCCGACATGACATCCTTAATACTTTAATCAGCAATGGGTTTATCACATTCTTGGAGGAAGAAGGGGGGAAAAATATTTAGGAACTTAACACCATCAATACACCCAACCGGGATTCGAACCCCAGCCTACCCGTCACTGGCAAAACAAAATAGATTAGATTGACTTTCAGTCAGAGTACCCACTACTAAGGGCACTTACGGTTAAAAAGATTGTATTTGATTTAAAAAACTAACAAATAAAGCTACTTTAATCTAAAGTTTTCTAAAATGTTTAAAAACAATTTATTGACACAAATATTTATTTTTTGTGCAGAAAATCTTATTACTACCCCAGGCTATCTCTATATTTGTTGATGATGAAGGTAGAATAATGGGTAAAATTACTCCCGTTTGTAGATATGGATAATGGAAAACGATTTGGGGGAGAAAAAAACACCGTCAATACACCTACAATTTAAACACAACATTTATGTTTCAACCGTCCTTCCTTACTCATATAAATAAATTATTGTAATCGTTAAAACTTTCTGCCTCAAGATTATGATTGATCTTTGTTTTATGTGCCCCCGAACTTAAAAAGTTGGAGCCTACCATTTTGTTTGTCCCCGTGTCTGTCTGTCTATCTGTCTGTCTGTCGGTCCGTACCTGGGGCTACAGCCTGAATTGTTTGATGGATTGTGCTCTAACTTGATATTTGGATGTTAAATGGTCATGACTAGAGGCGTAATCATGATTTTTATTCTGGATCTAGATTTAATGGTTGCTTACCAATTTTTTTTTTTAAATGGCTTTAGTGATTTTATATAAAATTAATATTAGGGGAGTGTTTCGTAATGATAAATACGGTTTACATGTGTTTCGTGGATAAATTAATTTAAAGGAATTGATTGTTTACTAAATAAGGATTTTTAAACATTTTAAATGATTAAAAAATGGCTCAAACGATTTTGTTCAAAATGTATATCTGTGGTGTGTTTCACACGATATATGGCAATGTATACTTTCTTTCCTTAGAAAACTTGATGTGAGAGCAGTTTACTGATGATTTTACATCCATTACTGTTTCCATCCTGGGTAAAAATTTTTTTATTAAAATCAAATAGCTGGCTAGGCCTGTCGTAGCTTCATTTGTCTTATAATATAACTTAAGGCTATGACAGACTCAGCATCCAATCCTCGGCCGTTAATTTATCAATATGAAAGGGTAAAACCATATTTCATCAATAATAAATTTTCGGCCATGACGGGAATCAAACCCGTGACGCTTAACTCGGTAGACAGACACGATACCAACTGATACAAGGTGTCTGACAGTTTACTGATTAATGTTATTTGAAAACTTAAATTACAATACCCCATTAGTGTACATAATATGCTAATAGCCCAAACGGGCAGTTATATGTGGTGCACAAAGATATACGAACATATTAAACCTCACATATTATTAGCAAACAATTATATATTACACTATCAAATGCTGGAATAATTACCTTTTGGAAACTAATTTACCAATTAAAGTGTATCATCTTATGAGCATGGATTTTTCCTGGCAAGATTTTATGTTAATTCAAATTAGACGTAAACCTAGCACAACTTTGTAATATTCCACATATCTGTACGGCAGCTTGCGAAGTGCCAGTTAGATTTCGATTAAACCTCTCCTCCTCCCCCCCATCCCCATTCTCCCTTAAATCCACCTACCCTCCCTTACGCACGTGTATAGCGCACCGAATAATTGAATTACAACTTGAGAGATTAACACAGAATCTCATTACACTAAGGTACATCAACACTGTTCAGATAGAACACTAATGAAAATGAGACTTTATTAATTAACATTTTTTCCTTTTCTTTGCTTATCCTCATAAATGTTGCCTAAAAAAACCTTTCTTGTCAAAAAAATATAACTGTGTTTTAAAAGGACACCGGAGGTTTTAGAAGATAAAGATACTAAAATTATATAAAATAGCATGTTTAAATAGTAAGAAAAAGAGATGGTTTAAAAAACACAAAAAATAAAACGCAAAATATAATTGAATCATGAAAACTTTTTTTCTCTCTTTTTTATTTTTCCTGATTATTAACTTAACTTTGGGTTGTATTCGTTTACTGTTTTGAAATATTTTAGTCCTTAAAATGAGGGTTGAAAGAGCAGACGCTTTAATTCTTTTTGGGAATTTGTTATTTAAATTGCTTAAAGAAGCTGATGACATCTGTTTTTTTGGTAGGTTATTTTTTTAACACAATAAGTTTCACTTAAGATAATGTAATTAGAACATAAATGAAAAGAGGTTAACTTTATTAAATAGTAGTGAGATGTATATTAAGATGTAAGTTAGTATTATTTTAATCAATTTATATATTATTACCAAATATATGACTGCAAAAACCAAACAACATTATTTTACATACTAATTAATACTATTTAATAATAATAATAATAATAATAATAGGGGTACTTTTGATAAAAAATCAAAAATATTATATTATTTATGTTAATTTTTTCTATATCAGAGGTATTTAGAATTTCAACACATACTATATATGTGTGTCATCCATTATTTTTGAACTGATCAATTTATTTCTACAAATATTGGTCTACATTATTTTTTAGATCAATACCAGGAACCCAAAATGTTAAATTTTTATTAAGGTCACCATTCTGGACTGGGTATTTCGTGTTTAAGTAATAAACTATTTTGGACAATTTTAGCACTAAAAAGCAACAATAATCGTTTAGTTACGAACAATAGTTATCATGACGGTGTTTATGTTGTGATTTTATACGAACAAAAACGTATATAAGTGTTTGGAAGCCAAATAAAATTAATTCCAAACAAAAGAGAAAAATATTTTAGACTAACACGAAACAACCTATTTCGGTGACCGCATGATTTAAGGCGTGACTCTCGCAATAGACTAGACTGCCAATAGAAGGGAGAACGGGGCTCGAATCCCAGCCGGGTGTACTGAGGGTGATTTTTCCTGGTTTTTCATCCAATTTTCACCTAAATGTGGATAAACTTATTCTAAATTCTACCTTCCTCATCCGTAGCCCCTTAGCGTAGTTAGTACATTTGCGTAGAGCCTGAACAGGTAGTAAGACTAGGCGCTAAAAAGACACACAATAATTTCATGGAATGTCTTTCACAAATTAACTCCCAGTCACGGTATTAATACAAAAGTAACACTAAATAAGAGAGAATATTGAAACGACTAACCCAAAATAATGTATTATCACCTTCTTTCAAAATATAATAATTCCCTCTCTCCTCTCTCCCACAGGATATCGAAGAAACAGACTTCTATACAATACGAGTTATTTAATTATTTGATTGAAATCCTCTTCTAGATACATATAAAATTACATATAATTAACAGGCCTACATCGCAATTACAAGTTGGGTTCCAGACCTTTGTCTTGAAGCGAATCATTGGCCTCTTTTTTTTTTCACTTGTAAATGGATGTACTTTACTGCAATCGTCATATATGTGCATAGCTAACGTAAATAAAACATTAATAACTAAAATTAATACAGTAAGCATACGATGCCACCATACATAAGCGAGCCAGGTCCAACATTAAGCCAGGATGCTGGAAAAATCATTTCGCTAGGCCTTCATATCGGCGAGTCAGCTGTCGGATACTCAGGGTAGAGTCACAATTTAAAACCGTCGTATCAGCGAGTCAGCTGTAAGATACTCAGGGTAGAGTCACAATTTAAAACCGTCGTATCAGCGAGTCAGCTGTCGGATGGTAAGGGTAGACTCGCAATTTAAAACCGTCGTATCAGCAAGTCAGCTGTCGAATGGTAGGGGTAGACTGACAATTTAAAACCGCCGTAACAGTGAAGTGTAGGACACTTAAGAGTATAGTCACAATTGAAACACGTCATATGAGCGAAGCGTTGGAAAGCACAACTCCTGTTTAGCGTTTCTCTGTAGTTTATGTTCCACGTCTGGCTACTTCTCCAAGATGCTGACATATAATCACTCTAATGGGGTAGATATGAGGAAGGAAGCATTTTAAGAGTAATCTACCTGCATTTATGTGAAAGGAGATTGGTAAACCATTTAGGGAAAACCACCCTCAGTAAACCTGACCTGGATTCAAACCCATATCTCCCCGTTATCAGCAGGTCAATCCAACACGAGAGTACACCTTAAACTATTCAACCGTATTGAAGCCCCACGTCTCATTAACCGTACGGGTTATACGCTAATATACTAATCACATTAATGGACTAGAGAGGAGGAAGGCTTATTTCAGAGGAAATGTACCCACATTTGCGTCGAGGTAGAGTGGAAAACAATATTTAAAAAAACTGCATTAGTGCACCCAACCGGGGTCAAACCTCAATCTCCCCATCTTCAGAAGTCTAGTATATATTATGTTGTTGTGTTTGTATTTCTCTAACACCTTCTACCATTATGTTAATAATATGAAAACAGTTGGGAAAGGAACACTAAGAGAGAAAAAAAAAGCTATTTATAGTCTTTGTGTTGATAGCTGCGTGAGCAGAAGCTATTTTTCAAAACCACAAAACTAACACACACACACAAAACATTCGGTAGAGGGTGAAATAAAAAAAGACTCACCCTTTAAGAGACACACGTAAAAAGTAAAGGTAGGGTCAAGAAATACGATTGCGTTGCATGAGGGAGCAAAGTAAAACCAAATAGAAAATATAGCTCATTCCCTCAGCTAAGATGATAGGAAGTTTTAATGATGAGCTTTTAATGAATAGTCTACTGAGTCACAGCTGATGTATATTTTTACAAATAACATTTCAGCTGTCTTACACGAATGGCGCTATTTGTATTTGAGAGTACACCAGTAGTTACTACGAGTCGGGTAGTAAGACGCGGTGATAAATAATAATAATAACTACGAATCGATCGTATCCTGCCCACGTTAGATTTTCCGCCAGGTACATCGCAATTTATCCTCAATATTGTGATTTTTCCTTTCTCTGACCCGGGCAAATGTCAGTTAATTTCCTGAAAATAGAAACACTTTTTTTTTAATTTGTGTAAATTGTAGCCATCCCAAATGTAGATTAAAATACCGAACTCTAAAAATATGATTCTGTTTATATTAAAAGAGCTTTTCCCCATTTATTTTATATTCATTAACAAATAATTATTTTACCCTGAATGGTAGAGAGCTAACATTTTTTGGGACATACAATGGCTTAGGTTATAAGATATTCGATATACCAAAAATCATGCTATTTAGCAAAATCTCATTTGACACTTCGACCAAAAAAACTTATCGACGGCTTAAGATTTATTATTATTATTAGCACCGCGTCTTACTACCCGTTCGGGTTATACGCACTTAAGCTAATGTGTAATGGTAGGGTGATTGTGAGATGAAATGAAGGAGCTACAGTTTAACGTGGAATCCGAACCACGGTGGAGGCCTGGCATTCCCCACATTCACAAGATGTCTTGTCAGAGGGACGGCTTAAGACAGGCTTGTCAAACTCATTTGATCATAAGGGCATTAAAACCAAAAATATCGAGAAGGCCTCACTAAAAAAAAATTAAAAGTCACGATCATAAATAAATAAAATTAATTTTATCATCTTATTTTTATGAAAAATTTCTTTTATTTTTGGTTATATAAAATATTAGGACTCACCCTATTTTTTTTGTTTACTTGCAGCATAAGTTAGTTAATTAATTATTTATTTCTGCTTTATATTTTTGCGTAAGTATAACTTATTTCACTTGATCTAACATACTCTCTCAATTCTCTCTTGGGGATCTTTCAAATGCTATTTGAATTTAGAGAATATCTTTAAGTTTATACAATCTCTTCTCTATAGTAGTATTTTGGTATAAAGAAACTTTTATATGATACAATCATATTTATTTGTGGTCAACAATAGAATTAGATTATATAATAGTTCACATTCCATAGGTATATTTTGATAACTATCAAAATTTAGAGATGTAGTTCAAGCTGACGTATGAACACATGAAAATGGATCTATTTTACTTCTATAGCTATTAGATAAGGTTCTTCCTATGAAAGTTGAAGCGGATACAGACCCGCTTCAGTGGCCGCATGATCTAACGCGCTACTCTTGCATTAGACTAGACTGCCAATGACTAGGAGATTGGGGTTCGAATATAGGTTGGTATACTAAGGGTGGTTTTTCAAAATGGTTTTCCACTCTTCTTTTGCGCAAATTCAGGTACACTACCTTAAAATATAACCTTTCTAATTCCTAAAACCACTGGTGTAGTTAGTACATAAGCATATAACCCGAACGGGTAGCAAGACGCAGTGCTAAAAAAAAAAAGCTATATACAGGATTCGTGCTATGTCTTGGGCACCCAATGAAAAGGGTTGAACGCGTATAAATATTTCATCAACGTTTTGAGCGAGACCTGACTGATGTGAAGATGATTCATTGGCATTTGACCCCTCCCTCCTCCCATTATACTGATCTGAGGCTAAGGAAACAACTTTTGAGATTTCTATGTTTCACTTTATCATGTAATTTGGTACATACAGTTTAGATTAAGGTGGGGCGGGAGTTACTAAAAGAACGCGAGCTTATGTCCGTAATTTTACGGTATTTATAACAAAACACCTTTTTGTTGGTCAAAATAAATAAAATATTGTTCAGTAGATGCGCTTATTGCCAAAAGGGGTGTTCTTCAGTTTTTTAATGATAACTGGTCTTGAACAAACAAAGAAGAAAAAAATTGCAGTAAATTTACAGTTTCTAAACGATTCGTTCGTCTTGATTAATACAATATGAGCAGTGTTTTTCAAGTTGTTCTCTGCGAAGCCCTTGAGTTCAATGTAATATATAATAATATTTAGCACCGCGTCTTACTACCCGTTCGGGTTATACGCTTTAAGTACTAATTACTCTAATGGATTAGGAATTGGGAAGGTTGAATTATAGGAAGTGAGCCCACATTTGCGTGGAGGGAGAGTGGAAAACCATTTAGGAAAAATCATCCCCAGTTCATCCGACCGAGATTCGAACCTAGATCTCCCCGTCCTCAGCAGTCGAGCTCAGCACGACAAGCGCGTTAGCCAACTACGCCACCGAGGCGGGTAAGAGTTCAATGTAGACAGCAAAAAAAAAGTTTGTAAATTCTAAACCAGAGGTTTGCAATTGGCAGCAACATTCAGTCGATCGTGTAAGAAAACAACATCGTCATTAAGGTGGGAATGTAAGGAAGTAGAGTTAAGAGCAGTGTTTTTGCAATATTTATATCAAACATTTTTTTTTAGTCAAAATAAATCAAATAATTCTCCAGTAGAAGCATAGATCTTCAAGTGTGTTCTTGAACTTAATGATAACTTTTTCTCGTCATTTAAAAAGTTTGGAACCCAATGCCGCTATGTTTATGGAAAATATTCAACGACTGTTGCTATCAACATGTGAATAAAATAAAACTATGTTTCTACTGGAGCAATCTTTTATTTATCTTGGTTAAAAAATTGTTGATATAAAAATTGCAAAAGCACTTATCATAGAATGCGTTCGCTATATCCCCGCATTAAAAGTCGATCTTTGAATCTTATAAAATCCTACGTTGATCGTCAAAATCAGTAATATTATAAGAAATTTAAATAATTTAAAATGAAAATGTAAATTTTAATTATTCTTTTTTTTTGTCTATGTAGGTGGGGACATATTTATTCGGGGAAAGATTGAATCTATGGAATAAATATAAAATGTATAGACAAAAATAAAAGACGTAAAAGTAAAGTGGAGACGCGGGACGTTTGGTAAGTTTATATTTAAGTCGATCGGAGCCCAAAAAAAAGAGGGCCGACCCTAGTATTAAACGTTTCTTCCTAAAATAATCTTACTATAGTTCGTTGGTCATGTGTCTCATATAAGTAAACTTGTGCTTAGAAAATGCTCGCTAATACACACACCATTTCCCCTCCACCTACCTCAAAACTCATCGCAACATGGTCGAGGCAGGGATGTATGACACCATTATTTACTTTGACGTGGCTACCATAACGAACATTAAAAAAAAAACAGAAGGGTACTACAATAATTAATGAGAACAATCTTATTACTTCAGAAAATAATTATCACATTCCCACCTACACTTTCCGTATCTCAGACACCTTCCCTCCTTCCCTCTCTCTCACCCATCCTCATCTTTTCCTCCTCTTTACGCAAGAATCTCTATTTTAACTGTTTCTTTGTACAGTGTTGGTTTTGCTTCTTCCCGGAAATGTAAGGACTTGGCTGAAAAACCGCTCATGGGTTCAGGAATTGTTGATACACTTTCTTTTAGGAATTAAATACTTGTGTCCAATATATGTATGTACATTGTTTTCGAAAGGTTATAAGGGATCATTATTGTATGAGATTCACACTTTTAGCGCATTTCAAACCTCTCTTGGTTTTATTTACTGTCCTATCAAGAACCGAAAAAGTGATTTTTGAAACTATCGGAAAATGAAATCATTGTCATTGCAATGCTTGCATTCAGGCCGAAGGTGGCCATTTTGAACACTTTCTATGTTAAGCAGCTCCACATTACTACGTATAAAACATGACTAACTCGGAAACAAGGTCAAATGGGACCAGGGGTGTGCTTGCAGGATCCAAGAGGCCCGAAACCACTAATTAATGTTACGACCCTTATAGTGGAAATTAAGAGGACGTAAGACAAGGCCAGTGTTTTTGCAGTTTTTATTGAAAAACTTTATTTTTGGTCAAAATGAATCAAATATTGCTCCAGTACAAACATAGTGTTTAATTTTCTTCACATGTCGATATAAAAAAGTTGTTGAATAGCTGTCATGAACATAGTGGCATTATCTAACAAACTCTTTAAATTAAGGAAAAAGTTCTCATTAAATTCCAGAACACCCTTGACAGATATTCAAGAAATTTTGAGGTCACCATGTGAAGAAAACTAATCTCTATGTTTGCACTAAAGAAATATTTGATTTATTTTGACAAAAAAAAATTTGCCATAAAAACTGTTAAAACACTGGCTTTTTTTTTTAGCGTCCCATTCCATCCCACCTTAACATACATTTATAAACACTGCTGAAGCTAAGTTTCAGCGCAAGATTAAGTGGTGAGACGAGGTATTAATATTTTAATTAATGGTAAATTAATCTTGAGACCATTACAGCTATAATATTGATGAATACGTCGCTATTTAGTACACTTTAACCATTTGCTTCTACTGTCTACTGGCATGACCCGCCTCGGTTGCGTAGTTGGCTAACGCGCTTGTCGTGTTGAGCTCGACTGCTGAGGACGGGGAGATCGAGGTTCGGATCTCGGTCGGGTGAACTGGGGATTGTTTTTCCTAAATGGTTTTCCACTCTCCCACCACGCAAATGCGGGTTCACTTCCTATAATTCAACCTTACCAATTCCTAATCCATTAGAGTAATTAGTACTTGAAGCGTATAACCCGAACGAGCAGTAAAACGCGGTGCTAAATATTATTATTATTATTCTACTGGCATGCTTCTAAATGGTTAGACAATAGCTAGGTGTCTATTCATTTAACTTTGTAAAATGATTCTCAACCCACTACTTGTATATATTCCAAGGTTAGCAAATTCAGTATTCAATAAACGAGTGTGTATACGTTTGGCTTAAGATGTGTTTATAAAAGACGTCAAACATGCGAGTTTTACATTTAATTCCCTCTTATATCTTCACAAATGATGCATTCTGGGTACTCTCGGACTTACTCCCTGTAACTTATGATTAAAATTTAATAAAAACAATCTAGAATTGAATGTATAGCTGTATTTTACTTTGAAGTGGTTACGGCAGCCCAAATCAAACCGGTCCCCCACGGAATGGAACACATGTTTGTATGAACTTTATTAATTCTTTTTTACGTCTCCTGTACATCACTGAACGGTACATTCTGTATAAAAAGAATTCAAAAGAGAACTAAACTGTAACATATCTGACAATCGGATATTATCACCAGGATCAGTATTGATATCCGAGTCATGTTCAATTAAACTAAAACATCACAACCTTAACCAGGTTCTCATCCCGTGTCATTTTTTACATAATTAAATATAAATTCAAATGAGAGCTTGACCATGAGGTTCAAGCTGTCAGCCTCACATTCGACTGGATAACTGGTGATGCGGAGGTCAACGATCGGATCTCAACCGGGTGCACTGGGAGTGGTGGTATCTTTAACACTTGGTTTGACACCGTGGTTTTAACATCCTCCATCCACGCTGGTACACTTCCTCTAAGACAACCTCACTCATCCTTACCGTTAGATTAAGCCGCTAGGAGCATGAATGAGCGTCAGGGAGGGGGAACGAATATCATGACGAGATTAGAGTGCCAAGGAAAGAAGTGAAATAATACAAGGAGTGATTGTTGACGCAGGGAGTGAGTTCTAATCTAAGGAGTGAGTGCCAATGCAAATAGTTAGTGCCAATGCAAAGCGCTAGTGACAATGAAAATAGTGAGTGCTGGAGAAAGGAATGAGTGTTGGAGAAAGGAATGAGTGCTGGAGAAAGGAATGAGTGCTGGAGAAAGGAATGAGTGCTGAAGAAAGGAATGAGTGCTGGAGAAAGGAATGAGTGCTGGAGAAAGGAATGAGTGCTGGAGAAAGGAATGAGTGCTGGATAAAGGAATGAGTGCTGGAGAAAGGAATGAGTGCTGGAGAAAGGCATGAGTGTTGGAGCAAGGAATGAGTGCTGGAGAAAGGAATGAGTGCTGGATAAAGGAATGAGTGCTGGAGCAAAGAATGAGTGCTGGAGCAAGGAATGAGTGCTGGAGCTATACGTGTGAATCAGGGAGAGAGTGCCACGGTAAGAGGAATATTCGGACGAGAGGTGATTATCATTATGAGGGATGAGTGTCGAATTATGTAGTAGGGCCTAAGAGTCGTTATGAGAGCGAAAATATATCCAAGGTGCATAAAATCTATATTCAAATAATGTCCTTTAGTGCATTTTTCCTTGTGACCACCATTTTCTTCTTATCCACGTTCTTACTCATTATGGCGAAGAAGAGGTTTGAATAATTAATTAAAATTTAATTGCGAGAAGGAACGTGCAAATACAAACTTTTTTCTTCTGTGCGCACGAAATCTTGTATCAATTTGGACCTTTCTTCAGAGTTGTGGAAAGACTTGGATGCTTTTCAATCATAAAAAAAAACAATTGTTTAGTTGGCGAGAGAGACCCAGATCATTTCAAACTGAGTTGAAAACATATCTAAGAAAAAATAAAATATTAATTTTTTGTGGGCTTTTGATTAATAAATAATAATAACAATATAGGACAAATTTACTTTAAATATTTTTACTAAAAACAGTGAACATAGAAATAGCATCAAAATACTAAATCATTGATACGACACATTGTTGCACAAATGTTCCCATTTCGTGTATAGTAACGTCCATGAAAATGTTCCAAAACCGGTTTGTGATAAACTATCCTTAAATTTTCCTCATGGAAACAAACACATGATCTTTTTAACTACAATAAACATTATTTATAAATTTTAAACAAAATTGTTTGGATTTTTTAGTAAATTTCAAATTAAAATAAACAAATAAGGTATATGTAAACTAGCCTAAGATTATTTTTAATTTGTAAAAAAAAAACGTAATATTATTGATCATGTAAAATAGTCCCTTGACACATATTTTGAGCAAAATTGTAAGCTATTTTCAATTACAAAAATCAGTCATTAGTAAACTAGTGAAAAGTTATTATTTTAATCTAGAAAAACATTATTGCGTATAATTATTTATAATGTAAAAAACTTAACAAATACCTTTTTTTTTAACAAAATCACCACAAATTGTTAATATTTTTTTTTATATAAAAACAGTCATATTAAACTACCCTCAAACGAATTTTTCCTCCAGAACAAGTCAGGCGTACAGTTTTATTTTTCATGTCAAAAACACTCTAAATCTACATCTTAAACAAAATCGTTGGGGACACTATCAGAATTTTCAAATTTATGAAAATCATTCATCAGTTAACCATTATTTAACGAGTTTATATCCAAAAAGTATACTGTTATTTGGGAAGTCAAACACTTCATTTATAATAATAATAATAATAATAATAATAATAATAATAATAATAATAATAATAATATTTGGCACCGCGTCTTACTACCCGTTCGGGTTATACGCTTATCATAATAAACAAAATCGTTAGCGTCATTTTCACCAAATTTGGAATTTAAAGAGTGTTACTCGTCAGTAAACTAGCCATAATTCTAGGGATAGAGTCAAACTCAAAAAACTTCCCCGTTGTATTTACCTATACACCTAGATATCAAGTTTGAACCCAATACATCAAACCATTTCAGATATGTAGCCAGGGACAGGCAGACAGACATATATGGGGACACACAGAATTGTAACAACAACTTTTTCGGGTTCGGACACAAATAAAACATAAAGATTCATATAATAATAATAATATTAATAACATCAAGATAAAAAAAATCCCGATTACAATACTTTTTCTTGATATGAGAAAGTAAGAACAATGGTTAAGAAGAGAGTTTGTAGCCATACGAGGTTTCAAATTGTATCTTAGTCCTAAAAGAAACGGGTAAATGGGCCTAATTGTAGTTTGAATTTGTCATACATATTTCAACAATAACAAAAATACTACCGAGTCAAAGGTGGTTGCGTTATTTGATAGCTTGTGATCTTAATAAAATCACACATTTGTAGCTGACGATTTCCGCACGTCCATCATGGACTCTGCCTTAAAATATGAGTGAAGAATGACCCTCGACACGGGATGATTCCTGAATAGCTCAGTGGTCAAAGCTTTGGCGTACTAAACCAAAGGTCCCAGGTTCGAGTCCTATGTACAGGTGTCAATTTTCGGAAGAAAAAAAAATCATGTTTAACGCTCCCTTGCTACTCTGAGATATTCAATTATAGAAATGGAATTCCGAACAACAAAAGGATATCAAAGTTTGGCTAGAACCATGGTATGAGTTTGGGTTAAAATAGATTTTTAAGACTTGGAGGTTTATAAGCTATATAAATTCAAGGACATATATATATATATATATATATAAAAAAAACATGGTCGACATGGCATTAAAAGTAGAGTTAACCGTCTAAAACGTCGCTACATATGCTGTATTCAACGAATGTCAAAATCTTATTGGTGAACTACTTGCTAAATTGTTTTCAGAATGATGAGCACACATGTACACCAACGCACATATTAACTGTCGAATATCATAGTCAAGAATAGCAAGCATTTGTTCTAAACATGAAGGCTGAAATGGGCAATAATTGTGAAACAACCCTCATACAAGGCGGCGCCTCATATGCCGCATTCGGTGAATCCCGATTAGCGAATGTTGGTCATTTGGCAAACACCTCGTAGCATGGAGTGTACTACGAAGAATGTTCGGTATTCCCTGAAATGCAAACATTTTCTCGTCGGTTATCGGTAATCTATGACTTGGTCTTTAAATTTTGAATCTTTGTTAAAAACAGCCTGCAATATGGAAGTCAGCTCATAATTTACATAAAAAATAGTAATGAGAGATAATAGTATGAAGGCTGGAAAAGTATTAAACAACCCTTTATCTTAGCTTGTTATATTAACGACCTCTAAAAAAAATAGAAAGAGATTATTTGATGATAGCGTTCAGAAAATGTCTAAGGTTAAATAAAATAGTAGTAATGCTACATGCAATATAATTTGTCGTCTGGATATGAATTAAATTGTCAACATAAATGCTCTTTGACGACTGTAAACTAGTAATCCTCTAGATTTCATTCCCAACATCGCGTTAAGCCTTCAGTAATGATTGTGCTAAACGTAGAAATAAAAACAACCTAACGCAGGGTTTCCCAAACGGGGCGTCGGCGCTTTTACTCTAGGGCGTCGCGGCTATAAGGAAAAACTATTACATACAGAGTGGCCCACGGAAAAGTAGCCTACCTCCTATATCCAGCAGGCGCCTAACTCTGAATTGGAGGAGGTCAATCCCCTTCCACCCATATTGTGACATGAAGAGTGAGTCAATGAAGTTTTAGACAAGCAGTTCACTTGCTCATTCTTCATATAATAATATGTGTGGAAAGGGATTGACCTCCTCCAATTCAGAGGGAGGCGTCTGCTTGATATAAGAGGCGGGCTACTTTTCTGTGGGCCACCCTGTATAATATATAGTGAAATGCTACATGCGGATATTGAAAGGTATTAATTTATTTGATGTTTTTTGAATAAAGAGTCACATTTCATGTCCAATGTGTTTGTTCATACAGAACAAGTTTCATATTACAACGTGTCTCATTTTTATATGTTGGTGTAAAAGTGAAACTGAAATCATAAAATACAGGCTTAGATGTTTCGCCATTAAGAAAAACCTGTACACATGATATCATATACAACAAAAATTTGACTGCTTTAATTTCTTCTTATTAGTTCATATAATTTTTTACTAATTTTGTATTTTTAAATTCAAAAGAATACAATTTAGTAATGCAAATGATAATTTTTTTTAATGCCATCAAAACGAATTTGGACAATTTTTTTAAATCTTTGGTAAATGCGAGTCTCACGGAAAATCTGACATTTGAAGGGCAGCGTGGTTTCCAAATATATGGGAACCGCTGACCCAATGGATGTGCGTATTTATGTTACCATGCGTAAAGCTGTCGGTTTCCGAGCTGCTCCTAATCATAGATGATTTGTAAATTTTTGCCAAAGTAAACAGATCTTGTTAAAACTGAGTTTAAAAAAAAAATTATATATGGGGACATTATTTTCATTAATACCTGTCCACTGAAGGTCTTATAATAATAATAATAATAATAATAATAATAATAATAATAAATATTATTATTATTATTATTATTATTATTATTAGCACCACGTCTTACTAACCGTTCGGGCTGTACGCAATTACGGTAGTGTGTAAAGGTAAGGTGATTGTGAGATGAAACGGAAGACCTACAGTTTAACGTGGGATCCGAACCACGGTGGAGGCCTGGCATTCCCCACATTCACAAGTTGTGAATAATACACATCTTGTCAGAGGTGAAGAAAGGGTTTGCCAATTCAGATAAGTTTGTGACGTGACCGAGGATTGAACCCGAACCCCCAGCACTGAAGTCCTACACCTTACCCCTTGTCTTATTAAGTGTTGAGAAACATTCACATGTACAGTTTAAATAGCATTGCTTACCCTGAAAAACATTTCACTCCACGCCACTGGTCCAAAGTCAAACGAGAAAATCTATTTAAAAATATGTTTTAGGGCTTTTTTTAGCATCGCATTTTACTACCCGATTGGGCTATATACTTATGTACTAATTACGCTAGTGGTTTTAATGAATATTAAGCTTATATTTAGAGGAAGTACATCCGCATTTTCTTGGAGAAAGAATGAGAAAAATTTCAGGAAGAAACTTCATTACACCCGACCGAGATTCTAACCTCAATATCCCCGTCATAGGCAGTCTAGTTCACTGCGAGAGTAACGCGTTAGGCTATAAGACCACTAAAGCGGATAGGTTTTTTTCCTTTATAAAAATAACAATGTATTTTAGATAAAGGTGTCTACAATGATATTAATGATCTTATAGATCCCTCGCTAAATCCTCCTACTTTAAGAACGGTATCTAATAATAATAATATTAAGCATCGCGTCTTACTACCCATTCGGGTTATACGCTTTAAGTACTAATTACTCTAATGGATTAAGAATTGGGAAGGTTGAATTAGAGGAAGTGAACCCGCATTTGCGTGGAGGAGAGTGGAAAACCATTTAGGAAAAACCACCCCCAGTTCACCCGACCGAGATTCGAACCTCGATTTCCCCGTCCTCAGCAGTAGAGCTCACACGACAAGCGCGAACGGTATCTAGACTGCCGATGATGGGGAGATTGGTGTTTGAGTCATGATCGGGTGTACTGGGGGTGGTTTATTCTAAACGGTTATCCACTACCTTCACGAAACTTCTGGTACATTTTCTCTAAATGCAACCTTCTTCATCCCTAACCAATTAACGTAATTAGTGCATATGCGTATAGTCCTGAAGTGTAGGAAGACAAGGTGCTAAAAATAAAAAGGGTATATTGAGTCATCCCAGGGATTCGGGGGTTATATAACTGAAGGTTCAATATGTTGTCAAAAAATAATAGATGTTCCTATTATTTCTATAGTCCGTGCGACTGTCTCATTCCATTTAACTGAGTGCCCGAAAACCACGTGACTCCCCCACGTGTCTTTAATCTTTCCCTTCATTTTCTACCTACATCCACTTTCCTCAAGAAACGTCCATAAATTACAAATACATCCCATCGAGAAACATTCTACCCCCCCCCCTCCCATTATTTTTTTTAAAACTGGGAACCGTTATATGGGTAGTTGGAAAACAAAAGAAAAAGAATGATAATGGTGTTTTATGTAATTCTAGACATTACATCGCGTGACAATTTGCGGTCAAAACAGGGCCTACATCCTCTCTTACGCCATTCTTTGAACCTACGATATCGGTCGAGCCACAAATAACTGCCTTTACCCTTCAGCGCCCATACCTCTAGTCACCTACACTCACCAACAGATGGCAGCACTCAATGTTAACGCGGGAAAACGTACCAATACCAGGCTATATTGGCGGGTTAATGTGAGAATGGGCTGAAATAGAAAAATAAAGAGGGAAATAAAGACGAATACGTCAAAGAAAAAAGATAACAAACGTGTTTAGACGATTTTTTAAGAGTGTGTGTCGTATGAAATTATAACAAACATCTAAGGAATCAAGCTTACAATTACCATCGTTTATTAATCCAGTAAAGCTATAAAAACAAATTAATATTTAGGTATATGAATTTTTTGCAAACTTATTACATGTAAAATCTGTTTCGCGTTACAACAAAATAAAATCCATATAAACAAACAATAAAGTTGTTGATGGATTTAAAATAAATAGCCATACAAACAAAATAAGGTCTATTGGTCACCAGAACTACTAGTAAGACTGTAGTAACGATAATAACATGGAGAGAGCGAGGTCTATTGTTCACAGAACTACTAGTAAGACTGTAGTAACGATAATAACATGGAGGTAGTGAGGTCTACTGTTCACAGAACTACTAGTAAGACTGTAGTAACGGTAATAACATGGAGTGAGTGAGGTCTACTGTTAAAAGAACTACTAGTAAGATTGTAGTAACAATAATAACATGGAGGGAGCGAGGTCTACTGTTCATAGAACTACTAGTAAGACTGTAGTAACGATAATAACATGGAGTGAGCGAGGTCTACTGTTAAAAGAACTACTAGTAGTATACTGGGTAACCAAACTCTGGCCCTTGAGATGTGAGAAACCAACTGATAACACCTCTCGTCTTCTTCTTCAAGTCATGGAACTAATTATCCCTCTCGAATGTTGAGTTCACCGCAATAGAGAGCGGGGGGCCGACTCTTTCTACTCAAGGTGAAAATCAATTAAAAACCAACTCCGCCGTCCGCGCGTCGTTCATTAGTTACTGATGAGCCGAGATAAGAGAAACAATATTTCACGGCGATTACCAATCAACTACAACAATGGCTTCCAGAGCATTTCAGATATTCGTTAAGGAAATCCAATTAAATACACAATTTTCTTAATTGTTATTGAAACGTGCCTAAAAAAAAAATTGGAAGGGTTCGATTCGATCTAACAGCTGCTGTTTCTAAAGCAAATAGTAGTTAGTTTGTCATTGACGGAAGTAAACAATCTTCTGACTAATAATACTAATAGTTTTTGATTTTATACCAGCTATATAATTTTAAAAAAAAATCTACTTTCAACTTTCTCGCCACTCCTCAGTTAAAGAAAGTATTGTGACCTTCAAAATAGTTGAATTAGTGATTTTGATAGATGTTGACGTTTAAATGACCATCTGAACAGGAAAAAGTTATTTTTCACGATGCAATCTGTCAATCTGTCTTTCTGTCTGTTTATCTTTATATATCTCAGCCCAGAGCAGAAACCATTTTACTGGTCGGTAAAACATTTGGTCACTAAGGTTTATCATAAGGTTTCCCATAGGGGTTATTGGAATCAGATATCTGACCCTAAAATTAAGGTTGGTTTAAAGGTTTACTTAATTCCAAAATTGAGAAAAAAAAAGCTATTTTCTTGAAAACACTCTTAATTATTTTAAAATTTCTTATCCAAGCAAACTGGCCCATATTATTTCTCCAAGAAAATGTCTTTGAGGGTATTTTACACAAATGGATATCTCCTATTCTAATTATATCCTCACATATCTTGCGATAAGAATAATAACTTCTCAATGCCAAGTTGTAGAGCTATCAAAATTATTTTAAAAAACATTCGAAGTAGATTCTTTTAAACAAATTATTTCCTACATGTAATTAAATATCTATTTTTGAATAAGAGATCTGGGAAACTGGGAGTGTTTATTTTTATAACTTTTTATGTACAAAGGCGTTCCTCTTTTTTTCCCCCAATGTTTCTGTAACCATGTATATTTTTTCCCATTTTATGCTTTTTGATACAATGTGATGGTTTATTTTTCCATTATGTTTTTGCTACAATATATATAATTTTGCTTCACATATCTTACTGGTTTTAAATACAATTATATATTTTTATGAAAACGAGCAACGAAGTATACGCAGTACACCATGACGTTTATTTTATTCTGATCTACATCGTCGGGCAGAATTTCAGACTCATCTGCTCTAATTGCCAATGGCGAGAAGGTTGGATTTTAAATTATTATTATTATTATTATTTCTATTAGCACCGCATCTTACTACCCGTTCGGGTTATACGCATTTACGCTAATGTGTAATGGTAGGGTGGTTGTGAAATGAAATGGAGGACCTACAATTTAACGTGGAATCCAGACCACGGTGGAGGCCTGGCTTTTCCCCACATTCACAAGTTGTGATTAATACAAGTCTTGTCAGAGGTGAAGGGTTTGGTGATCATATAAATCTGTACCGGGACCGAGGATTGAACCCCAGACCCCCAGCACAGAAGTCTGACACCCTACCCCTAGACCGCCAGCTCACCTTGGATTTAAAGTCCAGTTAGGGTGTACTGAGGAGGATATTCCTTAAATTATTCGAGGAATTTAAGCTTTACTTTCTTAACCGACTCATTATCTCAGAGCATGACTTATAAACTAATCTAAATATGAAACACACACAACATACAGCCCCCTCGACCGTTAAATCGTCACCTTGTAAAAAAGGAAAACAAATCTCGGTTATGGTAAATTTTTCACCGCTGGCGTGATCTAACCCGAGTCCCTCAGCTCAGTAGACAGAGAGGCACATTACCGTCTGACCTAAGTTTTCCCACTTTCCCACTTTCCCTTCTCACAAATTCAGGAAAATCCCTTCTGCACTTCACTGTCATCACACCTACCCCATTTAGCGTAATTAAAAAGTGTTTATCTCGGACGGGTAGTAATAAACAATAGGGGGAGGGGGGAATACAAACTAGGCATTTATATGTTTTGTTATATATATTTGAATATTATTTAATTTTATTATAGCTTTGTTTTTGTACTTAATATAACTTCAGTAATTTGATTGATTGTATAATTTATTTATTCATCTATTTAACAAATACAAATTAATTTCAAAAAGTACAGATGAATTTTTACACAATAATGTTTGGTGTCCAAATAAAAAACTGTCCCAAACACGTAGTATTTCAAAGAATGTGTTCGATATGTGCGCTGACAGTTACTATGCATAGTTTCAATAAACTGACTTTACTATTCGGCGAGTGAAACCACGCATTGCGGTTAGTGACGCACATTTCGAGCACATACTTTGAAATACTGTGCGTTTGGGGCTGATTTTATTTGGGACATCCTGTAGCAGGCTTAAACGTATAGTGCACTATAGTTTCTTGTCACCGTGTATTTATATCCGTCCGGATTGTACGCATATGAATTGATTATTCTAATCTGTTACCGATGAGGCAAGTTGAATTTAGGGGAAATATACCCTCATTTGCATGGAGAGAGGGAGAAAATAGAGAGAGCGAGAATAGAAAGCTATTTAGGAAAAAAAAGACTCGACCTGGATACTAACACCGATCTTCCCCGTCGTCGGCAGTTCAGTCTGATGCGAGATTGCCGAACGTTTTAAACTATTCTTACACCGAACTGGATAGCAACGTACTAATTGTTCTAACTATTTTAAGACCGTTTATTTCAGACGTAAATACAACTTTTATTTTGGTTTTGGTTTTTGCAGTCAACAATAATAAAATTTTAATATTTACCAATCAAAAGTGACAGTTATAGATCACAAAAAACGAAAGTATGAATACGTGAAAGTAGGTCTAGTAGCTTGTCTGTCAGATAAAGTTCTTCTATAAAAAAGATTTGTTTTTATTAATTCTTTTAGCACCGCATTTTACAACTCGTTCGGGATATACGCTTAGGTGGTCTAGGAGAAAGGTGTCAGACTTCTGTGATGGGGGTCCGGGGTTCAATTCCCGGTCCCGGCACAGATTTATCTGATTACCAAACCCTTCCTTTACCTCTAACAAGACATCTTGTGAATATGGGGAGTGCCAGGCCTCCACCGTGGTTCGGATTCCACGTTAAACTGTAGGTCCTCCATTTCATCTCACAATCACCCTACCATTTCACATTAGCGTAAGTGCGTATAACCCGAACGGGTATTAAGACGCGGTGCTAATAATAATATACGCTTAGGCACTGATTAAACTAATGGTTTAGAGATTAGAAAGGTTGAATTTAGAGGAAGTGTACCCGCATTTCGGTGAAACCCCGTTTAATAAAAAAAAACACCCTCAGTACACCCCAATGGTATCGAACCCCAATATCCCCACCTTAGGCATCATAGTATATCGCGAGAAAAGTACCTTGGACCACGCGGACCCATAAGAATTTTTTTAAATAATTAATGTGATATTTGAAAGTAAACGCCGGTCTCTACCAAACTTATTGGCTTACCATTCCAACTATCGACCGCGCGTATGTTTTTGTACTAAGGTTTCTGGTCCACGGCTGACCAAATTTCACCCCCCCAAGCCGAAATCGAACGAATAAACCCGGTATTCGATGAACCATTTTAACCACCACAAACTGCGTGAAATGATTGCGGGAGACCCGCTGCAGCAGCAATTCATAAAGCGAATGATCCTATCCCATTAACATTAGTTCATGGCAAGTGCGTCTAGGTGGCATTAATGTGGCCCACACTGCAAGAAGAGTGATGCATCATTCGGGAGGAGCATGGAGGGAAAAACGGCTAAGTGACAGATAAAAGATACTCTACTGTCTATATACCCTACGCCGTGAAGAGATTCCGATAGCTCTACCAAACATTCTTTCATTTTCTTTTTCAAATGAAAACTTATACACCAAAAATGTGTCCAAAAATTAAAAATTTCAAACATATTCAAAGGAGAAACCACCGTTTCAGAGAACTAACTTCACCTTTCCTTTTGTCAGAGATTTATCAAAGTCTACTAAACCGATTTTTTTTTTTAAAATTTAGAGAAAAAACAAAAGCATTAGTTTCAAGGATTATCATATTAAGGTTAACAAAATTTCAACAATGAAGTTTAAATTTAAAAAAACTATTCCCACAATTCTATTGAGGCAAAAAAATTTTTTACTGCTACATCTCACCACATAATATGTATTAACAACGAAAAACGACCCCCTGGTGCAGTGATCAGCGCACCTGACTACAAGTCTAAGGGTCTCAGGCTCTATCCCCGGCGCGTACCTTGGATATTTTTCCCGAAAAGGGAACACCCCATCCCCCAATGGCTACCAGGATTTGGTTAATCAGGTTTTAAGTGTTTCAATTGGCACCACACCCAAATACTCACTATCACCTTAATCTCGTCAGTACACGGAAAAAGCCTTTAATGGAAAGGATGTACGATTATTACATTCGGGCGTCTTCTGAACAACGGTACATTAGTACTGGCTAATCTTTCTACAAACTGGGCAACAAATTGATGTAGCCGAGACGCTCAATATTATAGTGACCTGGTGGTCTAGGGGTAAGGTGTCAAACCTCTTAGCTGGGGAGTTCAGGGTTCAATCCTCGGTCCTGGCACATATTTATCTGATTGCCAAGCCCTTCCTTCACCTCTGACAAGACATCTTGTGAATGTGTGGAATGCCAGGCCTCCAGCGTGGTTCGGATCCCACGTTAAACTGTAGGTCCTCCATGTCATCTCACAATCACCCTACCATTGCACATTAGCGTAAGTGCGTACGGGTAGTAAGACGCGGTGCTAATAATAATAATAATAATAATAATAATAATAATAACGCTAATGTGATAGGGATGAAAAAGGAAGAATTTTAGAAGTTATCTAGACGCATTTTCGTGGAAGGAAAGTGGTAGACCATTTAGAAAAAAAACGACATGACCGGGATTCAAAACCCGACCTCCCCGTCTTCAGCATGCCGATCTAATAAGAGAATGACGCCATAGACCACTCAGCCCCATAAGCGGGTTAAAGCAGAGCGCTGTCATTGCAAAATAAACGCATCATGCGTTAGCTATTCATTTTATAAATTGTACTCAAGTTTTAATTCTCGATCGGTTTGTTTCCCTAACTGCCCAAGGTAATTGGTAGGAACGGATACATTTCAGTAAAACCCACTCTCGCCATAAGTGTGAGAATATAAGGTAGTTGTTTATCCCTGCACACAAAATTACTCACGTAACATGTGTTGGAACTAGTAAGGAAAGGTAGTGTTGCACAAAATTATAGTATATTTTTTATCAACGTGTTGTTAACATCATGCTCCAATTTTAGACGCATGCAACTTAATAGTTTATTATAAAATATATTGACCCAAGGTTTTTAATTACGTTGATGCTGCAATAATAAGCACTATTTAGTTTTTCATCCCACTGTTAATTGAATAAGGCTACTAAAGAGAAGGATGAAAGCTATATACAAAATTTGGATTAAATAATAACTAGCCTTATCATATTCTGAAAATTGAAAAATGACACCTGGACACGGGAATCGAACCCGGGACCTTCGACCCGTGTCCAGGTGTCATTTTTCAATTTTCAGAATATGATATCTATGAGGGACTATCCACACTAAAATGCATTAACAATAGTTTCGGCTATTTGTTTCATTAATAACTAACCTTGTTAATCAAGATGTCTATATTAATAATAATGGAAATGGTTCAATACATTATTATAATATATGATTTAAAATTAATGTTAAGATATTTAAAAAAATATATATATTCAACAAATATTTTAGGTTTTAGATGCGAGATTTTTTGTCTTCTTTTAAGTTATGATTAGCTTTTTTTTCTCTCTCGTTTTACATATAGTTTACTCCATTTTAAGGTGCTGACCCAAATAAAAAAACCTACTGTACATTACATTCCCCTTAAATTATTGTGTATGTCTATGCACGGACATAAACAATAAAAACCAATATTAATTTCACGTTCGTACTGATGGAGTATTTATGTTTCAGGTATTTGAGGGTGTGTCCAAAAAAGTTTCAAAACAGATCGTCTCGAACATACTTTAAGAAATTAGTTAAGAAATCTGACTTTAAGCCTATTAATATAAATTCAACTAAAATACATCGACTTCAATTCACTACAGTGGGCTTAGGCAGCACGATTAATTAATATATATATATTAGTTTGTAATGGCTAGTGTCACAGCAGTTGTGATTAAACCCTGCCCTTCATACTGACTGATAAAACAAACGTAGGGGGTTATGTGGGCAATAGTCCTCCTCACCCTGCACCCGTAGCCTAAACTTGTGTTATTCTCAAGATCCAACTTTTATTTAGCACCACGTCTTACTACCCATTCGGGTTATACGCTTAAGTACTAATTACGCTAATGGATTAGGAATTAAGTAGGTTGAATTTGGAGGAAGTGAACCCGCATTTGCGTGGAAAGAGAGAGAGATAGAGAGAGTGGGAAAAAAAACAGTTCACCCGACCGAGATTCGAACCTCAATCTCCCCATCCTTGGCAGTTGAGCTCAACACGACAAGCGCGTTAGCTAACTACGCCACCGAGGCGGGTCAGATCCAACTGAAACACAAGCAGATATACAGAATGTTCGGAAACTCATAGCCCAAACTTCACAGATAGCTTGTTTCAACCAAAATATATGGTTGAACACCATTTAATGGTTTTGGCATAGTTTTCCGGATGTAAGTGAATAGGGATTTTGTATTACTGTTGGTTCAAATAAGTTATATATGCAGTTTGAGCTATGTATTTCCTAACAGTCTTTATATAGCTTTTGTGACCACTTTGTGTGTTCATTTGAGGTTGCATCAGCCAATTTTAAAACGATTGCTTTAAGATATGTTTGAAAATCCTTTGTTCTAATTTTAAAATCTGTTAAAATCTTTAAAACAAATATTTGTTAGTATATCACACATATCCTTAGTGGTTGTACTAATAATTTTACTATACTGTATTGCTTAAAGTTTTATTTAAACTTTTATAAAAAAAAAAGATTACCATCCACATAAAATTAAAATTATCTCCAGGTTTTCCTGTCAAAATCAAATGGTTTTCTCTATTTTTTTTATTCGTGAGATTTAGGCCATATGATTAGGAATAAAAATATTTTGTAAATTTGTGTTAAACACGCCAACAAATTTTAGTACTTGAAAAAGTATTGCTAGTAAGTATTTCTATTCAATATCTAGGCACAAAGACTATTGTGGTCCTACATAATTCATGCCACCTTTCAGTCTTAATTATGTCTTAAAATAATTTAGATTATTTAAAGACTGGTTTTTGTTTAAAAAAAAATCCTGGACATCTCCTGACGGGAAACTTTGTCGCGAGCCACCTCCTTTCCTCTAAAAATTGAATTAAAAAAAAAATCCATTTAAGGTCAAAGAACTACTAAAAATCCTCATCGGACGTTTTTTAAGGTTTGAATCAGAAAATTTTCGCTTATGAAGTATGCTCAGCTACAATTATAAAGTAGACAAGTTAAGCAGAAGTATGTATAAAAATGTGCTACAACCAGTGGTGGGACTATAAAAAGTTTAAAAAACTCTCCAATTAAAGAGGGGTCTGAGGAATCAACACCATGAAATGTTTGAAAATTGAATGCCCCTAGAAGTTTTTCGGAGATGTCCTCGTCTGTTAACATTTTGGAAATTATACTCTTCAAAATATTTGGAGTGGTTCTCCCCCGGAAATTTTTCGACATTTTTATATTCTTACAAGCTATTTAAAAGGTCAACTTTGTTAACTCATTTATTTTTAATTTACCCGCCTCGGTGGCGTAGTTGGCTAACGCGCTAGACGTGTTGAGCTAGACTGTTGAGGACGGGGAGATCGAGGTTCAAATCTCGGTCGGGTGGACTGGGGGTGGTTTTTCCCAAATGGTTTTCCACTCCCCCTCCACGCAAATGCGGGTTCACTTCATCTAATTCAACCTTCCCAATTCCTAATCCATTAGCGTAATTAAGTACTTAAAGCGTATAACCCGAACGGGTAGTAAGACGCGGTGCTAAATAATAATAATAATATTTTTAATTTATTTTGGTCAATTTTTAATACATTATTTACGTTGATACTTAAAAAAAAATTAAGTCACATTTTAATGTTTTTAATTTCTTAATACCGCGTTTTTCTACCTGATCAGGTTACACGCATATGTACCAATTACGCTACTGAGTTAGGGATGAGGAAGGTTGAATTTAGACGAATTGTAGGGAGGGAGAGTGGGAAACCAACCCCAGTACCACGACCGGGATTCAAACCCCAATCATCGTCGGTCTAGTCTAACACGAGAGTGACGCCTAATACCATGCGGCCACAAAAGCGGAGCATCCACATATCCATTTATTAAAGCGTAGTTCCCACAAGGCGAGATTTAAACCCGTTCTTCCCTCAGAGCCATCAATTACAGGCGTGCGTTCTGTTTATGAGGGATTTAGTTGGCGGTGGGTTGGCAATACACAGGCAAAACAGATGCAATCGTATAACGTGGCAATCACCGACTAAATGATTGCAATTGAACAGAGAGAGAGAGTGAGTGCATAGGTGCATCAGGGTGCATCGCGTGAGAGCAGTAACGGACTAAGCAATAAGAACTCAAGAGTTAAAACCCCGGACGACAAAAGGGTCTCCCTATATCCAAGTTTCATTCTCACTCTTGAAGCAGAAACGTCCTATCATTTTCTTTAGCGTCACACTTTATTTTATCATTATTATTATTATTATTATTAATATTATTATTATTAGCACCGCGTCTTACTACCCGTTCGGGTTATACGCACTTACGCTAATGCGCAATGGTAAGGCGATTGTGAGATGAAATGAAGGACCTACAGTTTAACGTGGAATCCGAACCACGGTGGAGGCCTGGCATTCCTCACATTCACAAGATGTCTTGTCAGAGGTGAAGGAAGGGTTTGGTAATCAGATAAATCTTTGCCGCGACCGAGGATTGAACCCCGGCCGCCAGCACAGAAGTCTGACACCTTACTCCTAGACCACCAGGTCACCTTTTATTTTATCAGTTTTAAGTTTTTAATCATGTCTATAAATATAATGACCTTTTTTTAAATGATGATAGCGTGACAGTAAGATTCAAATAATATTTTGCTATTTTTTCCCCATCGAGTCTTACTATCCTTTTTGGTATTTCGCATTGTATTAACGCTCTTAGGAACAGATATGAGGAAAGTATAATATAATAGAAGTGTACCAGAGTTTTGATGGAGGGAGAGTGGGAAAACTATTTCGGCAAAAATAAACTACTTAGTACACGCATCACCCGCTCCTATTGTCGAATGGTCTAACGCGTCACTCTCGCAATATACCCGATTGTCTGATGGATAGATCAGGGTACGAATCTCAGTCGGGTGTACCAAGGGCGGTTTTACCTAAATGTTTTTCCACTTTTCCTCCATGTCATAAGATATTATCTTATCTAGTAAAAGCTATATCTCACAGTGCTAAAAAAAAAAAAGTTTAAGCGTTTGGATTTCGAACACCGACCTTTCACCACCATCAACTCAGATAATGTGAACCTAACTGTTAGTATGTATTATATGTGGTCTGTGACGCACAATAATAACTTATTATTATTATTATTATTATTAGCACCGCGTCTTACTACCCGTTCGGGTTATACGCACTTACGCTAATGTGTAATGGTAGGGTGATTGTGAGATGAAATGGAGGACCTACAGTTTAACGTGG
>CABEEJ010000184.1:76326-109436 GCA_901482245.1 Timema douglasi
GTAGGGTTCCCTAGTTCATTTGGTGCTGGTGTGTGCATATATTGTATATATATAATTGTAGGGTTCCCTAGTTCATTTGGTGCTGGTGTGTGCATATATTGTATATATATAATTGTAGGGTTCCCTAGTTAATTTGGTGCTGGTGTGTGCATGTATTGTATATATATAATTGTAGGGTTCCCTAGTTAATTTGGTGCTGGTGTGTGCATGTATTGTATATATATAATTGTAGGGTTCCCTAGTTCATTTGGTGCTGGTGTGTGTGCCCGCTGAGCTATGAGTCCTTGGGGCTTTCGCTATTCGCAGTGAGCCAGGTATATACTGTTGTATATATTTTATATTTTGGTGAGGTGTTGGAGACAGTATGTATATTGGCCTGCTTCGGTGGTTGCATGGTCTAAAGCGTCACTCTCATGATGGACCAGACTACCGATTAAAAAGAGATCGAGGTTCGAATCCCTGTCGGATATACTGTGGGTGGTTTTCCTAAATGGTTTTTCCACTCTCCCTCCACGCAAATTCAGGTACACTTCATACGAATTCAACCTTCCTTGTCCCTAATTCACTAGCGTAACTAGTATATATGCTTAGAGTCTGAACAGGTAGTAAGACGCGGTGGTAAAAAAACAACTATGTAGGTCAGAGTATTTTAAATCTCATAAATTTTTTTAGGTAGAAGAAAACAATTTTGGAATGTGAATCTTCGGTACAAAGCAAACTGGATCAGACACATCCTTAGGAGTAGACGTCTTATGCATGACGTCAATGAAGGAAAGGTTGAGGGAAATAGGAGTTTAGGAAGAAGGAGGATTCAAATATTGGATGAATTTAAGGAAAGAAGAAAATTCTGGGAGCTTAAGGAGGAGTCAAGAGGAGAGGGTGCATTGGCAGTCTAGGTTCACTGACAAAAGGAACGGACCTGTCGTAAGACAGAACCACTAGTAATAATAATAATAATAATAAGTTAAAAAATTAGTTCTGAGTCAACCACTTTAGAGATTTATTTAATGAGGTAAATGTTTTATTTATTTTTCTTTAATAAAACATTCTGGTACAACGTCTTAAGCCCTTTTATCACTCAGCCCCACCCACAGGTTATACGTCAATACGTGGGTGGGGGGAGAGTGCGGGGGTTGAGAATATTTCATAAGAGGGGTGAAGAGAGACAGGGGGAGGGGAAACAGTAGCATCAGTGCTGACAAACTTTTCGCGAATATTCAAATTGATTTGTAATTCGATTTTCACTATCATGATGCCCATTAAGTTTTTTATTATTATCATATTTTTTTTAAAATACACAAACGCCCGGTGTTGAAAAGATGGTTTCAATTTCGTGCTCTATTTGGGTGCCTATTAAACCGGTAATTAAAGGCTCGAATGTAAAGTTTTCCGGGACTATATTATAAGGGTGGGTGGACATTGTGTAGTGTCAGAAAAGGGGTTTGGTCCTACTGTATCTATCAAACTACATACCATTTTAATATGTATAATAACTATTATGGTTATTCATTAATAGAACTGGCAAAATATTAAATTAGTTTTAACCTAAGAATATTTTATCACCGGTATTTATTTAACTGTGCTTTTTGAACCGACAGATATTTTTTCAGCACACAACTTTTAAACCTACTTAAACCTGGAATTGTCACATCACCCAGACCCCTACCGTTTATTCATCACTGTTAATAATAAACATTTTGGCTATGCTAGGGATCAAGGTCAGGACGCAGACCTCAGTAATCAGTAGCACCGCGTCTTACTACCCGTTCAGGTTATACGCTTTAAGTACTAACTACGCTAATGGAGTAGGAATTGGGAAGGTTGAATTAGAGGAAGTGAACCCATATTTGCGTGGAGATAGAGGGGAAAACCATTTAGGAAAAACCACCCCCAGTTCACCCGACCGAGATTCGAACCTCGATCTCCCCATCCTCGGCGGTCGAGCTCAACACGACAAGCGCGTTAGCCAACTACGCCACCGAGGCGGGTGACACACTACTGACCGAGTTATGGTGTCAGATATAAATTAATTAAATGTCAACCTAGTGTCGTTTAGTTTTAAATGTTGGTATTTTTTTTAACCCTTATTTAAAAATCCTAAGTTTCAAAGTAAAAACATATACGTTCATAACAATTTAAATATGCTTTTTTAATTATTGTGGGTTTCTTTCTCCCCTTCCGTGGTCCAGATCTGTCAGAAGAGATTGCGGGATAGGGTAGGGTTGGTGGTAAGGTAGTTAGTTGATTGGGTTCGAAATGATACTGAAGGTTTCGAATTTTATTTTATTAATAGCACTAAAAGAGGTTAATACAAAATGTGATATTAGATGCGATATCAAAGAAATATAAGAACTTGGAAGTTTTCACTCGTGAAATAACTGGCATAGTCGTAAAAACTTAATACTGATGGATCGACTGACACGGCTCAAGACCCCCTACAGAACTCGAACTCGGGACCCTGAGCTCGGCGGTCGCCCTCCAGTACGAATACTACTGATTATCCGAGGACACTAGTCTGCCATGGTCCAGCGTCGGGCAGCGTAACTGTCTCCAAAAAAGGATGATAATGTGTCGGCCCCGATGTCAACGAAACAAATACTTTTATGGTCCGATCTGACCTCGTTATTCCACAACTAGTGCAAGTTTGTTGTGAGTAATAAGCATTCCTATTTAATGTTTTCTAATTCATTAAATCAAGTCACGTAGGTACAATAAAGTTATGCAAATCAAAGTAAATATCCCGCATACTTAAGGGTTATGACAGTTGATTTAGATTTATAATAAAGTATTTTTTAATCAATCAATGTAATTTCAAATCTACACATTGGGTCTTGATACGATTAAAATGTACTTTATAAGAAACTTACTTTATAAAAATAAAAATGTGCCTTTCCTCAGTATTTTTTTAGAATCTCAATCCTCTTGAGCGTTGTATCCGTAACGTAAACACTAGAGTGGCTGAATTTGACTTCTATCATAAAAGAAAGAGGCAAATTCAAGGTTTATTTAAGGAACTTCCCTATCATTAGGCCTATTACGTTTAGTTTTATATTCCGTACGATTATGATTTATTAAATTTTACATTATCGGGACATTATTTATTGTTTTTTAGTTAAAGTTCTTCAGTGTAACCTCTTTTTTTTAATATAAATATATAGTTATTATAGCTTTTTAAATAATTATTGGTGACCTGGTGGTCTAGGGGTAAAGTGTCGGACTTCTGTGCTGGGGTCCGGGGTTCAAACCTCGGTCTCAGAACAGATTTATCTGATTACCAAACCCTTCTTTCACCTCTGACAAGACATCTTGTGAATGTGGGGAGTGCCAGGCCTCCACCGTGGTTACACCGTGGTTCGGATTCCACGTTAAACTGTAGGTCCTCCACTTCATCTCACAATCACCCTACCATTACACATTAGCGTAAGTGCGTTCAACCCGAACGAGTAGTAAGTTGCGGTGCTAATAATAATAATAATAATAATATACTTATTTTTCCATGTTTTACTATTATGTATGTTTCATTGCTGGCCTGTTATAGGTCTCATTACTGTTTGTCAGACCTGTCTTACCTACATACTCTATGGCGTTATAAAATATATTATTTTTTGTTAGCACCACGTCTTACTACCCATTTGGGTTATACGCTTATTTAGGCTACTAAATACGCTTATGGTTTTAAGGATTATAAAGGTTCTATTTATAGGAATTGTACCCGTATTTGCGTGGAGGAAGACTGAAAACCCGTTTTTGAAAACCACGCTCAGTATATCCAAACGAAATTCAAACCTCGATCTCCCAGTCATCGGCAGTCTAGTCTACTACAAGAATAGTGACTTACACCAGGTGTGGCCACCGAAGCGGGTATTAGAAACTATAGTTTATTGCTGCACTTACAAAAGTACACCATCTATCCCTATCCTGAGCTATCTTTATCCAGTCCCCTCATTAAACCATATTTCTTTCAGATACATTCTAATTTTATCTTCCCATCTACGTCTAAGTATTTCCATTGAGTTAGCCAGTCAGTACCCTAAACAAGATTCTAGATACTTCCATTCGCGCTGTATGTCCTGCCCACCGTACTCTACAAGACTTGATTATCCTAACAATATCTTGTGATAAGTATAGGGTATATAACTCATCATTGTGTAACCTCCTCCACTACCCGGTTCTTAATCCCTTTTTTGGGCCATATATATACCTAAGCACCTTGTTTTCGGATAAAGGAAATTGAAATATAAATTGAAAACTGTTAAACAATGTGACTATATGATAACTAACCTTATGTTATACGATTTTAAAGGCCTCAAGAGCTCATCTAACGGCCGATTAACATGGAAATTAAACACAAGATTACGCTAGAATCGGTAAGAGAATCAAAGTGTCGTTTTCTTCACGCTTCATCTAACAGAAAAACTTATATCAGTTTAATATTGTATTAATTTTAAAATAATCACCGTGAAAATTATATTGTTTTCCAAAATAACTATAAAACTTTTTCACTAGTCTAAATTTCACTGGGTTTTTTTAAGAGAAGAACTCAGAAAACTTTACAAACATGTGACCTTTGATTCGAGCTACAGTATAATCCTAAATAAGATTTTATCCGTTGGTTGAAACGGGATCTTGAGAAATGGCAGTAATTTATACATATAAAATAATAATACTACACATATGATGTAATTTCATATTATTCAGATTTAAATTATAGCAAAGGCAGGCGTTTTATTGTGCCAACCTCGCAACTTTGAGGAAGATGAAAGTGCATTACTAGAAGATTGATGAACAATACGGTTACGTTCATAATTAAAACGAATTCCAAACCTTCTGACATGAGATGTTACCACAACGCCTTGCAGAATACAAACTTCAATTACCGAAGCTAATGTCAAACTTGACACCCAAAGTTGGTTGGAGTATAGAGAGCGAGAGAGAGGCAAGCAGCCCATCTCGCGGTTATACCATCTTATCCTTCCCCACGCACCACCTCCGCCACCCCCCACCCCTTGAACACAATATCCGGGTTTCACTGCCCTCAGCCCCCATTCACCTCTCCCCCTACCCCCTTAGTGCACCCCACAACCCAATATTAACACCTTAATATTTAATGCGTCGAGTTGTACTGAGTGCCAGGGCAAAAGACGAGGACTAAGTTTCCGCAGTTAGCCACAAGAGGCGCTGCCTGCTAGGATCCCTAGCCTCGCACCATCTTAGGAACGCTTCTAACCTCATCACAGACAATGTAGTAAAACACACTCTCACCCCCTTCCTCCTTAAGTCTTCGTCCTTTAGCCGACTCTGCAAACGGGCGGAATTATATTTTGTATCGTACTGTATGTGAAAGTTTACTGCATTATGCAAAACGACACATAAACAAAATGTTATGTTTTTCGGTGCAAGGGATGGGTGCGGGGAAGGGATTTGAAGATCGAGTCATCATCAACTGCAACAGGATACTTGTGAAAATTTAATGATCTCGGAAACACCGAAGTTGACTCTGAAGTTATGTTGCAATTTCTGTTCTCCATTATATGTCGGGTGAATATCAGATGATAGACCCACTCCCAGAAGGTTTACTAAGGCGTGTTCACGTCACTTTGATTAAGTTTTAATTCGCCTTACGAATCAACAACGTTTTACTAAGATTGTTGTTCGGAACGTGATTGAATTATTAAATGTATAAAACTGCATTACTAATTAATATTTATAATTTTGGGCCTGTTTAGAGGATGAATGTGGATCGAGTGACAAAGTAAAATTCATTATGAAGGTAAAGTGTGTGGATCAAATGGAAGGGGTAGGCCATGTAAGACGTTGCTAAATGTGGTAGACGAATGTGTGTAATAGAGAAACATTAATAGTTTTAAGAATAAAGATTATGGATGTTGTTGAAGCGAAGGAAGTATGCAAGGATAAGGAATTGTGGAGAAAGTTAGCAGGGTTGTTATAATATTTCCCAGCCCAAATAACCCAGCTGGGTTTTATTAATAAAACCCACTTTGAAAAAAAACAACTTATATTTTGAATACAAAGAAATCTAATTATTTTTTTAAATTGGTTAGTCATTCTGTTGAAAACCTTTTATTTCAAAACCAATATTAATACATTGATTTGTGTATGGTGTTATACACAAGTTTTGAAATTACAGATTTTATACAATAAACTAAGCTATAACATGTATTTTAATTGGTTGAACAAAATAATATGTTCAAGTAGCAACTCGCTTGGGATGATATCGTTTTAAGGTACCCACACTGTTGCTAAGCCCTAGAAATAATACTTTTCAAAAAATCAAATGAGATTTCAACAGTTCTTACCTTTTATATTTAAATAAAGAAAGCAACAAATCAATTCTGCAGCTGGTTTGCCAGTAATTTGATACATAGTCTCCCCTCCCGCCTCTTTCTATTCCTTCAACAGTCTTTTTAATATCAACTTGCTAGCTTTTACAGTATTGTTGTGAAGAATTACATTGTTACATTATTGTTTTCCTTTACTGTGTCTCTTATTACTCCTTTTGTTTAACTATAGTAAAATAAAAATATTATTATTTCTGGATCCCGAATAATTACTATATTTGAATTATTGGTTTAGTCAGATAACATACAAAATATATTTAGCTTAACCACAAATAAAACACAATAGAATCCAATAAAACCAATTAAACACAAAAACAACAACTGGGCAATGGCGTGATTAGGTATGTATGTATGTTAGTATAGAACAGTCATAGGTTTCATCAACCATGGATCATAAGGAAACAATATTATAATTATGAACCTTTTTAGCTTTGATATTATGATGGCTCTTATACATTTAATATGCCCTCGAACTCAAAAAGTCCAGTTTTACAATTGTGTCTGACCCCATGTCTGTCTGTCTGTCTATCTGTCTGTCCCTTCTGTCTTTCTATACCCAAGGCTACAGCCAACAAATTTTAATGGATTTCATTCAAACTTAATATTTGGATGTTCCATGGCCAATGGCCATTCCTCGAAGTAAAATAGTGATTTGATTAAATTCCTCAAATTAAGGGCAATTCATGATTATTTATAACCCAAAATTGATCAAAAATGGCTTTAAAAATGTTGTTAAAAAGTTATATATTTTGAGTGATTTACTTGGTGATTAGTACTATATTAGTTTTTCAGAGAAAAATTTATTCAAGGATAGTTAACTAAATATTTCGAAATATTTCGAAAATACTGAATTTTTTTCAAAGTGAGTAAGTAGAAAGTATTTTACAGGTCAAATAATAATGTATTTTGTTTTCTCCAAAAGATCATTTGAAGTTACTTAACAGATTATTAATTTTTGAAAATTTGAAATTTAAAAAAAATTACAATAATATAGTTTAAAATTTATATATAAAGCATTTTTCCTAATATCTTTATTAAATACGTATTGTTGCCAAGGGAATCCATATTTAAAGTTTGCTAGTTTACTGATACATTAATTTTAAAAGTGATGTTCCTTATTACAAAATACTCTATGATATGGTATCTAAGATAATTGTTTGTAGTATTTGTGATAAAATTGCCAGAGTTTGTGATTAATATAATATTCATACACAAATAATTTAACCAAAAAAAAAATCTGACGGAAGCCCACTATCAAGCCATACCAACCGAGTGGCCGCCGTCTGCCGGAGAGGATAGTGCCAATTTCTAATGCATAGGCCTAAATACCAGAAGAAGGTATAATTTCTGAACTAAAACAAAGAGCATACAGTAGATTAAATAAGGTAGCTAATATTTATGAAACTTATAAAAGATTTACTATTTATATTTATTTATTTTACTCATCGATTTTTGTTTCTCATTCGATCTAATTTACATTTATGGGTCAGGTATGTGGGCGGTATAATTTAGAACACATGAACCAACACTTTTATGGATGGAGATTACCATAGATGGAGAGAAGAAAAAAAATATATTTTTAAATACTTCAATTCTCTCGGTCAAAATACAGTAGCCCCATGGCTTCTTTGGTGCTGACTGACAGCTCTGAAAAGTTACCAGACCGAATTATGTCTCCCTACGCCGAACCATATGGATCTGCAAAAACTTGTGTTTAGCAGCTGTCACTTGTGACGGTCAAAATTTAGATATATACCTAAATGTTGATTGTCAGAAGTCAGCTGTGAGCTGTCAATCAGCACCAAAGAAGCCATGGGGCTACTGTACTATCCAAGATCTTCCATAAATGATCAAACCAAACTAGACGAAACTGTCAACTTTGCTTACTGATAGGGGTAGAAAATTAATAGTACGTCGTACCACACAGAATTTATCTATTTTGTATCTTAATATAAGAGTAATTTACTAGAATATAGTAGGATTTGTGAAACAAAGTAATATTTTTTTATTACTGTAACATTCCACCGAAGAGCATGGATAAAATAATATAAACTGTTACAGAAACATCGAGAAAAAAAGAAACATTTCTGTCCGTTCTAATTAGCATAACAATCAATTTAAATTGTCAGAGACCTCCTTTAAGAATTACAAATATTTGCTTGTTGCTCAGAAAATATTGGTTTTATAAAAAATATGTTTAAAGCACAATATTTTTTATTTTTTATAGTTCAACTTTACACTGGTAAGTAATTTCATATCTCAAATAGTTGCGGAGATATGATTAAAATAGGATATTTGCGCTTATGTAAAGTAGCCTTCAAGTCAATTTTCATCGGAAAATAAGAATCGCCAATCTATTTGTAATGGTAAAGAATGATTAGATACAAACTTAGATTAAAATTGTTAGAGCCGATTTAGAGAAAATCGATTTTTTTTTCACTTTTTCCTGCCCGGTGAAGCTCCAATAATTTTAGGGTTAAATATATTGTTCCAAAAACCCTCGAGGAAAACCTTATAGAAACCCTAGGTAAGTAGCCCAATCGGTAAAATCGTTTCGGCTCTAGGCCGAGATACAAACAGGCGGCCTCGCAGAAACAACTTTTTTCTGTTTCAAAGGGTCATAAAACGCCGATATTTATCAAAATATCGCGTTACATTTTGTTCGTCTATCACAATACTTCTCTATCCAAAAAGAAGAAATAAAATAAAAATTAATCCACTTGCGTGAAGTTGTTCGATCCTTTTATGGTAGATTTTTGGATAATACTTTTCCCTCGATTATAATTACACATGTATAAACAAATTTCTGAGATCTTTGGAAGCGGGAATAAACAAGGCCCAATTAAGATTAATCAGAAGAAGGATATTTAGTAAGTTCTAAATGGTGGTCTCCAATCGAACAATCACGAAGCGATTAAACTAAACCATCCAACTCCTACCAAAAGTGTATCTAGTAACAGATCTAAATGGTGGTCTTCAATCGAACAATCACGGAGCGATTAAACCAAATCATTCAACTCCTAACAAAAGTGTATCTAGTAACAGATCTAAATGGTGGTCTCCAATCGAACAATCACGGAGCGATTAAACCAAATCATACAACTCCTAACAAAAGTGTATCTAGGAACAGTTCTAAATGGTGGTCTCCAATCGAACAATCACGAAGCGATTAAACTAAATCATCCAACTCTTACCAAAAGTGTATCTAGTAACAGATCTAAATGGTGGTCTCCAATCGAACAATCACGAGTGCGATTAAACCAAATCATTCAACTCCTAACAAAAGTGTATCTAGGAACAGTTCTAAATGGTGGTCTCCAATCGAACAATCATGAAGCGATTAAACTAAATCATCCAACTCCTACCAAAAGTGTGGCCAGTAACAGTTCTAAACGGTGGTCTCCAATCGAACAATCATGGATCGATTAAACTAAATCATCCAACTCCTACCAAAAGTGTGGCCAGTAACAGTTCTAAACTGTGGTATCCATTCGAACAATCATGGAGCGATTAAACCAAATCATTCAACTCCTACCAAAAGTGTGGCCAGTAACAGTTCTAAACTGTGGTATCCATTCGAACAATCATGGAGCGATTAAACCAAATCATTCAACTCCTACCAAAAGTGTGGCCAGTAACAGTTCTAAACGGTGGTCTCCAATCGAACAATCATGGAGCGATTAAACTAAATCATCCAACTCCTACCAAAAGTGTATCTAGTAACAGTTCTGAATGGGGGTCTCTAATCAAACTATCACGGATAGATTAAACTAATTATGCAACTCCTACCAAAAGTTTATCTAGTAACAGTTCTATCTAAATGGCGGTAACTAATCAACCAATCACGCAGCGATTAAACTAATTATGCAACTCCTACCAGATGTGTGGCCAGTAACAGTTTTAAAAGGGGGTTTCAAATCAAACATACATGAAGTGATTGAATTTAACTATTGAACTCTTACCATATGTGTATCTAGTAACAGATCTAAATGGCGGTCTCATATCAAACGTTCATGCAGCGACTGCTCCAAGTGGCTTGAGCTCAGCGACCGTGCATTGTTAAGGGAGACGGGTAATGCTCGCGGTGGTCTTGGCAGGATGCGTGGTAAGTGCGGTGTGCATAACTTAGCAGGCGGTGGCTGTGCGACCCGTACCATACCCTGGTATCGAACGCAGGACACTCTAAATCTACTTGAGGCGTCATCAGGAAAACCCTACAGCGGCTGTGGGGTTTAAGACTAGGGAAGGAAAGTTTTCACTTCCGTCATTAAATAATTTAATAACTTTATTCAGCTTAAATTGGTTTTTTTTAGTAATAATGGGTCGGATCAGTTTTTTGCATTTAGGAACATAATAAAAGGTTAGATATTTAAAAAAATAGCTTACATTCTATTAAATGGGTAATTTAGATATATATAATCCGGTAATCCTCTAAGGTATTGGAGGATTACAGGATTTGATGTATTATAGGATTCCAGGGTTCAAGGTGTTGAGGATTGAAGGATTCAAGGTATTCTAAGTATTGGATGATTCAATGATTCAATGCAATGACTCGAGGTATTTGAGGGTTCATGGTATTGGAGGATTCAAGTCAAGGGTTCGTGGTATTTTAGGGTTCATGGTATTGGAGGATTCAAGTCAAGGGTTCAAGGTATTTGAGGGTTCATGGTATTGGAGGATTCAAGTCAAGGATTCGTGGTATTTGAGGGTTCATGGTATTGGAGGATTCAAGTCAAGGGTTCGAGGTATTTGAGGGTTCATGGTATTGGAGGATTCAAGTCAAGGGTTCGAGGTATTTGAGGGTTCATGGTATTGGAGGATTCAAGTCAAGGGTTCGAGGTATTTGAGGGTTCATGGTATTGGAGGATTCAAGTCAAAGGTTCGAGGTATTTGAGGGTTCATGGTATTGGAGGATTCAAGTCAAGGATTCGAGGTATTTGAGGGTTCATGTTATTGGAGGATTCAAGTCAAGGGTTCGAGGTATTTGAGGGTTCATGGTATTGGAGGATTCAAGTAGAGGGTTCGAGGTATTTGAGTGTTCAAGGTATTGGAGGATTAAAATCAAGGGTTTGAGGTATTTGAAGGTTCAAGGTATTGGAAGGTTCGAGGTATTGGAAGGTTCGAGGTATTGGAGGGTTCGAGGTATTGGAGGGTTCGAGGTATTAGAGGTTTCAAGTTTCCGAACGATAGTCCCATCCCGTTTTTTTAGAACTCATCCAAAGTGGTCACCGAGTAAGTTCTGTCCAAGATGACTCGTTCACCCTTCACAAGAAAGGCTGGCAGTGTAGGGTGACCCCCCGTGGAATCCTCGCCAAGGGGTGCTTGTCCACAGAGGGGCTGGAGCGTCACGGTGGCTCGCCGGACTAACAGCGCGCGACCACAGCATCATCACAGTCATCATGAATATTACATCAAACAGAATAACTGCCGCGGTGACCGACAATATTGTTAAATGGCTGACAAATCTCTACGGGGGTGATCAGAAAGACTAGTTTCGAGTAAACTAGGTCCCAACGCAGTAAAGTGTGCGTGTTATTACAAATACTGATGCTTACAAAACTATTAGTTTCTGGTTTAATTTCTGGAATCAGATCTAAGTGTTTAAAAGAAAGAACGTGGTTGGAAGGACCTTTTATAAAATATAAACTTTATATTTTCGATCATCATTGATGGCATTTTACTATTATTTACTATCGATATATTTAAAATACGAATCGATTTTTCGACGATGATTCCAGGGGTTTTACAGAACCGATTTAACCATTAAAAAAAGTATACAAGTTAGTATATTATGCCAAAAAATTTCAAATTTAAAAAATATTTTCAAGATAAGCAACATTTCTGAAAACCACAATTTATTTCGACAGCAGTTTCCCGATTTCTACTAAACCTATTTCGATTAATTTATTTTTTAATCAAAAGCCTTACTTTGAGGGTCACCATATAAAAATTTGATAGATTTTCAAAATCTAAATCCTAATCTATTTTACGTTTGTTGGTGAATGAAAGCTCGCTACTAAGACAGGGTTCCCAAAGTCATAAAAATAAAGTTATTGAGATCACTAGAATAAAGTCTTGAGATTTAGATTTGAGAGTTAGAATGCTGTCATCGAAAATCACTGATAGAAGTGAGCAGTAGTTGAACGGTTCAATATCGTACTAGCTCAGCATCTCCCAATGAATTCGATGTCCTCCTTCCGTCATCCTTTAGAATCATATGTCACCCACTATAAGAAAATACTACTGGGACAAATACTCTTATTTATTTAAACTCAACCAATTTCAACCCATGACCTGTCTTCATAATTGAGAGCTGCTTATGCTAGTGTTTCTCTTGCGTGGGGAGAGAGAGAGTGGAAAACCAATTAGGAAAAACTACCCTAAAAACACCCAACCGAGATTAGAACCTCAATCTCCCCGTCATCGGCAGTCTAGTCTACTGCGAGAGTAGCGCGTTAGACCATGCAGCGACAGAAGTGGGTGATTTATTCTGTTTGTTTATTTCAATTAAACTCAAAATTACTTTTATAAACGTGCTTTGGCTAAAGCATTTGTTTTCCCGTGCTAAAAGCATGGATATATCGGGCTGCACCCAAAGACACCTTTTAAAACAGGGCCAGTATCTTATTGGTAGGTATCCTGATTTGTGGGAAATAAACTGATTTAACATTTCATTTAATTAAATACTTACAAAGTCAGTGGATAATATATTTATTTTAGTTTAAATAGGTATTCTGCAATAAATATAAATATTACGGCTAAAATGTATATATACCAAATAAAATAAACATAGGTATATATTATTATTATTATTATTATTATTATTATTATTATTATTAGCACCGCGTCTTACTACCCGTTCGGGTAATACGCACTTACGCTAATGTGTAATGGTAGGGTGATTGTGAGATGAAATGGAGGACCTACAGTTTAACGTGGAATCCGAACCACGGCGGAGGCCTGGCATTCCCCACATTCACAAGATGTCTTGTCAGAGGTGAAGGAAGGGTTTGGTAATCAGATAAATCTGCGCCGGGACCGAGGATTGAACCCCGGCCGCCAGCATAGGTATATAAAAAGATATATTTGAATTATTTAAATATCGCCTTTTTTCTTCATATTTTAGTATTTTGTATCTAGCCGTTGTAATAGCCGGTTCTATTTCCTGCATCAATTATTAAATCAAATATGCTACAATGAAATTTACATGTGTTTTAATTTCAATTTTAAAGTTCTAAATAAAAGTTGGTGAAATATATATTTCGCGAAATTTCGGTGTGTCTACCTTTTGGGATGTAGTCGCCACCCTAAGCCCCTCAACAGATGGGCATGGGCGTCTTCTCTTTTATGGGCGCGTTTTAAATGACGTACCAGTCCAAACCGATGGGCCAAGCTGTCGAGTCCACTATTTCAACAAAACTCCCGACACTTCCACGGTTTCGACACTAGGGGGGTGGAAGTTTTTGCGCCTGTTGGAATCATTGAAGCAGAGGTGTTGAGGATATGACACGTCCGCAAGGAGAGTACAGAAGAAGAGAGTGAAGGACAGACAGAGGGTCACGCACGGACACACCTGACACACGTTCACAATGAAAACCAAACAGATGACATGGCCAGGGATGCCAAAAACATCACAGCGTCGTCGGGCGCTACCACCTTCATTGTAGCTCAGAGCGTCGAGATTCAGGTGCTGGCTCTCGAGAAACTAGGGTTTGAACCGACTATAATCTAGAGCGTCAATACATCGAGATTCAGGTGCTGGCTCTCGAGAGACTAGAGTTTTAACCGACTATAATCTAGAGCGTCAATACATCGAGATTCAGGTGCTGGCTCTCGAGAGACTAGGGTTTTAACCGACTATAGTCTAGAGCGTCAATACATCGAGATTCAGGTGCTGGCTCTTCCATTTTCCTATAATGCTAACACTTCACATGAATTTCAGTTTTAACTATTAGAGTTTCAGTGCGATTCTTTCCTAAGAGAAAAATTCGAGAGCTGCAATCTAACGGAGTTTAATCAGTTTTTGTTTCAAAGGACCAGAATGTAAACATTCATAAGCTAGCCGCACGGGTTCTGTCTAAACATTATACTCATGCGAACAGTTTTCAAGAATGAACCAATTAAAATCTCTTGACAGGAATAGGTTAGGCGACATTCACTTATGCTCACTTTTAAAAATAGCATGTCCAAAGGACGTTATTCAAAATATAGATAAGATAGTGACAGAAAAGCAAGACAAGTTTCTGGTCAGACAATTTAAAATTTTATTTACCGTGTCTAGTTGGTAAAATGTGATTTTTTAAGATTTAAGTGAAAATATGTTGTTACGTAAAAGTGATTTTTTCAGTGATACAATGTGATATAAACAAACTTAATAATGAAACATTTGTTTTTAATATCGACAGTTATAAATAATATCTCAATATAGTGCCAAGTCATTAATTTAGTTTTGTGAAGTTGATATTTTTTCGTAAGAAATGTATAAACACTTATGCGGACTCCCTTAGTTCCTTCAAAACTTGAAAGTGGCCCTGCCAAGGTTATGAGTTTGATACTGCTGGTTTAGAGCTTCAAGACTTCGAGATTCCGGTTCTGGCTCTTGGCGACTAGGGTTTGAATCGACTGTGGACCAGAGCGTCGAGATTCAAGTGCTGACTCTTGAGATACTAGTGTTTGAATCGACTGTGGACCAGAGCGTCGAGATTCAGGTGCTGACTCTTGAGATACTAGTGTTTGAATCGACTGTGGACCAGAGCGTCGAGATTCAAGTGCTGACTCTTGAGATACTAGGATTTGAATCGACTGTAGTCCAGAGCGTCGAGATTCAGGTGCTGACTCTTGAGATACTAGTGTTTAAATCAACTGTGGTCCAGAGCGTCGAGACTCAGGTGCTGACTCTTGAGATACTAGTGTTTAAATCGACTGTGGTCAACAGCGTCGAGATTCAGGTGCTGACTCTTGAGATACTAGTGTTTGAATCGACTGTGGACCAGAGCGTCGAGATTCAGATTATGACTCTTGAGATACTAGTGTTTAAATCGACTGTGGTCAACAGCGTCGAGATTCAGGTGCTGACTCTTGAGATACTGGGATTTTACTCTCGTTTAGGGGGAATTTGAGTTTTGGCATAGTTTGACGATACTTGAAAACACAATAATAGTCTTGAAGCGTGCATGTGGTCTAGGTAATTAGACTCTCATTTCACTTGATCCCTTTTGACGACACGGCCTGGTGCTTTGACCCGTGATTGGTTAGCACAAGTGATTGGTCACTTGGTCGGGTTTTATTACGTCTTTCCACACTAATGTGGGTTTACCTTCTCTATTAAACCGTTTCTAGTATCTACTTCTTATATTACGCTATTAATATATCTCGTATTAAATGTACTAACTTAAAAAAAAACCGCCCTCTACAGTTTAACTATTTAATAGGTTCAAACCAGGCGTCCGATCTTAATGTAGTTTTTTGTATTATAAATCAAAATATTGCGAAATTGAGATAAAATATACGTTTTAACGTTTTTTAAATATAAAAAAAAATCAAATAATAAACCCAAAAAATATTTCACTCAGCCAGATTATACTTTTGTCAAGTGAAGAATTCCACAAACCACAATTCAATAAGATGTATTTGCTCAAACATATTCTTGTATTTAATTTTAAATTTCTTAGGTCATAAGATAGTGTTTTTTTAAGGCATCATTGCCCCTAACAGGAATTTTTTTTTAAATTAGTCTTAGAAGGAATACGCTAAATAAATCTTCTGATTTTTGTCACCGCCTGGGTTACACATAATGCAATTTAATAGCTAACTTACTCGCTTCGATAGCCACGTGGTGTAACGCGATGCTCTTGCAATAGACTAGACTTCCGATGACGGAGAGATAGAGGTTCGAATCTTGGATAGGTGTACTGAGGGTGATTTTTTTCAAAAATAGTTTCCCACTATCCCTTTACGCAAATACGGTTACACTTTATATAAATATAACCTCCCTAATCCCTAAAACTACTAGCGTAATTAGTACATAGGCGTATAAACCGAACGGGTCGTAATACTCGGTGGTGTTTACGTGTACTAAAGAGTCAACCACGACTAGTATGGTTTTCCGGTGATAGGGAGGCCATAGTTATAATTAGGGATGTAAAAAAAGTATCGATACTTTACTAATATCGATAGTTTCCTTTCGATGCTAGTATTTTTCACTTGATACTTTTACTGATAATAGTACTCACACTCCGGTATCGAAAGAAACAACTTTTTTGTTAAATCCATTCATACTGGAATTAAATGTTTACTAGGCTAGACTGTGGAGGAAGAACAAATGACATTATTTATCAATTCTCCCTCATTTTCTGCAACTCTAGCATTCAATATCTCTTAGCTCATCTTAATTCATCATTTTTGTTTATCAAAACATCCTGATGCCTGACCTGGCAATGGGGCGAGGGGCTACAAGTCTACTACCCCTTTATCAATGAGTAAGGTCATCACAAACTAAACATTATTATTATTATTATTATTATTATTATTATTATTATTATTAGCACCACGTCTTACTACCCATTCGGGTTATACGCACTTACACTAATGTGTAATGGTAGGGTGATTGTGAGATGAAATGAAGGACCTACAGTTTAACGTGGAATCCGAACCACGGTGGAGGCCTGGCATTCCCCACATTCACAAGATGTCTTGTCAGAGGTGAAGGAAGGGTTTGGTAATCAGATAAATCTGTGCCGGGACCGAGGATTGAACCCCGGCCGCCAGCACAGAAGTCTGACACCTTACCCCCTAGACCACCAGGTCACCACACACTAAACAAAAGAAGCTTTTGTAGAACTCAATTAACTCAGTCATATAAAGGATACCCCAAGCAGACGAAGCAGAAAAGTTTATGTACATACGTTGTTTAAGCAGATGAAGCAGGGCAAGACTTTCATTTTTCTATTGTTTGACAATAGTTAATAATTAATCTATCTTGATGAAGTATATAATCGACGAATGTGGTTAAAAAAATGGCACCTCCCAGAAGTCAATTATGGAGGTTTTTTTTAAAAAGTTTGTTTTAGATTATTAAAAACCATGATAATTTTCAGTGTTTAAATAAAAATGAAAATATAATTATGATGCAAAAGTTGAATTTATTATTACTAGATAAGAAAAAATATATGTCCTGGTTACAATTTCGATACCGATACTTACTGTTATCGATACTTTTCTTTCGAAACCATATCCCTAATTATAATCCTTGAGGGTCATACTGAAGATTTATTCTTCCTACATAATTTTTTCACCCACCCTTCAAGCAAATGAGGGTAGTTTTCCTCTCGATTTTATCTTCTTCATCCCTACATATTAGTGTAACATATAGATGTACCAGTCAGGAAAAAAAAAGTTTCTGAGGCACGTAAAAATAAGATATTAGCTATAAAAAGTACGTTTTGATTATTGGTTATTTAACCTTTTTTTTACAACGTGTGATTAGATAATTTAAACAATCATTTTTATTTATGATTACTGTGTAATTTCAAATATTTATTTACAGGCCTCAATACTGCCTTGGACACACATGACTAAATGGAAAGGAAGGAGCTTCGCGGTTTAAGCGAGTTAGTTTGCTTGCTGGCCCACCAGAGCGCAGCGCCACTCATTTAACCACGAGAAGAAGAAAAACACCACAGCCAACTTCCAATAGCCTCAGTTTCTCTTTTTGTGTCAACTGAGGGAAATAAAATTGGTGAGGACGATTAGTTTCAATTGTTAGAATTCTTTCGTTCAAGGTTTATTAACTCAACTAAAGTTCAACGAATCTTAGTTGATACATAAAAAGTACAAGTATTTGCCTTTCTTAGAATTTGGTTTAATGAAATGACTAATATTAGGTCATAGTTGATACTTGAATTAAATAGCAACGAGAGGCTGTAAACTTACAATTACATTTTTTTTTTAATTAAAAGAGCGCTTCAGTGGTTGAAAGGTCTAGGGCGTCACTCACGGAATAAATTTGACTACCGATGACGGGGAGAATGAGGTTTGAATACCGATCGGTTTTTACTAATTGCGGCTTTTCCTAAAATTATTGTCAACATTATTTTCACACATAATACGCTTACATTTCTTCTAAATTCAACTTTAGCTACCCCTAACACATTAGTGTTATAGTTGTTTGTTTATCACCGCGTCTTACAACCCATTCGGGTTAAACGCATGTACTAATTACACTAATGGGTTAAGGATTAGGAAGGATTAGTTTAGAAGAATTGCTGTCGCATTTGCGCGGAGGAAGATTGGAAAGCCATTATGGGGAAACCCACGTAATTTTAAGAAGGGGGTGGTTAGTTCGTAAGGGCTTGTTCATTAATTTTATATCGTAAAGAACCTATGTAAATATTGGTAATTTTACTAATTGTAATTATCTTTAAGAATAGATATAACACTATTATTATTATTATTAATAAGTTATTAGGTAGATTGTAGAACTTAATTAACATTATATTTAATTGATAAATGTTTAGTTCTTCAAATAGTAAATGATTTTTTTTAATATCCTAGCTCTCCCAATATGTAAATATTGACCTTCAAAAATAGAAAATTAGGTAAAAAAATTCTTTTTTTAATTTTTGTTTTGGTTTATTTTGTTAACATAACGTGTATTTAAGACCACAAATAAATGTCATTTTTAATTATTCATAAAAATGTATTTTTTAAATTAAAAATCCCTGTTCGTAATCATCCTGTAGTGTTGTCCATAGGACGTGTAGATTATTGCACCAAATTAGTAATGTTAAGCTTTTCAAGTAATACCTAAGACTTAAGTGAGTGAGTGCATGGGTATTTCTGCAGCAGCTTATTCTATTTTATTAAATAGACTAAATGTGTCCATACTTTATATTATTTACATGACTCTTAATCAATAAATACATCCTTAAATACACCTTTCTATTTATTATACACTATGCCAGATCTCCACCGTGGTTCGGATTCCACGTTAAGCTGTAGGACCTTCATTTCATCTCACAATCACCCTACCATTGCACATTAGCGTAAGTGCGTATAACCCGAACGGGTAGTAAGACGCGGTGCTAATAATTAATAATAATAATGTTATACACTACATATAATAACTTTTGAAATATTTAATATATGAATGATTGTTCAGAATATTTAGTAAAGGAAAAAGATATTTAAGGCTAAAGCCAAAAACCAAATCCCTTCCATTCAGAATCAGCTCCTTTATTGTTTCAGAGAAATAAATGCATACAAAATGGGATACTTATATGAAGAAACCAGAGATAGAGATGCATGTACCATCATCAAAACCACCCTGCCAGCAGCATCCAAGCCTAATTCGCCCCACCAACATTTCCACCCTTGCACACTTTACACCACCGACTTCCACCCCTATTAGCTAATGTAAGGAAAAACCTCATTAATTCCCTTCCTCATTTTTTTTAAACGTCTCAAATTTTTTATCCCCCTTCTTTCTTCTGCTAATGTCTTTTCCTTTAATTCCTGCTCTATTTCTCTATTCATAAAGTTACATTTTTATTTTTTTTACACCCTTGGTTATCCATCCGACACCCTCCTTGTTATATCTATATCCTGCCTTACTTTACTTCCTTAATTCAATTACTTTTTCATTTATCATTCATATTCATTTTTCAACTTCTTATCTTTTCCCAATGAAAACTGAAATCAAAACCACGTCATATTTTGCCTAATCTCAGAATGGTGGGTGGGGGGTGGGTTTATTTTGTTTAACAAGATTACTTTCCAAGGGAAACTGGAAAAAGTATTATGAAGATCGATTCAGTTCACTTTGGAAAATACACCGGGTAACTTTAGAGATACGAGTCTAGAAGTATTTAAAAACAATAACATCATGATAACTTAAACAATCTAGTAACAGTAGTAATAGAAGCTTCATTATTGATATTTATTTAAGAAGCTATTAAATTTAATTCCAAATGAAAGTATGATGTACTACTATCAGTAAGATTTTATTACTTATTTGAGAGATTTAATTTGAGATATATTTTGGGTATCAAGATGTTCTATACTTTATCTTTCGGTAACCCCATCCCCTACATTTTGGGGTTCTCCACTAGAAATTTAGGACAGCGGGTATTCTTGAACCTTTTTTGGGTTAGGGCCTACTTCCAGCAAAAGTTCAGCTTCCTAAGTCTTCTGGGCGTACAGATTGATATTTTGGCAACCCTCCCCCAATTTCGGGAGCTCCCATTGGAGTTCACTAACCCTTAAGACCAAAAGAGCCCTTGCTCCAGAAAAAATATACGCTGGAGCCCTCAATTTTGTTTACGTTAATATTATGAACAATCAATGAAGGCCGTTCAATTATATTCTTCGAAACGCTATTCATTAAGTTGTGGTAAGACACCTTAGTTTAGTCGATAGCGTGCCTGCTTACTGAGCTGAAATAATTTAAATATGCACAGTTGAAGCGATAGGCAATTTTATTTTGGCGTGGAAATGCATAGAAATAGGAACAAACGGTTGTCTTCAAGAATTTTTTTTATTGTTTTGCAATTTTCTTTTCGGAAACGGTTTGTTTTAAGAATATAAGCATATTGATTAAGTTATACTTTTTATGTATACACCCCTCTATAATTTTAACTGTGAACAAATATCGATAAAATTTACATTTTTAAATAGAAAATGCTGCTGGCTTCATAACAAACAATAAGAAAATATACAATTAATAAACATCGATACATTATCCTAGAAGGCGTGTTGAAAATATTAACATAAAAATTTCACTCGTTCTCGAGAAAACTGATGTTTCCAAACGTATGATTTTACCTCAAGACCTGTCCGGTAGCTAGCGCCATCTACGATTTCCATGATCCATTTGTTCTTGTTGGCGCGGAAGAATACTTTTGTTGGTTGTGAAGCCACGCCATGCCTTTCACCCTTGGGCCCACCACTTCACAAAATAGGTTTAAGACTTTCACTCGACAGGGCCAAGGGCCTTAATATAAATATTTCTAATATGGAGAAGATGTAAGCTAGATGAATGCGAAGTTATATGAATTGGTAAAGTATGCGTGAAAATTAACTTTTTTGTTGTTGTTGCAATAAGTGAATTTGATCAGGCAGGACTATGTAACAAAAATGTATATTAAATGTTGCCTTGTCATGAAAATGAAACGTTTCAACCAAATAAGTTTTAAAAAAATTTCACAAGAGCCCCTCTTTACCCCCCAATTATAAATATGTTGTTTTTTTATTCCAAAAACAAAATATAGCTTTACTATTTACTCGTTAAAAAAAAGTTTGAAGCAAATATATCAATACTGATTTATTGGTCTGTCAGGCCAATAAATCAGTATTGTCTCGTGTAGGGGTTAAATGTTTTATTACGAACTACGAATATCCGGATTTTAATCCAATAAAAGAGGTCGATTAAGTGAAGTTATTTGGACCACATGCAGCATTTGAAGAGTTTAGTGAAGCCTTTTATACATTTTTTAAAACAATTTTGTGTCTCCATTGTTTAAAAAATATAAATTCTCCAATGTCATGAATTTTAATTAATTAAAATTTAAGCATAATGTTTAATAAAAAAAAGTAGCAGTTTTTATCGATTCATATTAATCTATGACTGCCATAATTTGATATTTTGAAAAGAAAAAGAAAACTGTACCATGTGTTGTGTGGCCCTTTGAGGATTCTTTGAAACAACATGCGGCTTTCCAACGCCAAGACGTTCCTCCCTCCTCCCACCCTGAGCTGGTGGATTATGACTCGGAAAGTTGTAATTTTAGATATTATTATTATTAGCACCGCGTCTTACTACCGGTTCGGGTTATACGCACTTACGCTAATGTGTAATGGTAGGGTGATTGTGAGATGAAATGGAGGACCTACAGTTTAACGTGGAATCCGAACCACGGTGGATGCCTGGCATTCCCCACAGTCACAAGATGTCTTGTCAGAGGTGAAGGAAGGGTTTGGTAATCAGATAAATCTATGCCGGGACCCAGGATTGAACCCCGGCCGCCAGCACAGAAGTCTGACACCTTACCCCTAGACCGCCAGGTCACCCTGTAATTTTAGAGGAAATGTAGGCAAATTTGGTTAGAGAAAAAGAGAGAAATCATTTTTTTTTAAATACCCTCAGTACCTCGACTGGAATTATAGCCCCGATCTCCAACTCACCATCATTTCAGTCCAACACGAAAGTGACGCGTTAGATCATTCAATCATTAATATGAGCTGTAAATGATTTATTTTTCTTTGGAACTATTTGTATAAACAACGAATATGTAAATTTAGGGAAAAACCCGCTTTGATGGCAGCATGATCTAAGGCGTCAATCTCACAATAGACTAGGGTGTCAGTGACGGGGAGATCGAGGTTCGAATCTCGGTTGTGTGTACTGATGGTGATTTTCTTTAATGGTTTCTCACCATCCTTCCATGAAAATACGGGTACACTTCCAACAATATAACCTTCCTCTTTATTAATCCATTATCGTAATTTGTATGTATGCGTATAAACCTGAACAGGTATTAAGACACGATGCTAAAAAAAAAAGGAAAAATTTGATAACTACTCAAGTGTTTACTTAAAAATAGGCTATATAAATTTGTAGAAATGTAAACATAAATATTGATGTGGTTAAGACTTAGAAACCCACTTAAGATTATAATAAAAAGGTGAAAGGCTGGATAAACATAAGAATTACTAGAAAAAATAATAAAAAATTATAAAAATTAATCTTAGGTTAATAATGATTATATTTAAATAATGACAAACACGTTAAAAAAAGATACAACAAGTATGAGATAAGTGAGATACAAAAAATGAATAAATTGATAGATTAAAATAAATCAATGCATATAACAATAGATAATAAGTCAATTGGTGACCATCAGTCAAAATAAACACATACACAACATATTAAAATAATTAATATCAGATAGAAAACTTAAACGAGTACACACAGTTACAATCCATAAAATGGAGATTGTTGTTAAATGGAATCAAACTTTGAGAGAATAGTGTTTTTTTAAGTTGCAAACAAATTATGATAAAAGTTTTAGAGCGAAAAGCAATGATGAATGAGAATCCAAGTCTTAATGTTGTTCAGTCTCATACTACTTGGGTTAGGTAATCAGCGTTTAAAAAAACCGATTAAATTCTGGCCGACATGTTTCGGTATAAAATACCATATTCATGGCCCAAAGTCGTCGTGCGGGACACAAGTTAATGTTACGACATTGATGTTGAAACTCAACAACAATCTCCATTATATGGATTGTAACTGTGTGTACGCGTTTAAGTTTTCGATCTGATATTAATTATGTTAATATGTTGTGTAGGTGTTTATTTTGACTGATGGTCATCAATTGACTTATTATCTATTGTTATATGTATTGATTTATTTTAATCTATCAATTTATTCAATTTTTATTTCACTTATCTCATACTTGTATCTTTTTTAACGTGTTTTTCATTATTTAAATATAATCATTATTAACCTAAGATTAATTTTTATATAATTTTTTTAGTAATTCTTATGCTTATCCAGCCTTTCACCTTTTTATTATAGTCTTAAGTGGGTTTCTAAGTCTTAACCATATCTTTATAACTCCTTACTTAATTTAGAATTTAGAATGTTTTAAAAAATGATAATAATATTGATGTTTATGAAATTAGGCAGTTCAATTATTGAAGCGTTGGCGAATATAAACAAAAGTTATATTTTTAACAATATGTTTCTGACATGTTTTTCAAAATATAATACACTTAGTTTGCCAAAAACACATTTTACAAAAAGTTCTATCCGAACCTTTATGAGAGAAAAAGTAATCGAAAGAGTTCTTGTGTAAAAAGTTTTTTCGAAGTTTTCCCTCCAAATAAATGAACGCCCACCCTCTGGACTCTTTTTACCATTTTCTTTCCCATTGCTCCTCTCCTTCCTTATTTTCTTTATGTTGCCCCAAAGTAACAAGTACTTTACTCTCTCGCCTTCTATCTAAATACCGCCACAGAGAAACTCAAAGAACCGCCATCTTTATTGCGTCATTTATAATTGTTGTTCAACTTGTGAATAACATTTTTTGAGGAAAAAGATGCTACAAGGGTGAGTTTTAATCAAGTTTTATATGCGTTAATTATCTTATCGACAGTTTCATTTCCCTTCATTTTGCACTCCACAAGAACTTTAATTCCTTCTCCCTCCGCCATATTATTGAAAGCATTTGTCCATTGAACAGTTATACCGAATAAAGAAGGGGGAAGCGCGAAAGAAAAGAAAAAAAGAAATTGAATTTACTTTCTTTAGTTTTCCCCAAGATCAAAGTAATTAACGATAAGAAAATTGTCAATATTTATGAAGAAAGAATGTTTTTTTAAAAATTAAATTAAATTAAGGAATGGCAAAATGTCAACAGCATAAATTCCAAATTTCTTATAATATAACACTGGTAGAAAAAATAATCTGATGATTTTACCTTTAATTTTGATCATATTTTATCTTTACTAAAACAGTTAGCTCGCCTTTTCTGAAATAAAAAATATGTTGATTAAAAGCTGTTTTTGTTGTTATTTATTTATTTATACAAAAAGTCTTTCTACCTATTGGGGGGGGGTTAATATAGTCTATTTATAATAATAGGGTAGAAATGAGAAAGGTAAAATCTATAAAAATGTACCCGCACTTCAAAGGGGATACTGGTAAAAAATCAATGATTAAAAAACCTTCTCAAACATCCAAACCGGATTGTTTTAACCCTGATTTTCCAATCATTGGCTGTCCAGAGTGTTGGATAAGGGACGTCTTAGACAAAGCGGTCGCCAAACTACAGCCCACGGGCCGAGCCCAGCCGACCGACAGATTTTATTTGGCCAGTAAAATATTCAGCAAGTAAACAGTTGCGTTCATAAACATAGACTCATAACTAATTACAATATAAGTAAATGATATGAAATTAAAATATTTTGCTCGTTACTTTTTCTTATTCATTGATAGTCTAAGTTATAGAATATTATATAATGCCAAGACAATGCTTCGGTGGTTGATATTTTATGCAACAATGTTAGTTATTATTATTATTATTATTATTATTATTATTATTATTATTATTATTATTAGCACCGCGTCTTACTAACCGTTCGGGTTATACGCACTTACGCTAATGTGTAATGGTAGGGTGATTGTGAGATGAAATGAAGGACCTACAGTTTAACGTGGAATCCGAACCACGGTGGAGGCCTGGCATTCCCCACATTCACAAGATGTCTTGTCAGAGGTGAAGGAAGGGTTTGGTAATCAGATAAATCTGCGCCGGGACCGAGGATTGAACCCCGGCCGCCAGCATAGAAGTCTGACACCTTACCCCTAGACCACCAGGTCACCAACAATGTTGGTTAAATAAAGGAATATAATATTATCTTAAGGTGAGATGGATGTGAGTAAATGCCAGTGTTTTCGCAGTTTTTATGGCAAAATATTTTTTTTTTTGTCTAAATAAATCGAATATTTCTCCAGTAGAAACATAAAGAGTGTGATTTTCTTTACGTGTTGATATTAACAGTTGTGGAATATCTGTCAAGGGTTTCCTGAAATTCAACAACTTTACCATCTAATGCCGCTATGCTTATGATGGATTTTCAAGGACTGTTGATTGCAAACTGCTAAAAATTGGCGTTTTATTGCGTCCCCTTTCACCCTAAGCTAAAAATGGATAATATTTGCTATTCACACTGCAATGGTAATGATACAAATATAACAGCACAACTTTATAGGATTTTACAGCTAAAAATTCTCATTCGTGCGGTGTTAAAAATTGTAACAAATACATTTTAATTATAATAAATGTTAAATGAATTGCTAAATTATTTCAATTAATATTCATATCCAGTCATTGATAGTTCTGGGTAATAATGTGAAAAAAAAATACTTTACTAATATCGATATTTTCATTTCGATACTAGTATTTTTCACTCGATACTTTTTTTCTGAAACTTTTACTGATATTAGTACTCAACTCCCGTAACGGATCGGTTTCGAAAGAAACAACTTTCTTGATATTATTATTATTATTAGCATCGCATCTTACTACTGGTTCGGTTTATACGCACTTATGCTAATGTGTGATGAAATGGAGGACCTACAGTTTAACGTGGAATCCAAACCACGGCGGAGGCCTGGCATTCCACACATTCACAAGTTGTGATTAATACACGTCTTGTCGGAGGTGAAGGAAGGGTTTGGCAATCGGATAAACCTGTGCCGGGACCGAGGATTGAACCCCGGACCTCTAGCACAGAAGTCTGACACCTTACCCCTAGACCACCAGGTCACCCCAACTTTCTTGTTATCTTCACTCATGCTTGGATTAAATGTTTACTATGGTTAAAGATGGGTATAAAATTGATTGAAAAAATATATTATTAATCATATTTAGCTATTAAATAAATTTCCAACAGCTAAATTTTCATAGACATTTTGAGAGCTGGTATGGTAAAACCTTTTGTAATATCCATTATACAATACTATCTATCATACTTTCCAATTTCACATATCATAGACGCGATGGACTTAAATATACTTAAATATAGTTAAATAATGATAATTTTTAATGTTTAAATAAATATGAAAGTACAATTATTATTAGTATGCAAAAGTTGAAATTATTTCTTGATAAACAATAAATTTTTCCTAAAGTAAAATGTCAATAAAAATACTTACTTTTATCGATACTTTTCTTTCTATACTAGTATGGTATCGATATTTTTCTTCCGATACTTTAAATGAATACAGTATCGATACTTTTCTGTCGATACCACATCCCTAGCTCTCGACGTAGCTCTGACAGGCAGAAACGTCACTTGAGCTACTTTCACGTATTCATACATCAAACCATGTGATCCAAAGCAGATTTGTTTTAATTTATTTCTTAAGATATTTTATCAATAACTATAAAATAATAATACTAATATAGTAAAATGATATCAATGCTGACCACAATAAATCTGTTAGTATTTACTAAAACGCCCTTATTATGAAAATTGACACAGACACCGACGGCTATAATTACTTATGTCAAATTGTTATTTTTTTAGTAGGTTTCACCCTTCATGCTTTCCGTCTGGGCTACTCGTTTTTTAACCACGCCTATAAGGTAAGAATAAGGAAAGTATGGTTTAAAGTGTACTCCACATTCTCATGGAGGGGACGTGGGAAACTTTTTAGGGTGAAAAAGAGCCCAAATCACTCAGCCTGGGTTCTTACCTAAACCTTCCAGTTACCATAAAACTGGACAAAACGTGACTGACGCCTTAGTCCAAGTAATCCATCGGTACGAGTTTTGGTACTGCTCGTTGACTAAACCTACCGGAAACTTGAAACACTAGCTCTTATATTAGATTCATTAGATTACCTAAAAAGAGAACATAATGTCCACAAGGATGACTTTCTTTTGCCGACTTTCTTTTAACGCAATTAAAAACTCACCCTTTTCCCTCCTTTACTCCTATTTTCCTCTTCTCGACATTTTGTGTGTAGTTTTTTTTTAAACACACTCGTCTAATTTCTCTTTGCCTTAAAAATGTAGCACCTACCTCCTGTCCCAATTAAAAACACACACAAAGGGGGTGGGAAACTCGAAGTATAAAGAAGTGAAAACATGGAGCGAGGGAGTAAGAAGGGTAAGGGATTAATGTTTCGGCAGAGATTTCAATAAAAATCTCAATACCCTCCTAGTTATGATGAGTTCGACACCTTAGAACAGTGTTTAGATTCAGTGCCTTTTTGATAAACAGCTTCTTCATATGAAGTGGAATTTTAGAAAATACAAAATCAGTTTTTTACGCTAAACATTGATAACATTATGCTATTTTATTGGTGTTATTTTATAGGTAGTGATAAGATATTTTAAGTTACAGGTCCAGGTCACATGATCCGACGTATGAACACTTGAAAGTAGATCTAGCTGTGACATAAGGCACATTCTTTGTAAATTGGACTGTTGGTATCCTGGGCTCGAACCTTGTTAAATGTACAAATAAAACTTTGAAATTTTGTTTGTTACATTCCACATAGTGGTAAGTTAACGGTCATGGAATGGCTGTTGTACTTTTCCTATAATGAAGTTAATCTTGATTTAATTTATTTTTTCTATCGCATCTTGGTATAGGCCTACCCCAATTTTTATAAGAGGCTCACTTTTAAACTCTTAATAAAATAACTTTCGCGGTCAGAATTTATACAATTTTACTGTATTATTTGCGTTATTTTATAGTTATTCATAATAGCTATCGAGATTGACAGCTTCAGACCAAATAACTTGAAGTATGAATACATGAAATTAGTTCTAGTAACCTATATAAACCCCCCTCGATGGCGTAGTTAGCTAACGCGCTTGTTTCGTGCAAGATAGACTGCCGATGACGGGAAGACCGAGGTTTGAATCTCAGTCGGGTAAACTAAGGACGATTTTCCTAAGTTGTTTTCCACGCAAATGCGGGTTCACTTACTCTAAATTCAACTGTCCCGATTCCTAACCCATTAGAGTAATTAGTATTTAAGCGTATAGCCCGAACGGGTAGTAAGAAGTGGTGCTGAATAAATATATAACTTGTATAGCTGTCAAATAATGGATTATCTCTGAAGTACACCGAGTTTGGCTCATAGGTAGCCTATAATACTAACTCCGCAAAAGTAATAGAGAAGGGGAAAGTAGCATATTAGTGGTAATATATACATATTTTCGTGGAGGGAGAATGGAAAATCATATAGTAAAAAAAAATTACTCTCAATTTATCAGACAGGGAGTCAAGCCCCGACCTTCCAGCCAACGGCAATCCAGTACATGAAAGAGACATGTTAGACAATGCGATTACCAATACGCGTGAATCCAGTTATTTTTATACATTTTTGTTGGCACATTTTAGAAAAATCTTACTGACAAATTAACTTAAAAAAAGGGGGGAAAAAGGGACTGTTTAGAGTAAATACTCCCACATTAGTGTGGAGAGAGTATGGAAAAAAATGGCGAGAAAAATAAATAGGAAAACCACAGGCATTACATGTGATTGTGATTTGAGCATCAACATTTACATAAACGGAAATCGAGTTAAACTACTTTGAACCTCTTGGCCCCCCTTTTTGGTTCTAGTTATTTGAGTTTATTTTGGGGCGTTGGTCACGTGTAAAGCTATTAGAGCTTGGGATCACAAATACAACGCATTTATAATCACTTGTACTTCATCTGACTTCACACCGGCCTAGTACTGAAAGCGCACAAGCAGAGTTTGTGTACCGACCTTAAAGTATATCAGAAGCACATCATTGTTTGTAGTCTCTGAGAAACATATGGCAACACCGCTTATTGGTTCGTTCACAAACAACACATCTATATTTCAATTGGGTGACCTGGTGGTCTAGAGGTAAGGTTTCAAGACTTCTGTGCTGGCGGCCGGGGTTCAATCCTCGGTCCCGGCACAGATTTATCTGATTACCAAACCCTTCCTTCACCTCTGACAAGACATCTTGTGAATGTGGGGAATGCCAGGCCTCCACCGTGGTTCGGATTCCACGTTAAACTGTAGGTCCTCCATTTCAGCTCACAATCACCCTACCATTACACATTAGCGTAAGTGCGCATAACCCGAACGGGTAGTAAGACGCGGTGCTAATAATAATATATTTCAATTAGAGTTGTATTGTATTTGCATCCTTACATAACCTAACCTTGTAGTTGTATTAGTGCATTGTAATTATTTTAAGAGGTTAGCTCACAACATAGGTTCCCACTCTATTTTACAAAAAAGTACACCGGGAGATCTCGTATTTAACTGTTTACACTAATATTATGAACATTCATTATCAAGTTAAATTTTACAAGCATAAGAGTCGGTGGAGGGGTCCGAGCACCTGGTGCTTATTTTGTTTGAGCCTTTGGCTAACGTCCTTTATTTAGATTTGAAAACAATTAGCAACCCTAATTAACTGATGCTATTTTATACTGTGATAAACAAATACAAATAATATTCTAAAATTGCCTGACGAAGCCCGAAATGACCATAATGGGGCCCAAGGACTTCTCGGAGAATAGTTTGAAAAGCGCCAGTTTTACTGCCATGTTGCCATTCAGTTTTGTTAGCTTGTGCGATTTTGAATAGAGGTCTAGGTGCGTTTATGAACCATAGCTTCATGAGCTTTAGATGTTCTACGCTCCCACCACAGTAATAACCAAGGAACTTTGACCCCGTCAGAATTCTAACCAACAAAATATGAGAAGGTCGATAAACAATTGAAGGTCCCTTCATGAGAACTGGAGCTCAGTTCAGATTTATCCGAAAAGTTTTTACAAGCACAATAAGCTCGAAATATGTGTGTTAGATTGTTATTTCAAACAACTAATTAGTTTTTTTTTAAATACATGAGACAACACACTAGTATATAGGGCTACGTTTTCATAAAGTATTATTATATTAGATTGTGACAAAATTTTCAAAAATCAGTCATTAGTGGATTAACCTCAAATCAATTTTTTTTATATAAAAATATGGATACATTTTATTTGTATTGTCAAATATTCTCCTGAATACCATTTTAAACAAAATATTACAGCCCACTTTTAAAAGTTAAAATTAAATGATATTACACAATCACACTAACTTTTTCATATTATGTATTATAGATCCTAAGAAAATTTTCAAAAGTACGTTTTCAGTAAACTATCTTTAAATAAGTTTTAATCACAATAAAAAATTACAAAAAAAACTTTAAAACATATTGTTCAAATATTAAGAAAAATTAACCAAATTTTCAAAAATTATTTGTAAAAAATAAAAACTTGTCCCAAGTAGCCAGTTTAAACAATATCAGTATAGATATTTAAAACATATTTAAAATTTACAAAAATTAGTTTCAATTAAACTACTCTCACAAGATTAGTATAGGCTAGTTAGGGTGGGGATTTTTTTTTAAACACGTCTTACTAACCGTTCGGGCTATACGCTCAAATACTAATTACGCTGATGGGTTATGAATTGTAAAGGTTGAATTAAGATAAGTTGAAACCGCATTTGAGTGGAGGGAGGGTGGAAGGATATTTAGGGAAAGCCACTTCCAGTTCACCAGAGCAAGTTTCGAACCTCGATCTCCTCATCCTCGGCAGTTTGGCGCAACATGAATCTAGTGCGTTAGCCAACTACGCCACCGTGGCGTATATTTAATTACAGTGTTATTTGGGAGATTAACCGCTCCCTAAATGTCCATTTTAAACAAAATCACACAACCAACTTAAAAATAGTCAACAAACCTTTAAAATCAGTCATTAGATAACTACTCTCTGATGAATTTTTACCTCAAAAACAAATAAACTGTCATTTTTAATGTCAAACACTCCCAAGGTATCCATCTAGAACTAAACACAGCCATTTTTAATTAATTTCAAGTTTTTGAAAAATCTGTCTTCAGTAGGCCTAAATTACACTTAGATAAGTTTATACGCTCCAAAAATATACCATGGTATTTTTCATGTCTGACACTCTCAAATTACCCACATGAAACCAAATCGTTAGAACGATTTTTTAAATATTTCAAGTTTTTTTAAACTCAGTCATAAGTAAACCATTCATAAACAAGTTTTTACCCCCAAAACAGATATACATTATTATTTGTCATAACACACAATTTCCAGATATACATTTTGAACCAAATTGTTAAAGCTCTTTTCAAAATATTTTGAAAACCTTAAAAATTTACCTTTAGCTAATTTTTTCCTAAAAACCAACTGTAAAATGCTATCTTTCATGTCAAACAAATCATAAAGAGGCAATTTAAACAAAATCGTTTCCATTTTCGAAAAATGTGTACTTAAAAAACTCAGTATGCCCTTGAATAAGTTCCCCTCCCCTCCGACCCCTCTAAAAAAGAGTGGCAATTATTTTTGAAATATTTTGAATATTTAAATATCAATTATCATTAAACTACCCTTGATTTGAGTGAAAATCAAAGTAAAAAAATACCGCCTCGGTGGCGTAGTTCACCAACACGCTACTTTCGTGTTGAGCTAGAATGGCGAGGACGGGGAGATCGACGTTCGAATCTAGGTCGGGGGAACTGGGTTTTTTCCAAATGTTTTTCCACTTTCCCTCCACGCAAATGCGGGTTAAAGTCCTCTAAATTCAACCTTCTCAATTCCTAACCCATTTAGCGTAATTAGTACTTAAGCGAATAACCCTTAATGGTAGTTAGATGCGGTGCTTAAAACAATAATAAAAAGAACAGCTATAAACTAATAACACTCTAAATACTAATTTTGAACATTCTCAATGAATCCGTTTTCGCTAAAGCTTAGATACAGTTAAATGGGACAAACAGGTGATATTGAGTGCGGGGGTATTTAAAATAACAATTTACATCCTAATCTAGAAGTTGAAATTGTTCATGATTACAATATTTTCTATACATTAGAAAGTTAAAAAAAATAACTTTTTCTAAAAGTCATTTATAAAACAACGTCATAACTTGTCATAAAATTGGAGGGGAGGGGGAGTATAAAATCATCCTTGTAATACAACACAATGCATGCAAATTATTATCTGATGTCGGATCAGCAGTGAATCATGATTTAGAAAGCCCGAAGTGTACCAAAAGGCCATTATTACTTTGTAACAAATCTTTTGAATCCGTCAATATCTTGAGGGACTTGGTTTAAAATGGAACATGTTTTGAATGTTCATTTGCATATACAGTCACGGGGGGGGGGG
>CABEEJ010000184.1:109634-141300 GCA_901482245.1 Timema douglasi
AGAAGGGAGGGTGGGGAGGGGGGAGTGTGAATGTTATTTCACGGAGAGGAGTGAAGGTAGGGGAAGAAGGTTCAATTGGGTTCCACCAGTAAAAGTAAATTACTCTGTCAAAGGAGTTGATTTCATGTCACAGAACATTCAACCAAATAGGAGTTACAGACCCGTTTTCAAAATAAGAGCCTTATTTGACATAGAGAAAGTTACCGGTTTACTTTAATGTATTCATACGTTAGGGTATGTGTTCTGGAACTGCCACTTTTGTTATGTATTATCAATACCTAAAAAACAATACTTTTATTATTAGCACCGCGTCTTACTACCCACTCGGGCTAAACGCACTTACGATAATGTGTAATGATAGGTTGATTGTGAGATGAAATGGAAGACCTACAGTTTAACGTGGAATCCAAACTACGGTGGAGGCCTGACATTTCACACATTCACAAGTTGTGATTAAATAACAAGAAAAAAATAGTGAAATGTTTTCAATGTTTCCAACACTATAGCTCAATCGATAGCGTGTCTGTCTTCTGGGCTAAGGGTCTCGGGTTGGATTCCAGGTATGGTTGAAAAATGTATCATTGCTGAAATGTGGATTTCCTCTTTCACAGTGATGAAATAACGGTCGGGGGCTGGGTGTTGTACCGGTGATAGATTTAAGTTAGTTTAAGTCGTGTGCTGTTATCAGTCCGTCCAGTAAGTCCACGTTAAATATTTTATTTTAAAGTATCATTGTTGACAGTAAAAAAGTATATTTTATAAAAGGCTCTTTCTCTAAAAAGCGGACTGTGTTTAGATGATGCTTGTCACCAGACTTTGCATATTGGGGAGGTTTTTTTTGCATTAATATTTTTTTAAACACAATAAAACCATTTTATAATATTAAAAAAACAGATCAAAATTGAAAACATATTTTTAAATAGAAAATTACTATTAAGCTTATTCCAATATCAGTGTTGTTAATTGAATACTGTATAAAATCTCAATCCTATACGTTTTCCGATTAGATCGTAATCTTATATCTTATTTCACGGTTAATAGATCGTGAGATGGGCTTTTAACACCCGCATTAACAGAGTATCGTTTTACTGAACTTCGATCTAATTTTAAATAATTTTTAAAGAAACAAATTAATTTCTTACTAAACTTTGTTTTTTAAAAAAAAGAGAAAAAAAATTTATTTAAAAATCATCTTACAATAGCTTATGCTCCATTCTTTAGTCCTTTCTAAAGAGCTAGTTTCGAATAGTTTTCGGTTTTGGTCTTTGTTACTGCCTACATTTTTTTTTATAAGGAGCAGTTATTGGTAAAACAAAGGGATTTTTTTTTGTAAAATACCTTGTTAAAATGTAACAAGTACAATAAACCACGTGATCTCGCCAAAATTGGTTTCCTCCAAATATTGGTTCTTATCTTGATGCTTTGGGGACGGTACACAAAATATCGCGCATTTGCACAATTTGGTTTTTCCGAACAAGATATTCCTAATTTATAATATATTTTACATTGTGAAATTAGACGACCCATTGAGTAGAAGAAAATCAAAATATAAATAAAAGAAACTCACCTAAGTCAGAGGTCACCTGTCGGCCATATTTCTTCTGTTGCATAGCTAGAAAATCGTTTCAGCTCACCAAAACACGTGGTAAATCTCAAATAATAATTACCATTTATAAACACACGCAATAATCTTCTACAATAAACACGTGTCACCCACTATTTTTTTTACAACAAACCCAACTTTTATAAATGAAACTCAAATGTGTCTGTTTTTTGTTTGAATAGAATTGATCCACTTGTAAAAAAATCACACTCAGTGAGCTCACGCCAATATCCATGCCGACTAAACAGCTTGCACCTGCCACAAACACGTGAAAAAGTTTGATGACGTCACAAATCTAAGACCAAATGAATATATAAAATAGTTGCTAAGATACTTATCCACTTAACAAATCAAAATCTAATATAATATATATAAAAACTATTATAAACTTAGCGAACTAGCTTAACCTAACCTTTAATGTGTTAATATTTAGAAAAAAATTGATCAGATAAACAATTTAATGTTTATATGAAAATGACATCATAAAAGTAAGTAACGCAAAGGATCATGGAACAACGCAATATGACGTCATGAACCGCGAGAATTTGCTTCGAAAGGAAATTTGTACTTGGATGAACCAAATGGTCTACACTCGCCAATGTTTTGGTTAAGTTCTGGTATTATTTATTCTTCAGACACACTATTATCATCAAAGTCATTCATTACCCAAACATCGTCAATTTTATGTATATAGATTCAATTAGAATTACTTCATTTTATTGTTTTGATTTTAACTCGGCGATTGTCATTACTTTGAAAAGCACCCGTTGAAGTCATTATGAAAACTGCATGTATATATATTTACAGACCATGGTCTAATTTAAAATGGATTTGGACATAATGTGATATCTAAAGGTAAAAAATAGTTCAACATATTTCCGATAGTCGGTGGTAAGTGGTAATAAAGTATGTTAGACGCTTAAAAAAATAGTTTACGTTACCGTTGAAAAGTTGACTTGAACTTGAAATTACGTCACGTGACTAAGAGTTTAAAACAAATAATAGGTAAATAAGCACAAGACTTACCGTCAGGAATATGATAAAATTGTTACTAGCACGAATATATCAACGGTTTACTTTGGACGCCACACCTCGTATTTATCCTCCCTGGCTTTTCAATTATTGGGACAAGGGGAAAAAAAAATTAAATACAAATTAACTTTGTACTTTTTTTGTATTTAGGAACCACGTCTTAATACCTGTTCGAAATATCCGCGTTTTAAATCAAAAGTGCACAAACGTGCTTAAATTACTTTTAACGTTTTATTATTTTTTGGTGGGAAACCATTTGAACTAAAAAAAAACTTTTATTTTAAGATAAATATTATTGGGATAGTTCTCTAATAATTTCATGTAATGAAAAAATGCTACCATATTTATGATGAATGTAATGTTGTTTATCACCTCGTCTCCCAATCCTCTTGGGTTGTACCCATATATTTATTGTGCTTTGTTAGGGATGAGTAAGGCTAAATTTAGAAGAAACTTAACAGAGTTTGGTTTGAGGTTGAATGGAAAACCAATGAGGAAACACCTTCCTCATTCCACCCAACTGGAATTCTACGGGATCTACTTCTTAGCCCACGTACACATCGATGTAGATGGTACTAGATGCAACTTTTTGGGGGGGATCTTATTAACACAAGCAAACTATGATATGAGGACTTAGAGTGGAGACTTTGACCTCACCAGGATTCATTCTAACAAATTATCTCAGCTGAGATCCGTCCAGTGTTTGAAGCCATATATACGTATCTTGCACACAGAAGAGAGTATGAGCATCCGGGTCATTGGGTGTGTGGTCTAAATAGTAAGCTCATTAAGTCCAATTTTCCAGCGACTGTGAGGTATGGATTTCTACTCCGGTTGGGTGTACTTTGGATATTTTTTTCTAAAAGATTTTCCCCGTTCGATCTACATTAATTCGGGTACTTTTGTTAGAGATTCTACCTTCCTCATCCCCAACACATTAGCCTAATTAAAACGAAAGTATATCCCGAAAGGGTAGCAAAGCGCAGGAGGAGAAAAAAGGGAAAATTCTGGTCTCAAAACAAAAACAGATAATTTCAAGTGTATACATGATACAGACAACAGAGTGTTATTATTAGGTGTTCTGTCTTTCAACAGGTCCGTTGGCCTTGTCTAAATAAGACCTTTCTGCATGTCCTATAAGCAGCTTCCTATTTACTTTTCATATCAAGAGTAAGTATTGATATTGTGGAAAAATTAATATCAAGCTTATGAGGAATTTTAACGTTTTATGTGAATAAGAACCCAAAAAATGTGAGTTTTACAAGTCTGTCCGTCCTCATGTTTGTCATTCTGTTCCTGACCACAAATATCCAAAACGGTTTGATGGAGATTTTGTTCAAACTTGATATTTAGATATTATAAGACGGAATGCATTTTTATTTGACCCCAACTCTCAAATTATCGGTAGTTTACTAGTGAGTGATTTTTCTGAATTCTAAATTTTTGAAAATCTCTAACTATTTGGTTTGAAATGCATAATAGGATATGTTTGATATAACAAATAGCAATGTTTAATTGGTTTATGGGCAAAACTCTATGAAGGTTTTCTTAATGATGATAAATCTTTGAACATTTGAAATATATCGAAAATAACTTTAACAATTTTGTTTTAAATGTATATCTGGGGATTTCGTGATATGATAAATAAGACTGTATACTTGTTTTTGGGCTTAAAACACATTAATGGGTAGCAGGGTGATTGATACCCATAGAAGATTACTCATGATTATTTTTTCAAAATCTTGAAATATTTTTAAAATGGCTCTAAAGATTTAGTTTCAAATGGGTATCTAGGTAATGTTTGACAAGACAAATATCAATGTATATTTATTTTTGGGGAAGAAACCCGGTTATGAGTAGTTTACTGATGATTGAGTTTTCAAAAAACCTTATATATTATAAAAATCGTCCTAATGATTTGGTTTCATGAGGGTAAGTTTAGAGTGTTTGATATTACTAATGCCAACGTATTCTTATTTTAGGAGTAAACATTAATTTATGGGTAGTTTATTGAGGACAAATTTTTCAAAAACTTGAAACATTTTTTAAATAGCCTTAATGATTTGGTTCCAAATGGGTTTTGGGACTGTTATACATTATAAAAAAAAACTGTGATATACCTTTTTTTTAGGAATAAAATCTTATTTACGGAAAGTTTACTGATGATTGGTTTTTTTAAATTTTAAAAATCAAAAATTATTAAAACGGCTTGCCTCCATATAGGATGTTATTATTAGAACCGCGTCTTACTACCCGTTCTGGCTAAACGCACTTACGCTAATGTGTAATGGTAGGGTGATTGTGAAATGAGATGGAGGACCTACAGTTTAACGTGGGATCCGAACCACGGTGGAGGCCTGGCATTCCACACATTCACAAGTTGTGATTAATACACGTCTTGACAGAGGTGAAGAGATGGTTTGGTAAGCAGATAAATTTGTGCCGGGACCAAGGATTGAACCCCGGACCCCCAGCACAGAAGTCTGAAACCTTGCCCCTAGACCACCACATCCCTATGTCCATATATGAATATGAATCTTGTGATTGTTTGATATGACAAATAGCACAGTATAGTGGTTTTTGGGATAAAACCTTAACCATAGGTAGTTTACTAATGACTCATTTGTCAAAAACTGTATATACTTTTTAATAGCCCTAGTGATTTGGTTCCAAAGTGTTACCTTGATAGTGTTTGTCATAACGAATTGCACTCTATAGTGGGTATTTATTAAAAATTCGTTTAAGGGCAGTTAACAAAAAATGTATTTTTTTAAATTTTGAAATAATTTTAAAATTATCTCAATTATTTGGTTAATAAATTGGTTTATTAGTAGTTTTTTACATTACAAATAACAGTCTTTTTAAGGTAAGACTTTTTTGAGAGTGGTTTTCTGAGGAATATTATTTTAAAAGGGGTTCTAATGATTTTGTTTAAAATAAATATCTAACGCTTCAAGGGCCAAATGGTCTAAGGCCTGACTCTGGTGTTAAACAGACCTTAATGATAGGGATATTGGTGTTTAAATCCCTGTCGGATATATTGAAGATGTGTTTTTCTAAATGGTTTCCCACTCTCCTTCCACTTAAATGATGGGCGATCACCTATAAAATGCTTCCTTCCTCATCCCTACCCCATTAGAGTTCATATATGAGTATATCCTGAACAGTTAGTGAGACAAGGTTAAAATTTTGAGGAATTGTGCTCCCATTTTCATGGAAAGTAAAAGAAAAACCAATTGAGGGAAATAAAGTCTAGCACCGCACCGACAACCCCGACAAGATGAGTTTAACACGTTGATCCACCATACCATCGATGTGGTTCCAAACCTAGTAAAGGGTTTAAATCTAGTATGCTTGGTTTTAAGAATGTGTTTATGATTATTAAAAAAAATTAAAATGTTTCACAGACATCAAATAGTTTAAGAATATCTTCTATACGTGTGTCACTGCTTCGATTCTAGGCTGTAAATTGTACACCTTTATGTAAAAAGGGCGAGGAGGGCACAGTTTCACATTAACGCGCGTACATTCCTTGACATTGATTCAAATACGACTGCATAAAAGCCACAATGCTTAGCGTAGGTAAAGTAACTTATAAAAACACCCATACACTGTTCACATACATGAACATACTATATATTTATGTGTGTATGTGAATATGTGTCAATAGAACATATATATAACCCACTTCGATGACTGAATGGTCTAAGGAGTCACTCTCGCAAAAGTCCTGACCACCTATGACAGGGAGAAGGTGGTTCGAATCTCGGCCGGATGTATTGAGGCTATTTTTTCTTAAATGGTTTTCCATTCCTCAAGGATATTGGGGTGCAATCCTACTAAAGTCAACCTTCCTTAAGCCTAGCATGCTAAATTAATTATTACATTTGCGAATAACTCGAACTGGTAATGAGAAGTAATGACAAAATAGAATCATATATATAATAAATATAATTACTCGCTTAATTAAATCAAACAATACTTGTTTTTGGTTTAAATTTGACGTATAAAACTGAATATCAAGCACATAATTGCTTCATGAGAAAAAAATATGTATTCAGGATACGACTGTAAAGATTCTAAAGGTAGAACAAGAGTTGAAGAAGGAAGACTCAATATCCCAAGAAAGCAAGCCCTACAACTTCCTCCGAGGAAATTGGCCGAAATATGACTAACATAAACGAACCAAGAAATAAAAAAAAGGGTGTGATCAGAAGGGTGGGGGGAAAAAAATGGAAGGAAAAGATTAAATAGGTGGTAATAAAAGATAACTGGAGAACAGAGAGCGGATATACAAGGGGAAAGGAGGGGTAAAATTGAAGAAATGTGCGTGAGGAAATGGAGAGGGCTTCGGAAAAAAATGGTGCAGAAAAATATGAGAATTTGCTATAGAGGTGTGAGACGGATATATATTGAGCTTTTATGGGAGAAAAAAAGAGTGGGTGATGAAGTAAAAACTAACTTGGTTATTACACACAAGAAGAAACTTTAATGAATACTATCTTTTTAAAAAATTAGTACAAGGTAAATTCTAAGTAAAAGTTAAACATCTTTACAAAATAATAAAATCACGAGCTACTACAAAAATAAATATTTAAATCATTATTTTGTAAGGCAATGTTATTATTATTAATCTTAGCACCGCGTCTTACTACCCGTTCGGGCTATACGCACGTACGCTAATGTGTAATGGAAGGGTGATTGTGAGATGAAATGTAGGACCTACAGCTTAACATGGAATCCGAACCACGGTGGAGGCCTGGCACTCCTCACATTAACAAGATGTCTTGTAAGAGGTGGAGGAAGGGTTTGGTAATCATATAAATCTGTGCCGGGACCGAGGATTGAACCCCGGCCGCCAGCACAGAAGTCCGACACCTTACCCCTTGACCGCCAGGTCACCGATTTTAAGGCAATGTTAAGTGATAGTGAATGCACAGTTTTCGAACACGATTAAAATAACTTAAAGTTAAGGACTTATTTATTGTTAATGCTTGCCTAAAGATACGGAGTTAAGGAGTGTGTTTATATTTTATAAATCTAGAATGCAAGACCATTAATTAATAGGATATGTAACCTGCTTCGGTGGCCGCATGGTCTAAGACATCATTCTCACAGTAGACTAGACAGCCGGTGACGTATTGAGAAAGGTTCGAGTCTCGGTCGGATGTATTAAAGGGTTTTTTCCAAGATAGTTTTTCACTCTCCCTTTATGCAAGTGCAGATACACTTCTTCTAAATATAATCTTTCTCATCCCTAAATACACTAGCGTATTTAGTAAATAAGCGCATCATCCCAGTTTAAAAAAAATATCTGTAAAAAATTCCTTTAGGGAGGATGGAAAACCAATATGTGATAAACATAAGTAGTAGACAATTAATTTGATATTTAATTGTTTGAATATTATTTATATTAATCTAAGGTAATACTACGTTAATTAAAAAATTTGCATTTTTTTTCAATAAAACGAAAGGAAAATTTTAAAATTGTAATTTTTGTTCAAGGAAACCTGGTTTGTTTCCGGGCTGAGAAATGCATATTTATATTATTTTACGAAAACATCCCACTGTCCAAATAGTAAACGTCTAAGTGTTAGTACGGGTAGTTGCACTCGAAATATTATGTCGTAGGTTATGTTAGTTTGTAAGTCGTGTACTTACATAATCAATGTGTTTATAAAGTTCACCATGCATATCCCTTGCTAAAAGAAATTAGGTTTCACTGTATTTTAATTGGAGAGAAAGTTATCTTGGTCTTCATTAAACTTCGGTTACTCCTTGATTTTGTTATTTTCAAATTAAGAGAAGTTTTAGCCTCCTCAGGGATACCTCTCAATCTTTGTGTCCCTTCGAGATTACCAACCCCTTGCAACATCTTAAAGACAAGACAGCCCGCTCCATTACCAATGTCCACCCCAAAAGACTTCTCCATCTTCGTAATGTCAGCGTGGCTGGCATAACAAAACTCTCGCGAGATCTCGTGGAATATAGCACACTCCCTCTTGTAGTGCCTCGCAATACTCTCGTGAAATATCGTATTTTACAAGACCTTCTCTCTTCCAACGCCTCGGGTAAGAGAGGAGACACTTACGAAGTGCAAAATAATAACCAAAATAATTTGAAATAACTCCAAAATCAATGTATATTATATTAAATTACCGGTATGGACTGGTACACAGAATAGACCATCAGGCCAGTGTAGTCTGGCTTTTTGATTAAAGGGGGTGGGGGGATTAGGTTCGAATCTCAGACAGAGATGTTTCTAGTTACATTCAACTTTAATATATAAAAAAAACAATTGCACTGCATTTTACTATCCGTTTGGGATTGTGTTAATTACGCTAATGATTTAGGGATTATAAAGGTTGAATTTTAAGGGAAGTGTAACAGCATTTGGCGTGGCAAGAAAGTGGAAAACTATTTAGGAATAAATACCCTTAGTACACCCAGCCGGGATTGAAACTACAATCTCACCTTCAACGGCAGTCTAGTCTATTGTGAGAGTGAGGACTTAGATCATTCGTCCACCAAAGCAGGTGGCTATATTTATTAAAAGAGCAATTATTGCAAACTATAAACTTATATTTTTATTGGATGTGTTAGTTTCTGAAAAGCTTATTACATCATCTGTAATTAATTTAACTGTCAAAGTATGCGGAATAAGCGTTAAGATCGTCTAGTATTGTTTGCCGGTGGTGGGAACGTCAGGGTTTGAATGCAGGCCTGAGGTGTTAAAGGTGTTATTTCCTAAATTGTTTACAACTCTCCCTCAATTAAAATATGGGTATAAATCCTCTAAATTCTACCTTCCTCATCCCTTCTCTAGTAGTGTAATTAAAAAAATGCTATTATTTTTATATTAATTTTATAATATAATTTAAATTTTATTCAAAATATGTATTTTCGTTTTTAACTTACTATTCCACGATTGGTTTTTAGTTATAAATGTGCAAGACTTTCTTTCAACTCGAATTATAGAAATTATACTGTTTACTTTTTCATTCAGATGTAGTACTATGTACTATGTACTGTTTGTAATGGCGTGTGAAATTTCAAAATTTTGAGACCAAAATCAAAATCGATGTGAAACATTTAGGAAGAAGAAAAAAACTTTCATTTATCACGAACTAATTTAAAATATTTCACTATATCTATATCCTAGATTAAATAAAATGAAAAGTTTTTTTCTGTGTAGAGCATTGTGCGAAATCTACTGCATTCAGATGTCCGAAATTTAAAAAAAAATATTAGTCCCTGTGCATGAATATGTTTACCTAAAGAACTTAGTTTTAAAATTTTGATTAGTTTTTTAACTAATTAAAACCCGGCTCGGAAGCAAAGCAATACTAATAAAAGGAAGAGTTTTTCTGCCATGAGCATTGAGTGATATATTATACCGCATGCAGAGATTTAAAATTTTAAAAATTAGTAGTCCCTGTGCATCTTGAAGCCGAAGTTTTAGAATCTTAACTAGATTTTTGTAAATCTATTAAAACCGGTTCGGAACAAGGTCAAAGCAGGGCTTAGTGGAACCAACTTTGGGCCCTGTGCACACATCCGTTTTTTAAAAGTGTGGTGTCAGTGCAGCGCCGTAGTGGCAACTGAAAAATCAATACACACAATATGGTTAAATGACGCACAGTACTTATTTTGCCACCATCAGAAATTGATGTATATCGGAGAAAACGTGTAGTTTTTACTTTCTGGTGTATAAAATGTATATTTTGAAGAGAGAAAAAAATGTGATATTGGAGTCATCCGTTTACTGACTCAAGACTCATTGGTGGCAGATTTGTTACACCTTTTGCGGATTTAAGAGAAAATACAGATAAGTTATTTAATTACTTCCTAATGAGCAATCAATCATTTAATTAACTTGCTGGAAGAATTATTGACAAGATTATGTCCCAAGATACGTGGATGAGACTCACTCTACCTCCAGTGGAAGTGTTAGCTGTAACTCTTAGGTAAGTTAATTTTATAACAATTTTATTCTATATTTTCCAAACTAAATCTAGCTTGTAATTGTTTACTATACAAGTATGAACCAATAGGAAACTTATTATGAAAGTTTATATAATCTTTACACTTGGCACAAAGTATTTATTAAAATGTAAACTAGTTATGAAGAGAATATGAATTACAAATACATTATTTAATAATTGACCATCCTTGAATATGTCGAGGCAGTCAGGGTATAGATGGATATAGGTAGATGTGGTAGAAGAGGTAGATGGAGATACGGGTTGTAGATTCAGATCAGGGCTGGGTGCTTGGGGCAATTGAGCAGAATAAGGACGTGTTCGGTGTTCTGTTATTCTTGTAGAAGATAGGTGAGATGGAGTTTGAGGTAAATATTTTGAATAGTGAGGCGTTGAAAAATAGGGTACATGAGGAGATAGCTCATATGGATTTATGTTTGATGAATATCCAGTGTAGCCTTTCTGTGGAGGTAAATTAATTTATTAAGTATTTTTCTGAGACATTCTCATCCAGTTGATAATATTGAGTACTTCATAACAAAATTCCCACTTTTGATCTCCCGTGAAATCGCCCACATATGGAAAGATACATTCAAAAAACTATATGTCTGCATTTGGTATTTGCACTGTGGTTACAGTTGAAGAAAGATGTGGAGCCTTCATAAACTCTATCAGAGAAGAATCTACATAACATTTGCGTTTTCTTGAATTGTGGTCATAGCGAGGAGGCTGAATTTACTCTGATCCTCCTTCTGGTGTTGGAATATTTTCCTCCGATTGCTCTAGATCCTTTTTCTCGTCATTAACACCTAATCTGGAGTGTGTGTGTGTGTGTGTTGTGGCACCAGCTTGTTGTAAGAAAGATAACTGTCGAGCATAAATGTACCGTCTTCCTGAGTCAGCAGCCTGTCCAGATTTTGTTTATTTTCCTCAAACTTTTGAGAAAATTGTCCTTTATATTTCGCCACTTCTTGATTAATTTGTTGTCTAAAAAAGATAAAGTACCTTTCATCTTTATAAACGAACATATAATGTTTTCTTCTTTTATTACAGATATTTGGGCAGTGGATGCGTTCAGCTTGATCTGCAATGGACTTAAGGAATTGGGCACTCAACAATTGGAAACATTTTGAGAAGAGTTTGCTAAGCTATTTGGGAAACCTTAAAGCAAGAACCCTTTCCTGAATTGACAAAGAACGGCGGAAATAAGTTGATGAAGGGTTTCAAAAATGTTGCCAGTTTCCCAATTGTTTAGGTGCCAATGATGGCAAAATGTGAGAATTAGAAAACCAACGATGAGTGAGTTACTCTTTCACAACTATAAGAATTATTTTTCAGTTGTGTTGCTAGCAATTGCTGACGCGAATTACAAATTAATTTATATTGACGTTGGTGCTTTTGGAAAGGACTATTAACTGAATATTCCAAAAGGCCAGCCCCTCCTGGGAACTGTAGGCCCAAATATGCCCTACACGTTTATTGGTGATGAGGCGTTTACCCTTTCCCAAAATGTAATGAGGCCTTACAGTGGAGAATTTTTGTCATTCAAAAAAGGGATTTTCAACTACAGATTGTCTTGGGCTCACAGGAATGTAGAGACTACATTTGACATACTTTCAAATAAATGGAGACTTTTCCAAAAAAGCTAGATATACAAATTAGGATTTGCCATAATTTTAATAAAGACATGTTGTGCTCTCCACAATTTTATAAGAGCTAGAGACGGGGTAATCATTCAAGATGAATTGAATGTAGAAGGGTTTTTTGAGTTGGGACAAGACAACTCAGGACCCTCAAGGCCACCTATTCAGTCAACTCAAGCCAGAAACAGGTTGGCTGATTATTTTGTTTCTGATTTAGGCAGCGTCCCTTGGCAAACAAATTATATTTAAGGGCTTTTAGAGTTCAAACTATAGACTGAACATATTGTATAGACTTAACACATTCTACCAAGTACTTTAAATATAACCATTGTACCATATTGAACAATAAATATAATATATGATACAACAGAATCACACAATCTTTATATAATTGTGTATCACAGCTTCGAAGCCATTATAAAAAAGTTTAGAGTAAACTAACCTTAAAAAGTTTACTTATAAAAACAAATACATCATTATGTTAATCACCATTAACATTATTTATGTATAAATTTTAAACCAAATTGTTAAAATATGTTTAACGAATTTCACATGTTTAAAAATTTTGTGCCCACCCTAACATTATTGGAAATTTATAAAAATAAAAATGTATGCGTATTTATCATGAAACACTATTCCCAATACCCATTATGAACTCAACATTTAAGGTAAACTTCGAGAAATGTATATATTTCCTGAGTTGCCGTAAGTAAACTACTCTTAAATTATTTTATTTAAAAAAATAAACATAGATTATTATTTATCGTGTGAAATAGTTCCTCAATACCAATTTTGAACAAAATAGTTACAGCTAATTTAGAAAAAATATATTTTACAATAATAAGTCGTCATAAACCTGTTTTTACTCCACATTGTTATTTTTCATGTCAAGCAAGCATTCCCAAGCTAGCCATTTGTAACCAGATTTTTAGACCCATTTTTTAAATATATTAAGTTTTTGAAAAAAAAGTCATCTGTAAATTACTCATAAACAAGTATTCACCCCAAAATAAGTTTACAGTGTTATTTTTTATACCACACTATATTCATATGTACATTTTAAATAAAATTATTGGAGCCATTTTATAAAAATGTTGAATTGGAAAAAAATCATTCATCAATAAGCTACCCTTAATTTGAGAGCTAGGGTCAAAATTAAAATTAAAATGTTCATACGTATAGCCCTATAAACTCTAAATATCAAGTTTGAACAAAATCAATCTAACAGCTTTGGATCCACGGCCAGGAACAGACAGACATGGGGACATATAGAATTGTTAAAGCCATTTTTTTAGGGGGGGGGGTGTCTACATAAAATGTAAGGATTCAACAAAATCTCGTAAGTGATTTTTTCATTATTATAATACTTTCTCTTGGTATGAGTAAAAAGGGGAAAAATGTACTTAAAATTTCATTTTTATCCCTGTCGTCTTTCTCGTCAAATCCTTCACAAAACATACAACATTAATCCATACACTTCTCTTCTTGGTTCAGTCATGGTACTCCTCTGCAGCGACATTTCAACTACGGCACAAAATACACGTAAGATGGACGTGCGGCGTCGCAGGGATCTACGGCACAAAATGCAAGCAAGATGGACGTGCGGCGTCGCAGGAAACTACGGAACAAAATACACGCAAGATGGACGTGCGGCGTCGCAGGGAACTACGGCACAAAATGCACGCAAGATGGACATGCTGCGTTGCAGGGAACACCGGCACAAAATGCACGCAAGATGGACGTGCGGCGTCGCAACGTTTCTGGAGGTATGTGTCACAGTCGAATGGCATGCTCTGATGCTCCCTGAAGAGGAGCACGAGAGCAAGTTCCAACACGTACCGACCAATTGGTCACACCGTGTGAGGGTATGTGTGCACTGCCCCATCTAATTTATAGTAGGTGACTTGGCGGTCTATGGGTAAGGTGTCAGACTTCTGTGCTGGGGGTCCGGGGTTCAATCCTCGGTCCTGGCACAGATTTATATGATTACCAAACCCTTCCTTCACCTCTGACCAGACATGTATTAATCACAACTTGTGAATGTGGGGAATGCCAGGCCTCCACCGTGGTTCGGATCCCACGTTTAACTGTAGGTCCTCCATTTCAATCTCACAATCACCCTACCATTACACATGAACTTAAGTGCTTATAACCCGAACGGTTAGTAAGACGTGGTACTACTACTAATAATAATAATGTTTAGTACCCCAAACCGTAATTCCGGTGCCACTGCGTCACCGCGCGTTTAAAAAAATGGATGTGTGCACCGGGACTAAAGGTACCTTCCACGTACGATCGGTAAAGTAAAAACATTTCAGCTGGTATATGATATATTTACCATATAATCATTTTTACAACTGATACTAAACTATATTTTAACACCAAATAAAGATTAAATTATATCTATAACCTAAGCATAAATAAAATAAAATCTGTCAGCATTAGAAAATAGGGATAGTTTGTTTAGATTTTTTTTTCTCTAAGTCTTTCTCTTTACCTATATACACTTAATAGATAATTCAAACATTAAAACTAGTTTTATGTGACAACAATAAAAATATTGCCCTAGACTTTGCTTCTCATTTGAAGAGTAGCAGGGAAAAAAGCAGTAAGTTCAATTTTATTATTATTATCACCGCGTCTTACTACCCGTTCGGGTTATAAGCACTTACGCTAATGTGTAATGGTAGGGTGATTGTGAGATGAAATGGAGGACCTACAGTTTAACGTGGAATCCGAACCACGGTGGAGGCCTGGTATTCCCCACATTCACAAGATGTCTTGTTAGAGGTGAAGGAAGGGTTTGTTAATCAGATAAATCTATGCCGGGACCGAGGATTGAACCCCGGCCGCCAGGACAGAAGTCTGACACCTTACCCCTAGACCGCCAGGTCTCCCCTAAGTTCAATTTTAACTCAAATTGAGTTAGTGCTTCACTCTGTTAGACAATCATGAAACTTTTCTAATAAATTTTAGATTATTGTTTAAAAAAGGTCTCCTTAATATTTAAATCATTATTTTTTTCAAGTAGGCTATTTGAAGGGTTCTTATATATACACACGTTTTTTTAGCACCACGTTCGGGCTATACGTCTTTGTACTAATTAAACTAACGGTTTTAGGCTTGAAGAAGGTTTAATTTTGAGTAAATGCACACAAATTTGCGTGGAGGGATAGTGGAAAATCGTTTAGAAAAAAAAACACCCTCGGTGCACCCGACCGGGGTCAAATCCCGATCTCCCCATCCTCGGCAATCTAGTCCAACATGAAATTAGCGCGTTAGTCCACGTGGACGCTGAAGCGGAGGATATAAAAATTGTTCTGGAAAATGTGTATAATATAACTTCCTCCTCCATTTAAAAATCGACCTTAGAACACCCTCAACTATTTGTAATTTATAAAAGTTCATAAGATATGTTTAGTCAATTTTTCGGTAAGGGGCATCAAATGTTTGTCTAAGGAAGCAGCGTGGGTCTGTTTGAGGGAATATGAACCCCCGTACCCCCCCCCCTCCCTTTTCCTTCCTCGCCTCCCAACAAGACTGAACTATATGTTTGAGAGAGTGCGGTGAGATGGTTGGTTCCGAGTGGAGTGAGCGCTAATTAGTGACTGGACTTGGTAATTACCCTCTGGTAATTATTGTTATGGTCCAAGAAGTGGGGAGTCAAACTGTTCTCTGCCAAAGTACACAAACTGTCCTCGTGATACAGTCAAATAGGGTCGTACAGTTTTCGACGGAACATGTGCAACACACCACGAGAGTGCTACAAGTAAATACATGTTACGGTGCATCGCATAAACTTTCTCGCTAATTACCTTAAAAATGGAGACTTTTAATAAAAACTCGTGAGATATGTGAAACAAGATAATAAACCTTGTTTGAGAAACATAATGGGAAAAAGAGCGTCGCATTTAACCAAAGAACATGAATAAAATAATATATACTCTTACAGAAACATTGAGAAAAGAAAAACATCTCAGTTCTCCAAAGATAATAACAATCACTTCCAATTTCTTAGACCTCCGTTAAAAAAAAATTTCTTATAGCTCAGAAACTATTAAATTTTTACCCGCCTCGGTTGCGTAGTTGGCTAACGCGCTAGTGGTGTTGAGCTCGACTGCTGAAGACGGGGAGATCGAGGTTCGAATCTTGGTCGGGTGAACTGGGGAGGGGGGTTTCCTAAATGGTTTTCCACTCTCCCTCCACGCAAATGCGGGTTCACATCCTCTAATTCAACCGTCCCAATTCCTAATCCATTAGCGTGATTAATACTTAAAGCGTATAACCCGAACGGGTACTAAGACACGGTGCTAAATAATAATAATAATTTTATAAAAAGATTTTTCAAATAAAACTATTTTCATTTTTAAAAATACCATACCCTTTTAAAGATAACTATTTCATATCTCAAATGATTAAAGAGACGTGATTAGAGTTGGATGATTTTCCGAGAAAAATGAGATGCACAATTTTGTTTGTAATTTTAAACAGTGCCTTTATAGGAATTTTAATCAAAACAATAATTAGAGTCGATTTCAAAGAGATTAATTTTTTTCTATTTTAATCCTCAACTAAATCACCTTTAATATTATGCTTTTTAATTTCAAAAACTTCTCTGAGAAACGTGATGAAAAACCTATATAGCAAGATTTAGCCTGACAAAATTGTTTAGGATCTAGTCTGAGAAACATAAACACACACGGAAAATCACCTTTTTTGTTTCATAGGTCATTAAATCAGTATCCATCAAAATCTCGAATCCCATCTTTTTCGACAATACTTCTCCTTCTACATGTTCGAGAGAATGTGAAAATTAAAAAAAACAAAAACAATTTTGAACTTATTATTGCATCATGTTAAAAATAATTTGTTTATTAACAGCACATTTTTCATAGGAATAACCTTACCTGCCGGTTAGAAGTGTAATTAGATTTACTTTCACGTATTCATAGGTCAAGTCATGCTATCTGCACCTGTCTGGGACCTTTGGGCTGACGCGCGAATCTTCTTAGCACTGATTTGTCCATGAATAGTCACGTGTTTAAGGTCATTCTTCACTTCTAGCTTAAGACAAAGTCTGATATGGACGTATGGAATCATTGGCTTCTTGTGCCATAATTGAATCACAACTACCAGTGACTTTGATGGGGTCTTCAAAATGACCAGTATTCGATTATTATGGCCCAGGTGTTATGTTTCAACTATAGTTAAATTTCTTAAATGATTGTTACTGTCATAAACATTGAGCAATGTTTGAACGGTTGTCTTGATTTACATAACTCTAGTGTACGCACGCGCTAAAATTGTTAGCTTAGCATGTATGAAGTAACGTGCTATAAAGATTACAGGAGAGTGCTGACAATTCATAACAATATTGAACTAGTTGACCAAAAAGGGGGCCATAGCATGGTATAAAATACCTTTACTTTTTGGCCACGGGGCTGTCACAATCCCATCTATATCACAGGCGGTCACACTGTCTAACGCCGTGCCGTATCAGACGACATATTCGGGTCATCAGTAGCACTTGTATTAGAGAGCATCCGTTAAGTCTAGGGTCCTGAGATCGAGTTATGTAGAGGTCGCACGTAAAAACAGTCAACTTCATCGGTCTAAGTATTAATAAGTTAAGCCAGTTATTCCATGAGTGTGGAACATAGTTTGTATTATATTTTAGTAAGTACTACTAAGCCAAAATTCGTAACCCTAAATATTATTTTGAACCCACATATTTATCTTGTCTGCAACCTTACACCTTCCGAAAGCTTTCACTATAGATCAAACCTACATAACGTTATGTTTTAAATTTCACGGCCTTATTTTATATTTTAATCTGTAGTTCGATTACTTACAATGCTAGTCTGCAGTTTTAAATACAACCTTATAAATTATTGTAGCAGAAGAATTAGATTAATAATGGATAATGGTAAGTTAATAGATTCACAATCAATATTGTTTAACTTGAAAGACTCGTAGTTCAATCGTTAGCCTAAAAATCATTCAACATATGTTATATAATTTTCTTGTATTAAAGGGAAAACATGAAAATGTCGGAAAAGTTTTAGTTATCTTTCACTGCTAATTTTCTAACCTCTTTCCAATATCCCTCTTCGGTGGCCACTTGTTTTAACGCACTACCCTCGCAGTATACTAGACCACCGATGACGGTGTGATCTAGGTTCGAATCTTGATCGGGTGTTTTGAGGGTGGTTTTTCCTAAATATTTTTACACTCTCGCGCAAATACTGGTGCACTTGGTCTAAATAGTTTAACCTTCCCCATCCCTAAAACCATTTGCATAGTTAGTACATTAGCGTATAACACGAACGGGTAGTAAGACGTGGTGCTAATAATAATAATAGTTTCAATTTCAATTTCCTTTAATATAGTGCTGGCCAACAGTCGTAAGACCTATAACAGGCCAGCACTGAAAAGTACACACGTACATACCTTATAATACATATATTTACACAAGAAAAAATGATAGACAAAAAATGGCTAAATAATGTTATAAACTGATGAATAGTTACGAGATAAAAAAGTAGTTAATAATAATAAGAATAAAAAGTAGCATTAAAAACAAATAACTAAATAGTAAGCACTAACATTATGCAAAAAAATATATCATAATATTGTAAGTTTAAATAATATAGACAGAACCTCTATACGATAAATGATTGATATGGGATATCCTTAAATAACTCTCTGAGTTTAGCTTTCCTTTTATGATAAAAGTCGAATTCGACAAATCTAGAATTGGCGCTATGGATACAACGACCTATAGGGCTCATCTTATAAGAGCTACCGAGAAAAAATAATTTAGGAATACGAGAAGCCCGAGAAGGGATATGAACACCTACATGATCAAGGGCAAATTTGTAATAAATGTTGTTATTGAAAATATTAAAAACAAAAAGGGCATCACAATAAAGTCTACGCGAGAAGAGAGTTTGGAGCCCTAAGAGGTTTCGAATTCTGTCATAATCATAATAAATCCGGTTACTAAAGAATTTATCATAGCATGCAGCAACAAATTTTCTTTGGATGTTTTCTAACCTAAGAGAGTCAGTTAAGGTAATGGAATTCCAAGCAACAGTGGCATATTCTAACTTAGATCTAACCAGGGCGTAATACAGACATAAAAAACAGTCAACTTTCTTAAATGATATAGTAATAAATTTAATAAGCCCAAGTAATTTCAATGACTGGGAAATGACATGGTCAACATGATAGTGGAAATAAAGTTTGTTATCCAGGAGGACACCAAGATCATTAATACAAAGTGTACGAACTATGTTATCACTGCCCAATTTATAAGTAAAAAAGAAAGGATTAGTTTTCCTAGTAAAAGATATAGATTTGGTCTTAGATTTATTGATAGACATTCCATTTTCCAAAGACCATTGTAAAATACCATTTACATCATTTTGTAAATCTATACAATCTGCTATTGATTTGATAGTTTTAAATAATTTTACATCATCAGCAAAGAGTAAATAACTAGACGAGTTCAAATATTTACCAATGTCATCAATAAACACATTAAAGAGAAGAGGACCTAAATTAGAACCCTGTGGTATGCCACAGGGTGCTAAAAATGTTTTTGAGGTATGTGAATCAATTTTAATAATGAATGATCTTTCATGCAAATAACTGCTAAACCAATTTACATAAGAGTGAGAGAGTCCAAAATTACCAAGCTTAGAGAGAATAATATTATGCTGACATAAATCAAATGCCTTACTTTGGTCAAAATAAATAGCATCAACCTGACCTTGGGCAGAGACTTGAGGGGCAACATGCCCAAGAAATTCTACTAAATTTGTGACAGTAGATTTATTTTTTATAAAGCCATGTTGATTATCTGATAGTTTATTTTTAAGGTGGTGGAAAGTATGCTCATGTATGATTTTCTCGAATACTTTGGAGAAAGTGTTTAAGAGGGAAATTGGTCTGTAATTACAAACATTTGTTCTTACCCCTTTTTTATAGATAGGTATGACAACAGATTGTTTCCATGTAAGAGGAAAAGTTTCATTTGATAGGCTAATGTTAAAAATATAGGCTAACAAAGGGCTGAAAATGCTGGCACAGCCTTTAACAATAAAACTTGGAATTCCATCTGTCCCGGCACATCTAGAAGAACTCAATTTTTTTATAGCATTAGCAACATCCAAGGGTGTTATGTGGCATGGATACAAGGGCGCACTAGTTTCAATAACGGGGCAGGGTAAGACAGGAATAGCTGAATTATAAACGGAATGAAAGTAGGTCCCAAACTCATTAGCAATTAATAAAGGATCCACTATAGACTTGCCATTAATTTCTAGGTTGGATGGGAAAACTTTATTCATACGATTATTTTTAACAAATTTCCAAAAATCTTTAGGTTTGCATTTAATACTATTTTCAATTGAGTTCATCCAGTTGGCTCTGTCTATAATCAAAGTAGTTTTAACTAATCTACGAAAATGAGAAAAATGAGAATAGAATACACTATTATTTGTTTGTTTAAACTTTTTGAAAAAATTGTTTTTTTTCCTAATATAGTATTTAAGTGTAGAAGAAAACCAATTAGGATATTTGGATGAATTAAGAATGGTAATTTGAGGAATATGCGTTCTGATTTTCCTTTGAACTAACTTGGTAAAATTATCTACAGCCAAATTAACATCCTTAGTAGAATAAACACAAGACCAATCAGCAGTAGCCAGGTCATTGTAGAGATTAAGGTAATCCCCATGTGCATAGTCAATATATGTATTAGGGGTGTCATTAATTTTAGTAGCAATAGGTACATCTAGTGAAATCAATAAGGGTGGATGAGCTAAATCAATATTTACTAGTGAATGAGAGCTTTGAGTAATAGAGGGGCGGTGAAAATTAGCAAAAACAAGGTCAAGGAGGTTAGTGTCATTATCAGCTTCATTAAATTGTTCTAATCCTATTATGTTGGTCGAAGCAAGAAGTTGAGTAGCTTTTAATTTAATGTAGAAATGAGAAATGTTCTGAGAATGATGATATTTCCAATCAATTTTGGGGCAGTTAAAATCTCCGAGTAGTATTATTCTATAGGGGTAGTTAGCCAACACACCTTCAAGAAAAATAAAGTAATCGTTAAATGCTTCGACAGTTGTTTGGGGTGCAAGGTATATGTTCCCAATTAGCAGTTTTTGGCGATCAAATGTTGGGATCTCAATCCAGACACATTCCATATTATTCTCTAGGTCAGTTCTCCTGACTACACCAGAAATAGTATCAATGACAGAAATGAGAACACCACCACCCCTTGAGATAGTAGCTCCATCATATAACCTATCGGCTCTATAAACATTATAGTTAGGGGGAAAGTAATTATCATTAACAAACTCACTAGAGAGCCAAGTTTCAACCAAACAAATAATAGAGAATTCATTCAAACAAACATTAGAAAATAATTCCCTCAATTTAGTTCGCAGACACCGAACATTTTGATAATATAGTAAAATATCACTATTATTCTCTGGGATATGGGTTGGGAGGTATCCTCCAGACCTCCATTGATGGTCGCGAGTGGGGTTCTAGTTGAATCCTCTTGTGAGCCAAGGGAAGATGCAACAGCAGCGTTTAGAGGGGAAGACACACAAGGAGACTCCTCACAGACTATCTGCTCTGGCAGAAACTTCCCATAGTAGGGTGCAATGAGACAGCCAGGTGGACAAATGTCACCATTGTTTATCATGGGAAAATCATCTTCTTTGGCGGAGATATGGAAGGAGGAATATGAATTAAATTTAGTTTTCAATTTTGAGCAGACAAGGTAATCAAGATTGAGTTCTTTAGTCAGATAAGATTGAATGGCCAGGGAAGATACTTCAGGAGAAAAGCGAGTAACGAATAGAGATTTTTTTTTTAACTTTGTTCACTGTTTGTAGGTCGGTGGCTGTCTTATTACCAGTCAGCAACTTTATATAATATAATAATAATAACAATGTTTCCAATATGTTATTTACAACCAGATAAAGAGGGGAGAGACCAGGTAATTTAACGTTTGCCCGGTTGGTTAGAAATTTCCTTTTCAAGTGATAGAGGAATGAAAAATTCTCTGAGTCAGACCATTATTAGAGCTACAAACTCGGAGGACATGAAAGCCTTTCAGAACGCCATTTCTGTAAAAAGTAATCTCCACGAATATTTTTATTCGCTGAAGGTCATATCACAACTCATGATTACCCTTCCGTGAAGAAGGCGTCCTCTCTACAAGCAACAGTGGTTTAAGTAACCGGTGGTTTGAGACAGGTCTTGTTTTAAAGTTTTGTTGGAATACTAGATTTTTAATAAAATTAACCAAGTCAGAGCAGACTTTGAAATTGAGAGAGGTGAAATTTATTGGAATTGTACCTCAAATTTGCGTGACAGGACCATTTAGTAAAAAAAATCACCTCAGCACGTTCAATCGGGATTCGAACCCAGACATTCCAAAACAAGCCAATTGAAACTAACTCCCTAGTCCTCTTTACCACTGGCTCAGGTAAACAATCTATTATTTCCATAATATCATAAGGTTGAATATGAATTTTGACATTTTTAATTTGAACGGAAAGTGTAATGAAGTGTAAGCAACTATAGTTTCATAAAAATGAGTATTTTAAATGCATGTTTTATTAATTTTAATTGTACTGCTCCAATATTGTATACAAAGATTTATATTTCAACGTTATAAGTTTAATATTAATGTAACATGTTGAGTTGTTGAGTTAAGAAAAAATATTTGCCAAATCTGGAATTATGTTTATATTTGTTACACTCAAACAATATCAAAATTAAGTTTATGATAATGCTACTAGGAATTTTTTTTAAAATTGGCACAATGTACCACACAGACTTTCTCACTATTTTATCTTGAAAACATGAACTTACAAGACGCTCTTAAGATTTTTGAAAAGAAATAATAAACATTGTTGCAGAAACACTCCACCAAAGAGCGTACATTAATTACTGTACACTGTTACAGAAACAATGAGGAAAGAGGAACACATCGGTCCATCCAAAAAGTTTAAAAATAAATTTTAATTTCTAAGTGATTTATAAAAATATATGTATTTTCTTATGGCTCAGAAACAATTGGTTTTATAATAAATATATGTCAGAAAAAAGATTTTTAATTTTAAAAGTCGGTGACCTGGCGGTCTAGGGGTAAGGTGTCAGACTTCTGTGCTGGCGGCCGGAGTTCAATCCTCGGTCGCGGCACAGATCTATCTGATTACCAAACCCTTCCTTCGCCTCTGACAAGACATCTTGTGAATGGGAGGAATGCCAGGCCTCCACCGTGGTTCGGATTCCACGTTAAACTGTAGGTCCTTCATTTCATCTCACAATTACCCTACCATTACACATTAGCGTAAGTGCGTATAATCCGAACGGGTAGTAAGACGTGGTGCTAATAGTAAAAAAAATATATTTAAAAGTCCACAACTTTACAATGATAAATTATTTCGTATCTCAAATAGTCACAGCGATATGATCCAATTTGGAAATCTTCGTGAATGTAAGGTACCCTTAAAGCAATCATGTCCATGGGAAAACGTGAGTAGCCATTTTATTTATAATGTTAATCAATGCTTAGGTAAAAAATTTAACCAAAACCGTTAGAGCAGATTTCTATGAAATCGTTTTTATCTCGTCTTGACCTCCAGTAAATTACTATTAATTTTAATGTTTAAATAAAAAAAAACATCAGGGAATCTTATGAAAGCCCTAGATACCAAAAGTTGTTAATAGTTTATTTATGGAATATAGTAGGCTAGTATTAAATTGATTGTCTACAATTTATTGGATATTTATTCTAAATATTAGTTTGACGACAGGTGTAGTAGGCTTTATTAAAATTTCAGATGTCACAAATTAATTTGACCATCTTATCACGCACAATCAGTTTGATTCCGGAGGTCAGAGTGTAATCCAAAGAGTATGCACATATTTTGAATTAATTATTTTCAATACGTTACGAAAATAATATAATGGTACACTGGCTTAAAATACACCCACCTTATAGTAAAACTAAAATTAATCAATGTGAGACCCGATTCTGTGGCTGCATGGTCTAAGGCGTTACTCAAGGCGAGATTCAAACTAAAAATATACTTAATGGGCATCCTCCCCACGAAGACAATAAGAACCTCATACAATTCTAAAACAGAAATATCTTCGGGGGAGGAAAAAAAAAAGAAAATAATCGTAGCCTACGAACAAGTGATACCAACCGTTGAAAGTCAATATTCATCCCCTCTCCCCTCATGTAATCAAAATGTCCCTTTGTTCGCTCCAACAGCCGTGGACTCCAAACGGTCAGCATGTAAATGCGATTGCATACATTACGAGTGTGTGTGTGTGTGTGTGTGTGTGTGTGTGGCGCCTCATCCATTCAACATGAGAAGGAGGGGGAGACGGGGTACATCAAACGTTCGCCGCCCTTCACACCCCCTATCCAACACCTAGCGGTGGTCCTAGGCGATACTGTTAATCACCTTCTGGCTTTAGACTGGCCACGGCTATTTCCAAAAAAGAGGGAGGGGGAGAATATAAATAAACACTTTTGTATCTTTTGTACGAGCCAATATCGTTCTGTTTCTTTTACTGGAAAAAGAGGGAGTGGGTGGGGTATCAGGGGTCTGTTGAAAAAAAATTAATTTAAACCCTATTGGTGTTTGTTTGGCGGGAATCCATTCGGATCTTTAGGAAGGAAAGGATTTTTTTTAATTTCAGTCGCATCTTGTCTAATCAAGAATCGCTGGAGTTCTAATAGCATAGGTTTAGTGTTGGTCTAATTATTTGTTATATGTTCCCCATTTTCCTACCCGTCCGGGTGATCCGAAGAATCTTGACATCAATAGGATAGGGAGAAATTTATTATTATTATTATTATTATTATTATTATTATTAGCACCACGTCTTACTACCCGTTCGGGTTATACGCACTTACGCTAAATGTGTAATGGTAGGGTGATTGTGAGATGAAATGAAGGACCTACAATTTAACGTGGAATCCGAACCACGGTGGAGGCCTGGCATTATAGGGAGAAAGGTGGACTTTAAGGGTACATAACTTATACTTGCATTTGCGGTGAGAATTCACTCGGCAATATAGAAAGAGAAAAAATTCAACCAGCTGGTATTTGAACCCTGACCTATTGATGAAAAACAAACTGGATCAGAATAGAATAAATGCCTAGTCTTTCTGGCTAAAGGCGCGGGTTGGTGTAATTTAGCTATTCACAATTATTTCTTATATGAAGCACACAAAACCATTTACATTTCATAAATATAAAATATACAAACATTTATCAGGGCAGTGCTTATATGACAACATAGTTTAAGGCATCACTCTCTCACGGGCGATGAAGGGAAGATCGGGGTACGAACCCCGGTAGGGTGTGCATTATTTTTTTCCCTAAATTATTCTACACTTTCCCTCCACAAAAATGTGGGTAAGCCTCCATAACACACTGTCGTAATTAGTACAAATGCGTTTAGTCAGAACCGTTAATAGGATGTAGTGCTAAAATAAACATTAAAAAACGCGTCTAAATGTATAAATATAAGGCTTCCTATATTTAAATATCCACATCATCTGGTAGTTGAAAAGACATGGAGGGCGCGGGAAAATCCCCTGAAAAAATGTATAAAATTGATGCTTACAATAATTGCTTGAACTGCTAAATAATTATCTCTGGTATAAAATAGAAACTAAATTATAATAAACATGATTTTAGATTCTTTAATTAAATGCCTTATAATTTTAGGATCTGAGTGAAATAAGTGTTGTAGGTGACCTGGTGGTCTAGGGGTAAGGTGTTAGACTTCTATGCTGGCGGCCGGGGTTCAACCCCCGGTCTCAGCAAAGATTTACCTGATGACCAAACCCTTCCTTCACCTCTGACAAGACATCTTGTGAATGTGAGGAATGCCAGGCCTCCACCGTGGTTCGGATTCCACAACTGTAGGTCCTTCATTTCATCTCACAATCACCCTACCATTACACATTAGCGTAAGTGCGTATAACCCGAACTGGTAGTAAGACGCAGTGCTAATAATAATAATAATAATAATAATAATAATAATAATAATAATAATAATAATAATAATAAATAAGTGATATGTGCGTGCGTGTGAAAATATACTGTTAAATGATTGATTGAAACATTTGATACTTATTGTATAGTACATGAATGATAGCCGAAAAGGGGAAAGAAGAAACAAAGTGAAAAACAAAGAAGAAGAAGAAAGGGCCATTTAAGAAAATAGATAAGTGTGTATTTGTAAAGAATAGGAATCCCAGTGGACTGGTGAAGAATAGAAGTTGTTGTTGACACTCGACCTTGAAGTAGTTTCTCAACCGAATAGCGGTGGCTTTTATGATGTGCTCTCACCCGTCCCTCTCTCCTTGGCACCTCCTGATAAGGAACTGGATGCATCGATAATAGACACCACCCCAGGTCCAGCCGATGAACGTATTTTCTTTTTATACGTGGGGAAATACACTACACATTTTAAGGTGGAATGGAAGGCGACGAGATAAAATACCAGTGTTATTGCAGTTTTTACGGCAAAACTTTTTATGATATACAAAATTCCTGAATATCTCTCATGAGTATGGTCGCATTATCTAACAATTTTTTAAAATGAAGATAAAAAGCTGTCATTAAATTCCAGAACACCCTTGACAGATATCCAAGAAATGTTGAGGTCACCATGTGGAGAAAATTAAACTCTATGTTTGTACTGGAGCAATGTTTTGCTATAAAAACTACAAAAGCACTGGCCTTTTCTCGCGTCCCGTTCCACCCCCACCTTAACGAAGATTATTAACATGGTCGTCGCTGAAAACATTCATTTATAGATATAGTTTAATTATTTTTTTTTACAGAAAGATTATTTTAGAAAATATTCGATTTCTCTTCTTGAGATACTCTTTGAATAAAAATATTATGGCAACATTTGGTTGGAATGTAAACCATACTAGCACATGGCTATAGTAATCTTTTATTAAGGAGGAGGTGTAGGGAACGCGAGGAAAGCCACGTGTTTTTGCAGTTTTTATAAGAAAACTTTTTTTTTCCTCCAGTAGAAACTTTTAGTTTAATTTTCTTCACATGGTTATATTATTAGTTCTTGAATATCTGTCAAGGGTGTCCTGGAATTTAATGACAGCTTTTCTCATCTAATGGCATACAATCAAAAACTGTTAATATCACTACGCGAAGAATATTAGACTTTGTGTTTGTACTGAAGCAAACACTGACCTTTTCTCACGTCTCCCACCTTAAAAAAAAAAGATTGTTTTAGCCAAATCTTGACTTTTTGTTTCATTCATTTCTATTGCCTTAGTATATATAGTATTGTTAACATTTTAACTAAATGTTGCTGTCATAATATCAAGAACTCATACATAAGAAGAGTCATTTAGAAAATGTATTCATATAGAGAGGTAATCTCAATTTTCTCAGTACTTTTTTTTACCCCTTTCTTTGCATTGTCAGGCACTTGGACTAAATATCAAACTCATCTAGTATGGTTTACTAATCACGTGGAGGTAAGGGTTCAAATTCAGGTTGGTTGTGTTTAAGTGGGTTTTTTTTCTATATGGTTCCCCACCCTCCACGCAAATGCGAATACATTTCCTAAACTCTGCCTTCTTTATTTCTATTCTAATAGTTACTATATTATTAGTTCTCTCTTATAGGCAAACACTAAAAAAAACACTATGGTGTGAGCTCATAAGCGAGCTATACCGACCAAGCGGCCGCCACCGTTGATAATGACAACATTTGTGGATATAGGGTGTCATTTGATCAACATACGAGCCTTTCGGCCGGTAATCTCACTCGTCATGACCGTAGCTGCTACATATTTAATAGAGTAGCTCCTCATTTGTCCTCACGAATCTGATTTTAACCCCAATCCAGACCAGCTGATTCACAGATAAGTTTTGGAAGCGTCGGGGAATGAACCTGGGCCCTCGAGATTTGTTGCCAGGAACTCTGAACACTATACCACAGAGGCTATGATAGCAGTAGTGATTGAAATTAGAGTTCTGGCTCACCATCTCCCATAAGGTTAACATTGATCCACATCATTGAATGAGGTGGATCACTTTCTCCCATAAGGTTAACATTGATCCACATCATTGAAATGAGGTGGATCACTTTCTCCCATAAGGTTAGCATTGATCCTCCTCACTGTGAAGTTGGGTCACTTTCTCCCACATTGTTTCTCTTAACTGGGAAGGTGTGTTACTTTCTCCCATAAGAATAACATTGATCCTTCTCACTGTGAAGATGGGTCACTTTCTCCCACATTGTTTATCTTAACTGGGAAGGTGTGTTACTTTCTCCCATAAGAATAGCATTGATCCTCCTCACTGTGAAGTTGGGTTACTTTCTCCCACATTGTTTCTCTCTACTGGGAAGGTGTGTTACTTTCTCCTATAAGAATAGCATTGATCAGTGACGAATTAGGAAATATTATTTTGGGTGTTTGACATTTCTTTCAAGTTTTATCTTGCACCCTTCTAAATATTGAGGTTTTTCTATTACTAATAATTCCCAAAATGAGTCGGTGGTGGATCGGGAAATATTAAAGAGGGTGCAAGATAAAACTTGAAAGAAATGTCAAACACCCAAAATAATATTTCTTAATTCGTCACTGATCAATGCTATTCTTATGGGAGAAAGTAACAAACACACCTTCTCAGTTAAGAGAAATGATGTGGGAGAAAGGGATCCATCTCATTCAAGGAGGTGGATCAATGTTAACCTTATGGTAGAAAGTGATCCACCTCATTCAATGATGTGGATCAATGTTAACCTTATGGTAGAAAGTGATACACCTCATTCAATGATGTGGATCAATGTTAACCTTATGGGAGAAAGTGATCCACCTCATTCAATGATGTGGATCAATGTTAACCTTATGGGAGAAAGTGATACACCTCATTCAATGATGTGGATCAATGTTAACCTTATGGGAGAAAGTGATCCACCTAATTCAATGATGTGGATCAATGTTAACCTTATGGGAGAAAGTGATCCACCTCATTCAATGATTTGGATCAATGTTAACCTTGTGGGAGAAAGTGATCCACCTCATTCAATGATGTGGATCAATGTTAACCTTATGGGAGAAAGTGATCCACCTCATTCAATGATGTGGATCAATGCTAACCTTATGGGAGAAAGTGATCCACCTCATTCAATGATGTGGATCAATGTTAACCTTATGGTAGAAAGTGATCCACCTCATTCAATGATGTGGATCAATGTTAACCTTATGGGAGAAAGTGAGCCAGAACTGTCATTTCAACCACTAATAATAGATACACCCTACTGCTATAATATTTTAAATGTGGCAACCGCGAATCATATGACTTGACGTATAAATATTAAATATTTTGAAAGTATATCTAGTGACTTTTCTTATTTTCAACGACGTTTCATCGTCACGTAACATCGAAGTTTGAAGATTAATTTAAATGGTAATAAACAAAAATCTCCCCTTACTCTAACCATTAAAGTTATATTTTTTAACAAGCCCACAAAAGAAGACTTTAAAATAACTAAATATTATTCGAGTTATTTGAAAGCTTCAAAGCTGCCATTCCCATGGTAAATACAGCATTGTGAGGATATTAATTTCTGTTCAAGTAGATGTTGCCCTTAAGAGTTACCGACTAATCTTTCTGCTTAGTTTAGACTAATAAGGATGTAAACAAGTAGTAAATATGAAAGTTTAGTAAAAAACTAGGCCTACTTTGGTGGTTTATATAGTATGTATTTTTTTTAAAGCAAAACTTAAAGTTATTTCAAGTTACTGGTCAGCGTTCTGATTTTGGTAGATGGGTCTATAAAAGCTAAACTTAGTGGCAAATCGTCTGGGGCATTATATTTTCTATTTTCCCTCGTCCCTTCCTCATTCCCACCCCCTTCTAGACCATCATCCATCTCTCTGGAGAATACTACACAACGGTTGGACTACACCAAGACCTAAACCGAGATAAGAATTCCCCCCTCATCCCCACCCCCATTTTATACCGTACCAAACCACACCCTTTCCTTTTTTCTCAATAGTAACGTCTCGAATGGATCCATCCTTCTCTTTATATGGCCAAAGGAAATTAATAATAAGCTGGCTAAGTTGCTGAACTTCTTCGGAGTCCGAAGAGTCAAATATGTCATGCTCGCAATAGATTGGACTGCCAATGACGGGGAGATAAGGGTTCGAATCCCAGTCGGCTGCACTGAGGGCGTTTTTTTTAATAAATTGTATTTCAACTCCTTCTATCCCCTTCACCTCCTGACGTAAATTAGGGTAAATTTTCTACCAATTCAATCTTCCTTATGATTATCAGCATGGAGAGAAGAAAGGGACAAACTGACGCACAGACAGAAATGTAAAATCCACTTTTTTGGGTTCGTTCTCGCATGAAACATAAACATTCTTCATAGTCTAGAGATAGATTTTTTTTATGATCACCATACTTTCTCTTGATGTGAAAAAGTAAAAAAAATCCTAAGCGGTCCGTGATTAGAGTCTTCGGTGACCTGGCGGTCTAGGGATAAGGTGTCAGACTTCTGTGCTGGCGGCCGGGGTTCAATCCTCGGTCATGGCACAGATTTATCTGATTGCCAAACCCTTCCTTCACCTCTGACGAGACATCTTGTGAATGCGGGGAATGCCAGGCCTCCACCGTGGTTCGTATCCCACGTTAAACTGTAGGTCCTTCATTTCATCTCACAATCACCCTACCATTACAACCTCTGACAAGACATCTTGTGAATGTGAGGAATGCCAGGCCTCCACCGTGGTTCGGATTCCACGTTAAACTGTAGGCCCTTCATTTGATCTCACAATCACCCTACCATTACACATTAGCGTAAGTGCGTATAACCCGAACGGGTAGTAAGATGCGGTGCTAATAATAATTAGAGTCTTATATATTCCACGGTTTGATTGTGTCAATGACAGATACTTTCTTTTTCATCAACAACAACAAAATAAGAACTTAGTCTCCCTTCGTATTTTCACTTATTTAGGTCTCTTATCCACGAAGCTGTCAAAGTTTATCATGTGGTGCTAGAAAACTTACTAGCTTTGTACCTCCCTCCCCAAGGTCCTTATCCCCCCTACCCCCCCAATTTCCCCCCCTATTGCCCTCCAGTGATATTTTTTTTCTTTACAAAGAAAAATAACCGATTCAATAGGTTACATCTTTCTGAAAACACTTGCTTGGGGGTTTTGGTCCACTTTCCCCCCTAGATATCAGAGGTTTGTTCTCTGTTGAGATATTCGTAGGAAAGGTGGGGTAGGGGGATGAAAAATGGGGTGGAAGGTTTGTGAATATATCATGAAACACTGATATTAGGAAGCAT
>CABEEJ010000184.1:141371-161550 GCA_901482245.1 Timema douglasi
AGGGGGGTAGCAAATTGTAAAGCAATGAATACACACACAAAAAAATTTCAATGTTTGGGAAAGTTTGTATCAAGTATGTTTGCATAACATATCGTAAAATAAAAACACAGTAGTCTCATTCTCACGACGGTGAGCATGTGGGTAAAGGAGTAAGTGTCGTCTTGTCTGGTTTGTTGCAAGCGAATAGGGTTAAATTTCTAGGCAAGATTTAAAAGGCGATTTATTTTTCTAATTGGTTTCCATTCTTCCTCTACATATTTCCTCAAAGGTTCCATCTTCCATGTTCCTTTACTAGTAGAACAAATATGCGAATAGTTCAGAAATCTGATTAGACTTGGGGATTGGTAAAAAAAAAGTAGTTTTTTCAACAGTTTCAAACATAAATAAATCATTATATATGGATTATTTTACAAGTGTTATTTGAAGTGCAATGCAACTAATTAAAAAAAATCACATATTCAGGTAATCCATGCAAATCTACCTTACTCATACCTCATTAGCGTAATTAAATGCTGATAGTCCAAACGGGTACCAAGAAACAGTGGAGAGCTAAAAGCTAATTAGTGAATTGATCCGAATTAATATTCTTGGTTTTGCATTAGCTTGGGGGTGTATTTACAAATAAAAAGTAATTATACAAGATAAAAAAAAATTGAAAATAAAAATGATAATTTATTGGGTCACAAATTTATTTTTGCTAAAATAGAGCTGAAGGATTCACAGTTACTTTATATTTAATGTTTGGTATTTCTTTGTGGTACTTGAAGTATTTTTTTATGTTTCTTATCGCATTCACAAGTATTATAAGGTCTTGTTTAATATTAAATATATCCAAAAAATTATATAAAATATCCCGATTAGTAGCAGTCAAGTCGCTAAAGGGAAAGGCTATATATATATATATATATATATATATCATAACACTTCAACAATGAATAAAGAAATCGCTGCGTGTTGCTCTTTTGTTTCCCCGGCTTCTAGTGAGACAAGTGTTATCTTGAAGTAGATCGTGAGGTGATATGGATAGGAAGCCACAGACACTCTTGATGTGCAGAGCTGGTTGAAAAATACTACCCCATCTTTCCCTCCTTTTGAATCAGCCCCTAGAACTCTCACCCCTTCTTCAAAGTTTCAAGTTTCTCCCCCCACCCCTTTCCCTTTCTTTTGTCTCCACGTCTTGTTATAATGATCCCTGCATCCAATTAAAACCGCAGGCCTACTCGCCCAAGACTCGCACTCGGACCGTCTGCTGACTAATATGGAACGCATTTATTCGGTTGCCATGGTAACTGTATCTTCTATACGTGGGACAAACTGGTTCGTCTCAAGAGACGCATCCAAACACTACAATCAAGTATACAACCGTCCTCTTGTTTGGGTAGTTGTCATTGGAAGAGACTTTTTGAACCCCCTTTGATGGTCACATGGTCCAAGCCCGTAGTGGTGCACGTCCCTCCCCCCCTCCCCCCGGGGGTGCCGAGTTATCAAGGGGTCACCAACCCTTTATCTAATAGATGAGAGGATACGTCAAACACCTCTTAGGTAAGATGCATCCTTTGTATTCCTGTAATCAAATAATATGTGCAATAAAATTACTTTGTATATAAACATTTGACAGTCTTATAAATATGATTATGACACCAAAGATTCTTCGTGAAAGTAAAGTGTTAAGAGGAGAAGGCCTCCCCTAGGTGAGAAGAAAATCTTTACTTTATTTACATGATGGCATGATATTTTTTTAACAAAATAATACTTGAGTGGCGTCGCACCTACGAAAAGGATGTGCACCAATGGACTCTTAAGTTAGGGTTCGACCTCTGGGCTATCGTAATCGACCAGTTGATCTCATTGTAATTTTAAGTCGCTCCCATAGGAAAACTACATCGTCATTAAAAATCGATATTTTTGTCTTCTAAAGCCGCAAATATATCAAGTACTTTCAAAATAATAAATCTTGATCGGTCATAACCGATATTATGATAAAACTAGGTAGTTTAAAATGGAAGTGTGCATTTCATCTAGTTTTATAATGGAGGGTATGGGTATTTCAGGAAAGGTTGAATTTAAGAAATAAATATAAGATGTGTAGGATTTAAAAAAAATGTACGGTGCAGTGGACACATTATATAGCTCTTTTACCTAAAAATGGAAATATTTACTTTAAGGATTAACGGCTGTGATCTGAATTCTAGTTCGGTCAAAGATTTCGGGAAAAGAGTTGGGCAGGCGCCTTAAAGTGACAAAATGACGTCTTGACATCTTTAGTTATTGTGCACGTGACTATTACAACTATGTCACTACTCTCTCTCTCCCTCTCTCTCTCTCTCTCCACTTTCGTTATCTCTCCCCCTCCTATCCTAACCCCTACCCATGACTTTGTTCCGGCCCATCCCTCTATTTTAATTACATTTTCTTTAATTAATATGCTAATAATAATTTTGCATACTAATTATTTCGAGCAATCTACTGAGGCACGTCACCAGTATTCGTCTCTTTGATGTTGTATATACATTTAAATACATGTGTGGCCGCGGATGTATGTGTTTATACATAGAGATGTTATGTGGTTCGAAAGCCACATGGACACAGAACCTAGTTGTTAGTCTTCATTTGCATTTAAATACGATGTGTTTAGATAGAAATGAGAACGTGGGATGTTGATTGTCGTTATTTGCTCATCAAAATCAATAATAATATAAAATGATACAAAAATATATTTGATATTGGTGTGTGAAGCTTCGAAATATCGAAAGCATACAGCCTTCGTATCTTAGAAATATTTCCAAAGAAGATGAAGAAAATGTAGATATATTATAAACAGTTTTGAAATTACTCTCTCACTAAATTTTACAATATTTCAACATTATATATTTAGATAACTGTCATTAAACAGTCTTTTAACATCGACTTTTAGGTAAGCAAGCATACAGTAGCCCCATGGCTTCTTTGGTGCTGACTGACAGTTAACAGCTGACTTCTGACAGTCAACATTTAGGTATATACCTAAATTTTGAATGTCAGAAGTGACAGCTGCTAAATACATGTTTTTGCAGCTCATATGGTTTGGCATAGGGATACATAATTTGGACTGGTAACTTTTCAAATCCGTCAGCTGTGAGCTGTCAAACAGCACCAAAGAAGCCGTGGAGCTACTGTAGATAAACCCAGATATGTAAATCTTTAACTTGAGTATCTGACAAGGGTGTTCTGGAATGTAATGACAACTTTTTAACTTAATTTAAAAAGTTTGTCAGCTAATGTCGCTATGATCATGACAGATATTCAAGAACAGCTGTTGAGATCACCATGCAAAGAAAATTAAACTAAACGTTGCCACTGGAGAAATATTTTATTTATTTTAGAAAACAAATATTTTGTTTGAAAAACTGCAAAAATGCTGGCATTGTCCCGTGTACCCAACATCTCCACCTTAAATCTAGAACAGGAAAAAAACAGCCAGCCTTACCTTCCACCAACGATAATAGGCCGGATTCTTGATCTAATGGTTAGAATTCCTGGCTGATAATTTAGAGGTACTAGTTTCGATTCCTGGTGGCACTATAGTTATTTTTTCCCAAAGGGAAATATTGTTCCTGTGGCCGCAATGTTTTGGTTAAATAGGATAAAAGCTAGGTGTAAGACTTTTACTGATATCACATGATAATCATCATAATCTCATCGAACCGAAGTAACCGAAAATTCATGGTGCCACAATTTCAGAAAGTGATTTCCAGGGCCCGTATTTTTATGACATATCACCACCCCCTTTTGTTTTTTCATCACACACAATAATCATAAGTATATAAACTATGTTCACGATCCTCTCGTTGTTGAAATATATATTATACATGTAATATTTTTTGGACATTTTGTAATTAAAGATCACAATTTCTTGGTTTGCGTAATATTGTGTAACTTTTAAGGGATTTATGATTCATTTTAGGGCACTCATATTGAATAAGTACATTTATAAGTATTATTTATATTTTATAAATAAATACATACTAAAACATAAATTTTTTTAACGCACGGTTGTCGAAATGAGAAATAGTTTGTATCATCTTTGTTTATCTGGTTGTAAAATACACATTCCTGGTAAAACACTGCAACTAAGCTATAGAGGGTTGCGTTGGGAGGGGGTAGCTATTACTTCTGAGGATGATATATATATATATATATATATGTGTGTGTGAATTAATGTTATTTATCAATATGCAAGAGTTTAGTTGTTAAATGTTAAAGTCATTTCATTACATTCTACATTTTTAAAAGTGACCTGGTGGTCTAGGGGTAAGGTGACAGACTTCTGTGCAGGGGGTCCAGTGTTCAATCCCCGGTCTTAGCACAGATTTATCTGATTTACAAACCCTTCCTTCCCCTCTGATAAGATGTGTATTAATCACAACTTGTGAATGTGGGGAATGCCAGACCAGCAACGTGGTTCGGATTTCACGTTAAACTGTAGGTCCTCCATTTCATCTCCCAATCACCCTACCATTACACATTAGCATAAGTTCGTATAACCCAAACGGGTAGTAAGACGTGAGAAAATAATAATAATAATACATTTTTAAAGTAAATGTTTGATCTAGTTTTAAACATTTATTAAGAGCTTCTGTTCATATTTTTAGCTAATTTTTTTAAAATTTGAAGTTTTCTTAAGATTACTAGATCATTTGAACCTTTCTTTGATCATTTTTAGGTCATCAAAATCCGGGCCTTGGTGATTGATTACATAGTTAGTAGAAGTTAGTAGAAGTTAGTAGAAGACCAGGAATGTCTAATAGACAAACCCTGGTGGCATACGTTATTAAGAAAATACATTTTGGCCATACCAGGAAAAGAACATGAAACCCTTAACTAGCTCTGCAGACATGTTACCAATTAAGCTAAGGTGTCAGACACTATTTAAAAAAATCAAAAGAGACCATTGATGATTACGAAGCTTGATGAATGAATATATTTTAAAGTACGTCAGATACGTCCTTCATATCATAATAATTTCCTATGGTAAAAACAATATCGTAAAATACATTGTTTATTTCATTTTAATGCCAATTTGATTTTTTTTAAAGATATATTTAAGGTTGGGAATGTAGAGTTCACATTAAATTCTAAGAAACCCTTGACATATATTGAAGAACTGTGTATAGCTCCATGTGAAGAAAATGTATACCGATGTAATGGAAAAATGTCTGAAGTAAAAACTGCAAAAATACTTCTTACAATTTCTCGCAACCCCTACACTACCATCGTAATTTTTTTTAGTTGACAGGGTACAGACTATACCACCACAATGTCACAGCGTAATTTGAAACATTCTAAATCGTTTTCGCCCTGTTTTTAATTCGCCCCTCCCCCTCTTTTCATGTCACCGTACTCCTTGCCCCTTACCCCCAGAAAAAAGCTCCTCCTCCCTCCTCTATCCCCACTGCAACTTTTTATAACAAATGAACAGCGATGCGTGTGCACTTATTGCCCTAACGTGACGAGGCAAATTTTGTTGTTATTGCAATTTTTTTTCAGTGGCAATAAAAAAAAAGAGTAGCATTCAATAGGTTTTTTTTGTTGGAATTGTTAAGCCAAGCAAACATTTAAAAAATATGTGAAAGTCGATATCACGTTTATAAAATGCACTATAACAAAAGAAATGAAATTCTATTCGTCATCACGTAAAATGACACAGAACATTAACGCTGGAAAGGCAATATGAGATTCATGGGGTGAAGTTTTAATTCAAATCCTGAAATAGGCAGAAATAACGTTTCCACTGTTACACATTTAATAAGATGTAATCCACTTTGGTGGCCGCATGGTCTATGGCACCATTTTCATAGTAGACTAGTCTGACGATTACGGGGAGATCAAAGTTCTTATCTAGGTCAAATGTACTTAAGGTGGTATTCCAAAATGGTTTTCACCTTTCCCTCCACGCAAACACGGGTACACTTTCTATAAATATCACCTTCCTTATCCATAAAACCATTAGTGTAATTAGTAGACTTAAATAGTACTGAGAAAAAATTACTCTTTACCAAACATAATTAAAGTTGTAATCAAACATTTATTTCTGAGCACCATATAGATGTACGAATAGTATTGAAGACTATTAAATTTAATCGACGAATTATTCCATTTCAGACCAACTGTCAATTTTTATTTTTAATCTCAACAGGATATTAAGGATTATTAAACAAAACCTTTTGTCACAATACGTAAGACGTCACTCTCACGTTAGACTGACCTGATGATTACAGAGAGATCGGGGTTCAAATTTAGGTCGTTTCCACAGAAGGTGGTTTTTCCTAAATAGTTTCCCATTCTCTTTGCATGAAAATTTGGGTAGATTGACTCTAAAATGATTCCTTATCCTTATTCCATTTTCGTAATTATAATGCATGCATATAACCTGAACATGTAGTAAAATGGGGTAGTAAAAATAATAAAAACTTTTACATAAATTATAGTTAATAATACTTTCTAAGGTGACCTGGTGGTCTAGGGATAAGGTGTCGGACTTCTGTGCTGGGGATCCGGGGTTCAATCCTCGGTCCCGGCACAGATTTATCTGATCACCAAACCCTTCCTTCACCTCTGACAAGACATCTTGTGAATGTGAGGAATGCCAGGCCTCCACCGTGGTTCGGATTCCACGTTAAGCTGTAGGTCCTCCATCTCATCTCACAATCACCCTACCATTACACATTAGCGTAAGTGCGTATAACCCGAACGGGTAGTAAGACGTGGTGATAATAATAATACTTTCTAGATGAAGTAATTTCTTCAAAACCTATCACAATAACAATGGCATTATTTAACTAATAATATTATTTTTTATTTTTTGAAAAGGTTTTAACCAGAAATAAAATAACCAACAACTACACAATTCTTACTATCTTGAAAGTTCAGGAATGCCAGAACATCAACCCTATCCTAACACCTTCATCTTAATCCCAAGCCTGACACACAACGTCAATCAACTTCTCTCTCACTTTATAATTGTACTGACGTCTTGTTCTGCAAAGAGTCTCGTTTCTTCAGGTTTCCCTACTACAATTTTGTATACATGTCTTTCTATCACCAATATGTTTCAAATGACCTCCTCGCCTCACCATAAGCGCCTTTACTATCTTTGATAAGTTTGGCGATGCATACAGCATTATGTAGCTCATCCTTGGTGGTCTTGGGGTAAGGTGCTCACCTCAGGACCCAATTTTCATGGGTTTGAACCCATGAGCGATAAGAACTAGTAGAACAACTTCCTTCGGAAGAGAAATAGGCATATTGATTGTGGTATGTAAAAGAACCTTGGAAGGTATGTTAAAATACCGTTTCCGGCAAAATTTGTAGGGCCTTTAGTTCTTATCCAAATAAATTCTCGTGTGCTGATACAATCAGTCAGTTCAGAAAATGCACATACATTCTTCAAATAAATGAAAATTAAAACAAATGAAATTATCTTCCAAAAATGACAGCTTCTGGATCTTTATTATTATTATTATTATTATTGCGATATGACTATAAAAGGCTATTCTACTTAAAGCAGGATTAACATAACCAGACTACAAATAAATAGCCCTGCATTGGTGTCGGTGACCTGGCGGTCTAGGGGTAAGGTGTCAGACTTCTATGCTGGCGGCCGGGGTTCAATCCTTGGTCCCAGCATAAATTTATCTGATTACCAAACCCCTTCTTCACCTCTGACAAGACAACTTGTGAATGTGGGGAATGCCAGGCCTCCACCATCGTTCGGATTCCACGTTAAACTGTAGGTCCTCCATTTCATCTCACAATCACCCTACCATTACGCATTAGCGTAAGTGCGTATAACCCGAACGGGTAGTAAGACGCGGTGCTAATAATAATAATAATACCTACATTGGTGGTCACGCCACCTAAAGCGCCAACCTCATCTGGTCTGGATTATCGGTGATGAGAAGGTTCGGGTTCAAATTCTATCTGAATATACTAAAGGTGTTTTTCCCTTAAGGGTTTTTCATTCTTCCACTATGATAATTCGGCTACATTTCTTCTGAATTATACCGTCCTCATCCCTAAGCCTTCATTGTAAAAATATAGATAGCTCGAATGGGTAGTAATACGTGGAGTACACACAAAAAATAAGCATAACTAATTTATTTATATTTTAACAAACCACGCAAGTAACTTATTGTTCAGTGAATTTCCCCGACTATACTTGTTGTATACGATAAAGAAGAAATCAATCAAAAAGAAGACAACGAATTTCGCGAGGAGAAAAAAAAAATAGAGAAAAAGATACGGGGGAAAAAAAATGAAAGAAAAGAAGGCAAGGAAAAAAAAGTAAACAGGACTCAAATCCATTTATCACGCGAAGGGTGTGGCCCCGTATAAAGCTAGAGAGTATTGGAGCGGGGGTGGGAGAGAGGATAGAAGGAGATATGAAAACCAAATTTGGGAACAGGGACCTTGGGATTTGGAAACAGTACAGTGCGGCTGTCAACACTATTAGGAATTACACTCTTTCTTCATTTATTGTACAATAACAATTAAGATCAAAATCCACCTAAGTGGTCAAATGATCTAAGACGTAAATCTCCGATTAGGTTTGACCACCGATGATGGGGAGATCAGGGTTCGAATCCCAGTCGGGTGTACTAACGGGTAATTCCTCCTAAATGGTTTCTTCTCTTCCTTTACACAAATGTAGTTACACTTTCTCAAAATTTAATCTTTTTCATCATTAATATAATAGCGTATCTAATGTATAAGCCGAATTTAAATTAAGACGTGGTGCTATAAAAACAAGTTTGAAGCTTTTCTATTCTTTTGTAGTAATTTATTTTAGATTCCGCGAGGGTTGTTTGCCTATTAATTAAATATGCTAATATGTTAGGGATATGGGAGGTTGCATTTAGAGGAAGTGTACCCCCATTTTCATGGAGGGAGAATGAGAAACCATTGAGTAAAAATACACCCTTAGTACATCACACTGGGATACCAACCCCATTCTCCGTGTCACAGGCAAACCAGTATAGCATGTAGCCACCGATGTGGTCTAGTCTCAATTAACTAAACATGTATTTCAAATACAGATGGTTATGTAAATATTAACGCAATTTTTATATGAATTTTATTTTTTTATGATTTTCTTTCCCCTTTTAATAATTTTTTCTCAATTGTGCCTTTTTTGCCCTTTTTAATATTTTGATAATTTTTGGAAATTTTGCAATTTTTGTTCTTTTAGTGTTACAATCCTTTTTTTAATTAGATATAATGTTTTACCCTTTTTACCTCTTTTTTCATTAATTACCTATCTTAGTCCCAGAGAGATATTTTGAAAATAACTAGGGTATAAAGCTTTAAACGTTTTAAAAAGGATAAAAAGAGTAATAAGGGTAAAAAAAAGGGTGAAACGATTTACAGGTAAAACTCATATTACTACTTAAAGGCTATTTATTAGAAATTATTCACAACATTTAACAAATTAATATATTATGGCGGCGTGAGAAGAGTTTTTTGTAAATACCAGACACTTCTTGTTTACTTTCCTGGCAACCAAGCTACATTACAAATTATTATGGTATTAAATTAAGTAGTAAAGGTTTCTCAAGATGTTAATGTTTTCTTAATTTTTCGGTTTTTAATTAATTAGAAAAATTAAAATCAAAATTCAGGTCTTGAGGTGCACATGTTCGTACACGGGAGCTACTAATTTTAAAATGTCAGCCCTCTGTCTGTGGTTGATAGCGCTCAACGCTCATAACAGACACACATCCTCTTAATTTTATCAATATAAATTGAAATACGTGCATCCATGTACAAAGAGTATTATTATTATTATTAATATTATTAGCACCGCGTCTTACTACCCGTTCGGGTTATATGCACTTACGCTAATGTGTAATGGTAGGGTTATTGTGAGATCAAATGAAGGACCTACAGTTTAACATGGAATCCGAACCACGGTGGAGACCTGGCATTTCCTGTATTCACAAGATGTATTGTCAGAGGTGAAGAAAGGGTTTGGTAATCAGATAAATCTGGGCCGGGACCGAGGATTGAATCCCGGCTGCCAGCACAGAAGTCTGACACCTTACCCCTAGACCGCCAGGTCACCCTACAAATAGTAAGGCTAGTCCAGGTTTCAAAGGTTATTTGACATCTAGATTAGTTACTAGAGCTACTATTGGGTAATGTGATCTTCAGCTGTCACTTTTTGATAGATTTTATCAATACCTATTAAATAAAACTTATAATATAGTAAAACGTTATCAATGTTGATAGCATAAAATATTTTCTAATTTTCTAAAAGCTTTTCTCCTACCAAAATCTAAATGTATTTTTATTACAGGTTAATTTCTCACTTTGTTACCCAAAGTAGAGTGTTTTACTTGTCAATTTTGTTATCTCTAGGCGTGAACTTGTAACTTTAGATAGGTAGTCCACCCCCCACATCTATTGGTTTCAGCCCTCCCCCCAACCCTATAAACAAGGCATACCAACCTATCCTGGTTGTTACCAGCCGGGTTATCAAGGAATACCAACCTTCACGACTCCTTGCCAAGGATTCTTCACATAGCTCCTGCAAGATATGCAACACACGCCTAGCCTCAAAGTATTTCCACTTTGATCCCTTGTCTTCTACCCCCTTCCCACCTCCCACGGCCGACCCAATCTTCAACCGTAGTCTCATTGGACCGCAAGAATTGACCCCTTTCAACGCGCCTTGCGTCTTGAAACGACGGCCAGCTTTCACTTTGTGGTGCGACGGACGCCATTAACATATGAGGTAGTCTTTGGTAGCTGATATTGCTGACCTCTCACCCCTGAATGTCTTTGGTTTGTATCCCGACCGGAGAGGCTAAGTGGTGATGAGGGGGTTAGGGCGGGAGGCGGCTGATAGAGAGAGTGGTGCAAAGGGTGAGTGGCTTAAAGTCTATTGTAATTAAAGATATCTTAAGGTGGGGTGGAATGGAACGTATATTAAAGTAAGTAATTTTGCAGTTCTTAAGACCAAACTTTTTTTTTGTTGCTAAAATGAATTAAATACACGTTTAGTATAATTTCCTCCAAAACTCCATTATATCAGTCCGTACGTGAGCTATAACGACCAAATATGTTAGCAAAGATATAGAGGGTGTCATGGTCACAATAACTAGCCATCTGACCGTCAATCTCGCTTTTCTAGACAGAAGCTGCTATTTATGTATTCAAGAAGCTCCTAATTTATTCTCACGAGTCCAAGTTTTAACCTATTCCAAGCCCACTGCTTCACAGATAAACTTTGGAAACATTAGGAATCGAACCCGGGTCCTCTGGCTTTATAGTCAGGAACTCTTACCACTCGTTCACAAAGGCGCTCCATTGACTGACGGATGATAGGAGATCAGAGTTCGATTCCAAGTCAGATGTAGTGAGGGTTTGTTTTTTTCCTAAACGGTTTTCCAGTCCCACTACACTCAAATATGAGTACAATTCGTCTAAATTCAACCTTCCTCATCCCAAACACATTAGCGTAACTAGCACATATGCGAGTAACCTGAACAGGTAGTAAGAAGTGGTGGTAAATTTTGTATATATATATTTGATGGTAAAAACTTTTATGTTATTATTATTATTATTATTATTATTATTATTAGCACCGCGTCTTACTACCCGTTCGGGTTGTACGCACTTACGCTAATGTATAATGGTAGGGTGATTGTGAGATGAAATGGAGGACCTACTGTTTAACGTGGAATCCGAACCACGGTGGAGGTCTGGCATTCCCCACATTCACAAGATGTCTTGTCAGAGGTGAAGGAAGGGTTTGGTAATCAAATAAATCCGTGCCGGGACCGAGGATTGAACCCCGGCCGCCAGCACAAAAGTCTGATACCTTACCCCTATACCGCCAGGTCACCTTTTATGTTATTAAATGTGTCGATGAAATTTAAAAAATGCACTCTTTAAACATATGTATGTATAATTATGTAATTCAAAGCATACATAACTGTACAGCATACCTATGTACAGTGCATATATTTTAATCTTATTTCTCTGCTATTTCCTTTTCAAAATACAACTAAAAAAAAAAAAGTTTGTTTTAATAAAGAGAAATGTTGAGTGGGTAAATTGAAAGTGTGGGGGAGAACATGTTTTGGATTATACTCATAGAGTTCATGGCAATGCATACAAACTCTTGACAACCTCACGTAGAAACGGACAGGAAAAAAAATATTTAGAGAGACAGAGAGAGGGACGGAGAAGAATGGATACAGTGAGCGTGACCTTGCATACGTTATCATGCACGGGTAGAAATAATTTGTCATTTTAATTAGTACGGGGAACTCAGCGCAATAGGACGAAAAAATAATAATTGTGTGTGTGTTTTTTTTGTGTTTTTTTATGAGTTAAGGAAATGGTTTGTTTCACGCAGAGCAATAAATTAAAGATTGTATCGATTGTAATAACTATTATGTCAAATAAAATTGTGAGAAGATCTATGCAAAAACGACCAAATTTTCTCCTTGCTCCTTATGTGGGCTAAGGCGAGTATTTCTACACTTTTTAATTTTTTTAATATTCTGGATACACTAAACAAAATAACTATCTCAGTTTAATAAAGTAATATCAACAGTTCTTGAATGACAGTCATGAATATCCTGAAATTTGATGAACCATTTTTTTTATCACCACTTCTTGCTTACTACATGTTCAGGTTATACGCACATATGATAATTACTCTAATGGTTAGGTATGAAGCAGGGAGCATTTTAAAGAAGATTACCAGCATTTTCCTGGAAGTAGAGTGGTTAGACAAATTAAGGAAACAAACCCCCCAGCAGACCCAACCAGGATTCAAAACCCAGTCGCCCCATCATCATCAAGCTTTTCTAACACGGTTTATAAACTGAGAGATCAAATATAATTATGCTTATGACAATATATACAAGAACTTCTGGCATAACTATTAATAGAAAACTAATCTAAGCTGTAGCATATTTTAAAAATTATTTTGGTATATAAATATTTTTGTTATAAAAACTGTACGAATATATGCAGTCCCTATCTTAAGTAATCATTGTATGAACCCCAATTTGGACATATATTATTTTTATTTGGGATTTTTTCGCGTTTACCTCGTCTTACTTTAGATTTAGTATATTCCCACCTTTTCCATAAGGGATTAATGATAAGAAATTTAGAGAAATTTTACCCGAATTATACCAGAATTTACATGGAGGTTGAATCGAAAACCACGAAGGAAAAAAAATCTTAGTACACCCAACTAATCTAGACTTATCCGTCACTAAAAATTCAGACTAGACAATAACGATTATGCGCGTCAACCGATGTGGAATATTTTATTTTTACTTTACATGTGAGAAAAAAAAGTCACGAAGAAAGTATTATCAAGTGTATAGTATTTTTATTAGCACCGCGTCTTACTGCCCATTCGGGTTGTACACACTTAAGCTAATGTGTAATGGTAGGGTGATTGTGAGATGAAATGGAGGACCTACAGTTTAACGTGGAATCCGAACCACGGTGGAGGCCTGGCATTCCCCACATTCACAAGATGTCTTGTCAGAGGTGAAGGAAGGGTTTGGTAATTAGATAAATCTGTGCTGGGACCGAGGATTGAACCCCGTATCCCTAGCACAGCAGTCCGACACCTTACCCCTAGACCAGCAGGTCACCAAGTTTATAACGGTTTTGTGTAGTTAAATACATTCGCCTTAACTTAAAAGATAGAGAGAGAAAATTACTGTTGGCATGTGGATGTGGAGGCCATTATAGTACACTGACGGAATTCGAACACCGACCTCCCAGTCAATGGTATTCAAGTTTAATGCAAAATCAACGCCTTAAACCGTCCGTCCACTGCTCTAAGTTATTTGTGTGGTGAAGTGTTTCTTAAACTTTTAAGATTAAAATCTCCTTTTAGTAGGTGCGTATCTGTCACGACACCCGACAACAAAGTCTAGTTTAGAAAATTAACTAACTTAAAAATTCACACTATATAATTAAGTAATTTATTTTAACAAAGAAAGATAAAATTAAACATAGACAACCTTTATGGTTAAATTAAAATCTAAACTCATTTTTGTTACTAAGGCATGACAAATGTTTTATCTTGCTTTAACATCAGCAAAAATTACAAAAAAAGAAAGCGTATAATAGTTAGTTTAGTATGTTCTAGTTACCATACTGGGTAAGTCACACATTACCAGTTTTGGTGGCCACGTGGTCTAACGCGCTACTCTCACAGTAGACTAAACTGCCGATGACGGGGAGATCAAGTTTCGAATCTCGGTCGGGTGTACTGAGGGTGTTTTTTCAAAAATAGTTTTCCACTCCTCCTCCACTTAAATGCGGGTACACCTTCTATAAATATAACTTTCCTAGGCTCTAAAACCATTATCGAAATTAGTACATAGGCGTACATGACATAAGCTACCTAATAGAATGAAACATGCAAAGTCACACATACGTATTTATTATTATTATTATTATTAATAATATTAATATTATTATTAGCACCGCGTCTTACTACCCGTTCGGGTTATACACACTTACGCTAAGGTGTAATAGTAGGGTGATTGTGAGATGAAATGGAGGACCTACAGTTTAACGTGGAATCCGAACCACGGTGGAGGCCTGGCATTCCCAGGAGGCCTGGCATTCCCCACATTCACAAGATGTATTGTCAGAGGTGAAGGAAGGGTTTGGTAATCAGATAAATTTGTGCTGGGACCTAGGATTGAACCCCGGACCCCCAGCACAGAAGTTTGACACCTTACCCTTAGACCGCCAGGTCTACCCCTATTTACTATTAAATTATCTATATTATTAAAGCTTACGTCTCATGTATAGAATATTTCGATCTTTTTCTTTCAAATAAGACTAAGAATTTAGAGACACGGCTACAATAACGTTTTATGTCCCTGTTAAAATTCCAACTTATTTTGAAAGAGCTTGTTTTAAGGATTCCTCCACAGTCTGTATTGTATATTGGACCCCCTTTTTTTTATAGCGAATGCTGAAGAAAATGGACATAGGCTTGGCACAGATCATTATGTACATTTTGAAAATAAACTTTGCCTTGTTAGATTCTGATTGGTTGGTCCTTCCTAAAGTGTCGTGGGTGAGGTTTCAGAGAGATTACCCTCAAGACTCAATACGGAAAGGTCACTGAGGATTGTATAACCAAATGGTGCAAAGGTATGCTAAGCACTCCACCTTTAGGGAGCAGGTTATTCCTCTACTATTGTAGTATGATAAGTTAGGAAGCAGGCTAAGAAATAAATTAAAATTAATTAATGTATTTGATTATTATTATTATCATCATCTGTTTTGTCTCAAGACAGGTCCAGCCAGTCCTTTTGTCAGTGAACTTATACCCCGATGCGCCCTGTCCTCTGCCTCCAGCACCCAGAATTTTCTTCTTTCCTTCAAGTCATCAAACATTTGAATCCTCCTTCTTCCTAAGCTACTCTTTCTTTCTATGACGTCTTGAAGAAGACAGTTCCTCCTAAGGATGTGTCCGATCCAGTTTGCTTTATAACGAAGAATCGCATACAGATAGCTTCTCTTCTAACCCACTTTACTTAGACTTTCTTCATTTGTCAGCCTGTCTGTCCACCTGATATTCAAAAGTGTTCTCCAGCACCACATTTCAAAGCTCTACAAGTATTTATTTTACAGCTTCCTAAGAGTCAAAGCTGCTGGTCAGCAAGTTGAGTTTAAAATCAGATAATTTATCGGTTGTCTACTGAACTACCTGATGCTGTAAAATAAAACAAAACATTTTAGTGGTTACCATTAAGTAGCATCCAAATGCTAGGAACGTTTAAATTCGTGTAGTAAGCCAGTGGTGTCAAAGAAATACAAACCGGTAGTCTCCCAAATAGTAAGAGGAAGATAGCTTCTACATCAATAGTCGGCAAACTTTTAGTGTCACGATCGACTTACAAACTTATAAAAAATAACGTCAAAACTGGTATCATTACTTCCGTCAGAGGGAAAGTAAAACCGTCGGTCTCATGTCAATTTTGGCATTTTAAAAAAATACCTGGAAGGTATGAGAAAATACCTTTCCCGGCAAAATTGGTAGGCATTTTAGCACTCACTCATCGAAATTCTTGTGTGCTGATATAATCAGTGGGTTAGGAGTGTGCAATTTAAATACCTCAACTAAATAAACCATTGGTATTCAATCTATTTTGTTCGCGTTCCCCCATATTAAATTTATTTAAATTTGTACCTCTCCAAAGATGTTAGTGTATAAATAAAGATATACATATTCTAGTAGCTACATCTGAGAGAGAGAGAGAGAGAGAGAGAGAAAGAAAGAGAGAGAGATAGAAAATATTACGCTTCCAGATCACATGCACCTTACGTCTGGATCTCGTGTAGATAGCCCTAGATCTGGCTTTGATTATTCTCTGATTGTTATTTAATAATATAAATATTTAAACTTCACGTAACCTCTAAAACTGCCTTTGCCTACCCTGTACGAGTACGCGTACCCCAGTTGTACCCTCTAAGCTGATTTTGTGCACCCTGGGGGGTACGCGTACCCCAAGTTGAAAACCACTGCTCCAAACTTTCGGCGATGAGATGTAAGCATGTACGAGTGTTGCAGGAAGCCTACCTACGAAGTTGAGGGGCGGATTGAGCAGTCAACGACCATAATGGCACTACTCCGGGTGCACGCAACCAGACCCCAACCCTACACTTGGAAATACCCGCCCTGCATTCGTTAATATTCACGACCTGGTATGAGGATCAGAATAAATCAGAGGAGAAACAAGTCTTTGAACGTTACAAACAGACCCATTACGTGCACAGCGTCTTGAATACCCGCTCGGGGTATCCGTATATTTAAACTAATTGGGTTAGTGATGAGTGAGGTGGAAATCAGATGATATGAGACCAGATTTGCTTGGTAAACAATTTATACTAAATAAAAACTCGATTCATCCGACAAGGGTGCCAACATCAGCCTCCCCCTCACTAAAATTCCAGTCGTGATCACTAACGATGGCCAATAGACTATTAATAAGAAAATTGGAGTTAGGAAAAATTCGCAAACGTATTTGTAATTGATTCTCCATTATCATCTTGTGAGTTGAAACATTGTTTGTGTACTCACACTGGTGCGCACGTGGACAAAGGTGTCAGACTCGTATTTATTCTGGCTTAGTGGTTCTGAAGGGGAGCGATCGATGTTTGAAATTAAGTTTGGTGGAGGGTATTTTCCTAAACAGTTTTCTCCCCTTTATCTTCTTAAATGAGGGTTCATTTCCTCTAAATTATTCCCTCCTCATCCCACGACATTACGGTAATATAAATCAGCGTGAGTCTGGGAAAATAGAAAAAAAATTCTGAGGAATAAAAAAATTAATATTATTTAAAAATCCATAATCAATATTATCTTTTAAAATAGCACAATAATTATTATAATTTTAGATATTTATTTCCAAACACAATTTTAATATAGGTTGTTTAATTAAGGAATCTCTCCTTAAACAACCTTGACAGTTTTAGCAGCTTGTTAAGTGGGTCTTAAGTTAAAAAAAAAAAGAACATTACTGTTGGAAATAATTCTTACAGTCCGCTATGATTTAGTCACATCGTCATAGGAAGGAACAACAAAGAAAAAATAACTCCTTTTTTGCAACCAACATTGATAACCTTTACTACATTATATATTAGAGTTATGTTCCATTAACAGCTGGAAGGACTCGTATTATGAGTGTCTGTCTTGATGATGGCGCCGATGTAGCTCCGAAACATGTTGAGAACCTTGGCTGGAATTTGTACAGCATATAAGGAACAAGGAACAAAGAAATTAAAGAACAGAGAAGAATATAATTCAATTTATTCAATTTATATTCAATCATATATTATTACTTCATTTCACATTATTTTTTTCAATTTATGAACATTTATTTATTTATTTTAACCTAAATTAAATGTATTTTTGCTGCTTTAACTCACACTTGACTTAAACTCATAAGCTTATATTATATGTATTTTAATGTGTTATCTATATATGTGACTTATATTTTAATATATTCTTAACTTTTTGGATATTATGATGGAAATCTAGTGAAGTTCACAATTGTCAATTCATTCCAATTTTATTTTACTTTTCCATTGTGTTTTATATCTTATATACTAGTTGATCTCTGTACTTTATATTAAACTCCAATTTTCCAATTCTTTTTTCACATTGAATTCTATTATCACAATTATATTATTAGTTTTATTTTATAGCCAGGTATTGATAATATCTATCAAAATTGACAGCTGGAGATCACATTTATTTATGTATGAATACGTGAAATATAGATGTAGTAGCTTATATAGCTGCTAGATAAGATTATTTCTATGAGTTTGTTTTCACTGCGTCTTCATAACCGTTCAGGTAACACGCATACCATTAATCGCACTTTTGGGAAAGGACTGAAGACTGTATAATCTTAGAGGAGGTTTACCCGCGAATTCACGTTTGAGGTAGAGTGTAAAAAACTTTCTCAGTACACCCAACCGGGATTCGCATCTCACTCTCCTCGCTAACATCACCGATAATCCAGTTCTTACCAACCTAGGTGGCCACATGGTCTAAGGCGTCACTCTCGCAAGATACTAGACTGCCGATGACGGGTAGATTGAGGTTCGATAACGGTCGGGTGTACTGTGAATGATTTTTTCCCCCCCTAAATTGTGTTCCACTCTCTATCCGACAAATGCTGATACACTTCTTCTAAATTCAACCTTCTTTATACCCAACACAGTATAATAATTAGTGCATATTCGTATAAGCCCGAATGAGTAGTAAGTGGTAGTGTTAAAAACAAAAAATACAGTCCACCCACGAGACCACCGAAGTGGTGTCCTACGGAAAATGTAGCTGTAGTTGGTTTCCCACGGTAATAGTAGTTTTGTAATTAATTAAATTCTTAAAAGATCACCTACAGAGTGGAAATATGCCGGTACGCCGCTGAGTAAATCCTCACCACAAGTTTCACTCGCCCCCCCTCCCCCCCGAGAGAAACAGTCTACTTTCCGGCCCCTGTGTCCATTGTGGTACCTTCAAACTAATAGATCCTCAATATAACTAAGTTATAGTAGAGAGAGAGGGGGGATTGGGGGTGATGAAGGGGGGAGGGCGGGAGGCAGGAGCAACTAATGCAAGCCCCGGGACCCCAGGATTTCCTCGGGATTCTCTACAAGTCTTAGGAAAACAATAACATGCAGTGAAGGAACGGCTTATATCTACAGGTCAACTTTCCTCTCTCGAGATCGGCAAACACTTTCGCGCATGCGCATGGAGCCTCTTGAAACAAAACCCTCTTGCAACTATTTTAAAAAACACATTTATATAAAAAAAAATTGTTTTTGCATTTATATTGCAATTACATTTTCATAATGTGGCCCTTAAACATATATATATATAAATTATGGAGCTAGATATAATGAGAGAAGTATTATTTTAAGATGGAAAATTTAAAAAATACAAACATATATTTTCGTAGCCAAAATTGATGACATTTGACTGAATTTTAGTATTGTTTTATGGGTGTTGAGATTATTTATCAAAAGTGACGATTACAAATCACATGAATTGACGTATTAATAATATGAAAATTATGTTTTCTTAATTGTCAAAAAATGTATTCCCTATCAGTCAAATATTAATAGAAATATATTTATTCTGCAGCTAGAAAATGTACTAAATTTACTTTCACGTTCATAATTCAAGTCTTCATTATATGCTGTTCTCACTTTAAATAAATTTTATCAATATCTATAAGACAACACTAATAATTTAGTAAAATTTGATTGATGTTAACCCAAAAAAATGAATTTTCTTAAAGGCTTTTTCTATAAAAATGTATATGCACTTTCACATGTGGTTACACGGTGTAAGGCGTCATAAACTGTTGGGATGGTGACTGAGTTCAAGCTTTCGGACTCACACAGGTGTAACTCCACAATCAAGCACTATTGTTATTGTTTCATCATTTTTACAGGTTAACACAGGCTACCTCCCTCTAAACACCTTATTACCCTTAATATAAACCCTTAATAGCTCTTGTGGAAAACGTTAAAAGTTTATTTTAAATGGTACGGTGGCCTACACAGACTTTCTCCCGCTTTTATCATAAACTAGACCCTTCCTCCTTACCTCCCCCCCCCCCCC
>CABEEJ010000184.1:161555-212329 GCA_901482245.1 Timema douglasi
TCCTCCTTACCTCCCCCCCCCATTATTATTTTCAACAAACATATTGAATAATCATCATAGACTCTAACATAAAATATGAGTTACTATCGACATTTTTATGAGGAACAAATTAAATTTTCAAAATAAAATATAGCCTATGTTACTCGCTGATAATGTAGCTTTATATAGGTAAAAGAATTTTTTAAATCGGTCCAGTATTTTTTTGAGTTTATCCATTACAAACAAAAAAATTAAATCTTTATTCTTCATAATATTAGTGTAGATGTAGATTAGACATTTTACTAAATACTCGTAAGATTTGTAATACGAAATAGTAGGTATATACATTGTTGTGCAAACATTATACCAAAGATCATATATGAAATAATATACACTGTTACTTACTTACTCTATGGCATTAGAACTAGGAACACTGGTATAGGAAAATTGAGAAAAGAATTCATCTTTGTCCACCAAAGAGCATGAGAATAAAATTAATTTTCAAAGACCTGAATTAAAAATTAAATTTATTTGTTTATAGCTTAGAAATTATTGTTTTTATAGAAATATATTTCAAAAAAAAGATTTTTACCTTTAACAGCACTACAAACTTTACAATGTAAAGTTATTTCGTATCTCAAATAGTTACGGAGAAATTATGAAAATTGATTTGATATTGTACCCTCATAATCATTTTTATGAGAAAATGAGAGTTTTCATCTTATTTATTATGATAAACAATGTCCAGATATAAAATTGAAACAAAATCGATTCTTCCTTTCTTTTAGTCCTTCATTTAAGTACCCCTTAATTTTAGGATTAAATATTTAATTCCAAAACTGCTTCGGGAGGACCTTATGGAAGCCCCAGATATCAAGCTTTCGCCAGAGGTAAAGACTGACGGCATCGCGAAAACATTTTTTATTTTATTTCTATCAAAACCTCTAGTTCAATTTTTTTGGCGATTACAATACTTTCTTTCTGAGGCGTAAAGTGAAAGTAAAAAATGAAAATATATGGTATTGAAAGCTGAAAATAGCTAAGAGTACAATCACAGTAACAAAACCTCAAATCGTTAACTCGACCCCTTAGTAAGTTGAAAGACACCAGCCTAATCTAATAGGGCCCCTACAAGAGATTAATAAAGTAAATGTTAACACTGACAATCTCACTGATCGTGTACGGGCCCTATTACACTTGTACTTGTGTGGTATTAAATTAGAATCTATCTCGGGGCATTCGAAAAATATGGTAGACTTTCTATCTACTGAGCGTTTCATGTATTTTAATTTTATCAGTTGTATTATCGTACACATTTTGTAACCAACTTAATACACATATCAGCTCATGGTTTATAAGTTAACCTAAATCTACAACAGGCCAGCCTTTTGATCTATTGGCCAGCATTTCTGGCCGCTAATCTAAAAGTCCCCTGTTTGATTCCCGGTGCTATCATAGGTATCTTTCTCTAGGGGGAATTGTTCCTATGGTCTGGTTAATTGAGCTTATGTTAGGTTTAGGACTTCTACAGGTACCACATTATAATCTTCATCATCAACATACCATCTCAACTGGGAGAAATGTCTATCTGACAAACCCTGATGGCATACGCTAAAAAAAAAAATCCAGAACAGACAAAACACTAAGCCACCGGTCGTTACATTTATCACTTATGAAGGGGAAACACGAATTCTACTTGTTATACATTATTTCGGCCAATACGGTAATCGAGCCCGATACCTTTAGCTCAGTAAGCAGACACAATACCAACTGAGCTAAGGAATCATGTTATCTATAGTGTTTATATGATTGGTTCCTCTACAGATTGTGAATAGTGAGTATATTTTGTTAAATTCTATTTCTGTTGGATAAATGTCATCCTTTTGAATGTAAATGTGTAGCTTTATAATAAAACTAAATCGTTCAGAAGAGTGTATCCTAATCTGTGGTTTGCCTACCCCCAGAGGTTCTTGATGTATCAGTATCACCAACATTTATTAATCATACAATATTTTTTGATAATTTTAAGTCTGATAAATAGATTAGTGTAAATTTTGACGATATGTCAGGGACTTTTTGGTAAGCTTTTCTTTCCCTCAGTCACGGCTTGGTTTAACTTAACTCAAGGCTTTGTTAGGCAATAATTTGTTTACAAATACTTTACAAGATAGCAAGTGTGTGTGTGTGTGTGTGTCCATTTTCTATGAAATGACGAAAGGGGTACGTTGATTAAGCTCTAGGCCCGCAAGGGGTATGCAATCGGCTAAAGTTTAGGAACCACTGTTATAGAATTTTAAAAACAGTTACAGGGGTATTTAAATTAGACTCTTTGCCGAAACGAAACAATTGTTTTTTTTTTTTTCTTCTATGAAGATATTACTCGCAATGATGACAATACCAACGTTTATTCATCATCAGGACAAACCTGTATTTTAAAGACGGTGCTTTTCTGTGACGTCATGGTAGGTGAAAATAGAATTTCTCATGTTAATGAATTTACGTTTTACTCGTTGATTTTTAAAAATAAAACGTCGAAACAAAAACCAGATGGTTTTAAAGATATAACGCTGAAATAAAAATCATAAAATATCAAATAATGCTAAAAAATAGTCCTACATTATCACAAATTATTTTTTTATAAATAATCTACAATTTAGACCATTTGGCTTGGCCACGAAAATATCCTGTAAGATTCTTCCTGCCAGGATCTATATTAAAAAAGTCCGTAGTAGCATAATGTGATTATCTAGAATTGGAAACAAGAAAAAGGTAATTTTATAAAGCAAGTCAATGTTTTCAAGGCGCAAATAATAATATACTGACTGTGTAAGCTCGTCAGAGGAACAGGGGAAGTGTTATCAGAAGATAAACAAGAGGCCTTGCAGGGTAGGATACTCATTTTTTACCTTCTCTTTCCAATTTGTACACTGGAGTCTAAGTGCAATAGTTCTTTGAATGTTTGGGTGTTTCAAGCTAAGAGTTTGTGTTTTGATCTACGCTTTTCAGATTTAAAAAAAATAAGAGCCTAATGATATCATAGAAAAAATAGTACAAGATCACTTTTTTTTATAAAATTCTGTCTTACTTGAAAGATTAAACGAGCAATTCCAACAGCTAAGTGAAAAATATTCCTTTATACGAAAGGAATCAGAATGGCTCAGTGAAAGAGGATTAACACATAAAGCTGAAGGTCTCAGGTTAGATTACCGTGTCTACATAGGTTGTTAATTTACACTTAATTGAATTAAAGGGATGTTCTCAAATTAATTTGTTATTATTCTTGAATGCTGCCCTTAAGTTATATTCTATTTATAATGTGAGAAAAACTAGATACAAAATATACAAATTTAGCATCACAAGGACTTTCTCAATATACCACTAAAATATCCCAAATATTATATGAAAAACTAACCCCAAACCTAAATTTATTTTGTGTCCATTACCGGAAACAGGATTCAATTTTCTTTGTTTGTTTGTTGTCCTTTTTTTTAAGTAACAAAACCGTATGATTTTATTTCATCTTCATGCTATAACGCCCACACATACCTTTATCGTGTCGTCTATAAGCCCATGTGTGTGTTAGTCCCTTATGGCACGGCCGCCCTTTATCCCGGAGTTCTCCGGCCCTGAAACCTCGGCCCCGGACTTTACTGGAGCCGACAACATCCTGGGTCTTTACTTGGCAAGGATTAAACTCCTGGCTGTGTATGTATATGTGTGTGCGTGTGTGTGTGTACGTGTGTGTGTACTTAGTCCTAGCGCCACCAACAGAGAGGATGTAAGGAACTAAACTGGTCTAGGCTTGCTTCAACTTTGGTACAGCCTGTTTCAAATACTTATAAGCAGAGGCAGGTTTTTTTGTTATTGGCGATAAACGCGAATTGTTTTTCTGTAGCTTCAAAATCTATATTTACACGTTTCACAATGTTTATGAAGTGATCCAACATATTTTCAAATCGCGAATTTTCGCGAAATTTTGCTATTCTCGCGAAATTTTATTATTCTCGCAATTAACGCGAAAAATTTAATATTTTTTTCACTCTTTAATATTTCAATAGTCGGATTTGAAGTTTTAAAAACAATAGTTTATTGAATAAACATTCCTTCACAGCGTAAAATTTGCCGCCATTTTATTTTCACAGAAGTCTCACAAGCCTTAAGAATATGTCTGGATCATATATTTTGCGCATGCGTAGTTTTAAAACTGAAACAAGACTGGAAAGAAACGTGTTTTTCACCTCAAAGGTTTTTTTTAAAAAATTAACATATCCTGCGTTAATTTTAATACTCGCTGCCAGATATTTATTTAAGTTATTTTGGGTACTCAGCTTATTTTATATTTCACTTAAACTAAATAAAAATATCTCAAACAAGAGATTTCAACTACCATATGTCGCCACCCGCCATCTTGCGGTCTTGGAATGATTAAGTAAATAAAACACAATAGAATTACTACTCATAGACTGCACATCAAATTTTAAGCCAAAAAAACACTTTGCTTGTTGCAATTACTAAGCAATGTTCAAGCATGTATATTCTAGAGGTAATAAGTATATAACTTTTTTGGTGCTACACATTTTTCATATGTTGGTATTAGATAGTTTTCTTTCGATATAGCCCGTCACTAGCTTCACTAATAAACCATTAAATTAGCGTGTTAATACTTGATTAGATCATGATTTGCATTTTTCACATTATCCAAAGTCGTGTGTAGTTAAGCAACTATTAATTTCACCATGGGGAGAACGATTGAAATTTTCAACACAAAAAACCACCATTTTGAAAAATTAATGAGAATTTTTTTAAAAATATTCACCAAAAAAACTTGCCTCTGCTTATAAGCAATGGCATAGCTATTCCAGCATCAGTGGTCGCACGGTCTAAGGCGTCACTCTCGTAATATATTGAACTGCTGGTGTTGGGGAGGTCAAGGTTTGAATCTCTGTGATGACAAGTCAGATATTTAAATTCATAATTGAGAGAATAGTATGATACGAATGAGTTTTTAGAAAGAAAAAAAACTTTTTCTTTTGTGGTCGATATTGAAAACATTTTACGCTTAAAAATATTCTAAGCTATAAATACGTAGATATTAGCTTTTATCATTCATGGGAGTGGAGCTAAATTAAGAAACTATTTAAACATACGAATATTTTAAAATTTAAATTAAGGCTAAGAGGAGTTCACATTTCTCATGTTTGGAAGTCCTGCAAAAAATATAAATTAAGAAGCTCTAGAAGGTATGGAATACTACCAAAAATCTTGAAGATATCGTCAGGAATAATTTAAGTTCAATACATTGTAAGTAGGTAGTTCTGAAACAAAGGCAATTAAAATAAACACACAAATATCGTTATTTTAACAAGCATCGGTGGACAGTGGGCTAAGGCATCACGATCGATAATCTGGTTTCCCGGTAGCTGGTAGTTTGGGATTCGAGTCTCTACCATGTACAGTGAAGTATTTTAATTTTAAATTGTTTCTCACTCTTCCTCTGAGAAAATGATGGTATATTTTCCATAAATTCTACCTTCCTCATTTTTACCCGCCAGTTTAGATATGTACAGTACATAAGATATAAGGCTTAAATTATAAATTTGAAATATAAAGTATTAATCAAATTTGAGTGGTTATTAAAATATAATAACTCATTTGGTGTGCAAGATATTTTAATATAGAATGTATAATTAATTGGAATTTTATTAAATGTTTTTGGCAAAGTGTATCAATCTACTGGGATATGTGAGAGGTATTATGTTAAGTAACCAACAATACCGGAATTATATAATTATATGTGTTTAATTTGTATACTCAAACCAATGGTCAATCGCAAAAATTAAGTTAATTGTATTCAAAACTACAAAATATTTATAGGCTTTACATAAAACAAAGGATTTTATTTTAAAGTTATAGTCTTTTTCTCTACATTATTACTTTGAATCTTTACTATCCACCAATAAAATGGGTAAAATAAAATGTGTTTGAAAAAATGGAAATTTGATTGAAATGGATTGAAAGAATACACAAATAAAAATATTAGCAACATATTTTCTTCACTTTGGACTTTATAATAACTATATTTTGAGGACACGACAAAATAAATAAAAAATCGCCCCAGTATAAACATAGAGCTTAACTTTCTTCACATGGTGAAATCAACAGTTGTTGAATATTTGTCATGAGCATAGTAATATTAGATGACAAACTTTTTTTAATGAAGTGGAAAAGCTCTTATTTAATTACAGGAAATATTTGACCGATATTCAAGAAATGTTGATATATCCATATGAATAAAAATTATTTAAACAATGCTACAGAAGCAATGTTTTATTTATTTTGGACAAAAAAAGATCCTATTAAAACTGCAAAATCAATTACTTTTCTAGCGTCTCCTTCCATCCCACCTTAAGAAGGAATCTTATTTATAATTTTAATTTAAAAATCATTTTTAATACTTATTAATAAAATAAAGCGTATTTGTCCACTATATATTTTCCAAATTCAGAACTTTTCCGAACACCCTACCTCCTACAAATAAAAAAAAAGGGTAAATAGCTAAATAATGACCAAGAAACAACTATACCTTTTTTTTTCTTTATAAGGATAAGATATTACTATTCCTGTCTGATATAGCTTCTGTTAAAAAGCTGTCGCTCAGTATGTCTTGAACAAACCACGGCACCTAAATACCCCCACTCTACTCTATAGAAGTAATGTGGTATATTGTATTTGCTCGCTTCAAAGCAGCTCATCTATCTTTGTCATGGCACCCAAATCCTTCAAACCCTCCCTTCACAACGCCACCTACCCCTTGCTGGTTGCTAGCTTTTCTGTCGTTCTTTTCTTTACACATTTCACTACTTTACCTAGCTTCTTTATGTATATATATTTTCCCTGCTCTCGACTTCACTTTCCTGATAAATCTTCACTCTAACGTTTCTTTTGAATTTTCTATTTCTCTTCTGTTTTTATTTTTACTCTCCATTAGAGTTGACTGATTGATAAAACATATATCTGTTTTCTAATGAATAAAATGGGATGTACAAATTAATTTGATTTAAAATTTCTTATAATAATTATTAGTATTACTATCACTTCCGTGTGTTTAAGTGGTTAAATAAGTTAATCGGGATTATAGGGAATCCTAGTTTGATACCCGTAGATGTCGATAAAGATAAATACTACTTTTTTACGGGTTATTTTATGCTACAATATTTTTTATCACAGCGTCTTACTACCCGTTCGGATTATATGCTCATGCACTAATTATTACGCTAATGGCTTTAGGGTTTAGGTAGGTTATATTAATAGAAAGTGTATCAACAGTCACGTAGAGAGAGAGAGCGGAGAACCGTTTTCGAAAAACCACCTTCAGTAGGGTCTACACCCAACCGAGATTCAAACCTCGATGCCCTCGTCATCAACAGTTTAGTCTACTGCGGGAGCAGCGCGTCAGATCATGAGGTTACCGAAGTGGGTGCTTTCATATTGGTTAATAGTTAAGAACTAGGGTTGGGAGTGTAGTATTAAACGTGCTTTCTTAGGTTAAGATAATTTGTAAGCCATGTGATGATATATTCTGTGCGTCTATAACGTATAAGGTTAAATACACAGATACAATCATTATAACTATGGGCAGTCTGGTTTAGATAGGAAGACACTCTTTGGCTGTTGTAAAAAATTTAATATGCTCATACGTCAGGTCATGTCATCTTCACATGTAACTTTTGACATTATATTATCAATGCCTGTAAAATAGTATCAGGTACGCTTTGGATACAAGGTCTAGTTGCAATTAAGATACAAGGTATATATGCACTTTAGATCCAGGGTCTAGATGCATTTTTGAGACAAGATCTAGGTGCCATTTTGACACAAGGTTTAGGTGCACTTTTGATACAAGTTCTAGGTGCGCTTTTTATACAAGGCCTAGGTGCGTTTTTGATACAAAATCTAGGTACACTTTTGATACAAGTTCTAGGTGCGTTTTTGATACAAGGTCTAAGTGCACTTTTGATACAAAATCTAGGTGCACTTTTGATACAAGTTCTAGGTGCACTTTTGATACAAGGTCTAGGTGCGTTTTAGATACAAGGTCTAGGTGCGCTTTTGATCCATATCTTTGTGAGATTTTGACATGAGGTTTTCCCTCTGGTGGGCCTTGGATATTCTCCGCACCTGGACAACATCTAATGGAAGTTCAGGTTTCTAGTCCAACCTGGGTCGAACTGGAACTGATTTTTTCCACGTTAAGGCACAACCCCTAACCGTTAGGCACGTTGACGTTGACTGTAGGTGTCAATCTAATCTGGTGTTGTTTGTCGGTGACAGAGAGATCAAGGCTGAAATACCAGCCAAGTCTAGTTTATCTTCAAGAATTTCCCCATCTCTCCCTTTAGGCAAATGCGGGTACACTTCCTTTAAATTCTACCTTGATGAAAGCCACCCATTCAATGTAAAGGGGATGAACAAAAATACGCGGTGTACACATTTAATATTTCTTATATTTATAAAATGATTTGACTAATACAGTTTGGATGTTTACTAAAAATAAATTGTAGTACTTCCCTTAAGTGAACGTCCATTAGCAGCCCAAGAAGATCTGCTCCACCTTCCACTTTTATGAGCCAATATTCACACCAGTGCAACCAACCTTTGGAGCTAAACTTTACCTCGTCCAGTGGAAGCGGCAAGGTTTACTTAGCACCGTGAATTAATGAAGACGGATGGATTGGTTCGGTTAGACCAGATGGTGTTATAGCCTTCCCAACCTCTATTTTGGTTTGCGACAGGAAGTGCTGGGGTATGAAGGGTGTGCGGCACTTCACTCCACTCTTAACTATATACTTACTGTGTGGACACTCTTGCTGAGCTATGAGGTGTGTGCGAGCTTCTACTCTACATTTATCACATACTTACTCTGTGGGCAATGTTGCTGAGCTATGAAGGGTGTGCGGCACTTCACTCCACTCTTAACTATATACTTACTGTGTGGACACTCTTGCTGAGCTATGAGGTGTGTGCGAGCTTCTACTCTACATTTATCACATACTTACTCTGTGGGCAATGTTGCTGAGCTATGAAGGGTGTGCGGCACTTCACTCCACTCTTAACTATATACTTACTGTGTGGACACTCTTGCTGAGCTATGAGGTGTGTGCGAGCTTCTACTCTACATTTATCACATACTTACTCTGTGGGCAATGTTGCTGAGCTATGAAGGGTGTGCGGCACTTCACTCCACTCTTAACTATATACTTACTGTGTGGACACTCTTGCTGAGCTATGAGGTGTGTGCGAGCTTCTACTCTACATTTATCACATACTTACTCTGTGGGCAATGTTGCTGAGCTATGAAGGGTGTGCGGCACTTCACTCCACTCTTAACTATATACTTACTGTGTGGACACTCTTGCTGAGCTATGAGGTGTGTGCGAGCTTCTACTCTACATTTATCACATACTTACTCTGTGGGCAATGTTGCTGAGCTATGAAGGGTGTGCGGCACTTCACTCCACTCTTAACTATATACTTACTGTGTGGACACTCTTGCTGAGCTATGAGGTGTGTGCGAGCTTCTACTCTACATTTATCACATACTTACTCTGTGGGCAATGTTGCTGAGCTATGAAGGGTGTGCGGCACTTCACTCCACTCTTAACTATATACTTACTGTGTGGACACTCTTGCTGAGCTATGAGGTGTGTGCGAGCTTCTACTCTACATTTATCACATACTTACTCTGTGGGCAATGTTGCTGAGCTATGAAGGGTGTGCGGCACTTCACTCCACTCTTAACTATATACTTACTGTGTGGACACTCTTGCTGAGCTATGAGGTGTGTGCGAGCTTCTACTCTACATTTATCACATACTTACTCTGTGGGCAATGTTGCTGAGCTATGAAGGGTGTGCGGCACTTCACTCCACTCTTAACTATATACTTACTGTGTGGACACTCTTGCTGAGCTATGAGGTGTGTGCGAGCTTCTACTCTACATTTATCACATACTTACTCTGTGGGCAATGTTGCTGAGCTATGAAGGGTGTGCGGCACTTCACTCCACTCTTAACTATATACTTACTGTGTGGACACTCTTGCTGAGCTATGAGGTGTGTGCGAGCTTCTACTCTACATTTATCACATACTTACTCTGTGGGCAATGTTGCTGAGCTATGAAGGGTGTGCGGCACTTCACTCCACTCTTAACTATATACTTACTGTGTGGACACTCTTGCTGAGCTATGAGGTGTGTGCGAGCTTCTACTCTACATTTATCACATACTTACTCTGTGGGCAATGTTGCTGAGCTATGAAGGGTGTGCGGCACTTCACTCCACTCTTAACTATATACTTACTGTGTGGACACTCTTGCTGAGCTATGAGGTGTGTGCGAGCTTCTACTCTACATTTATCACATACTTACTCTGTGGGCAATGTTGCTGAGCTATGAAGGGTGTGCGGCACTTCACTCCACTCTTAACTATATACTTACTGTGTGGACACTCTTGCTGAGCTATGAGGTGTGTGCGAGCTTCTACTCTACATTTATCACATACTTACTCTGTGGGCAATGTTGCTGAGCTATGAAGGGTGTGCGGCACTTCACTCCACTCTTAACTATATACTTACTGTGTGGACACTCTTGCTGAGCTATGAGGTGTGTGCGAGCTTCTACTCTACATTTATCACATACTTACTCTGTGGGCAATGTTGCTGAGCTATGAAGGGTGTGCGGCACTTCACTCCACTCTTAACTATATACTTACTGTGTGGACACTCTTGCTGAGCTATGAGGTGTGTGCGAGCTTCTACTCTACATTTATCACATACTTACTCTGTGGGCAATGTTGCTGAGCTATGAAGGGTGTGCGGCACTTCACTCCACTCTTAACTATATACTTACTGTGTGGACACTCTTGCTGAGCTATGAGGTGTGTGCGAGCTTCTACTCTACATTTATCACATACTTACTCTGTGGGCAATGTTGCTGAGCTATGAAGGGTGTGCGGCACTTCACTCCACTCTTNATACTTACTCTGTGGACACTCTTGCCGATGTATAAAGGATGTGTGAGCTTTTACTCTATTCTTATCACATACTTACTCTGTGGACAATCTTGCTGATGTATAAAGGATATGTGAGCTTTTACTCTACTCTTAGCACATACTTACTGTGTGGACATTCTTGTTGAGGTATGAAAGGTATGTGAGCATCTGCTCCACTTTTAGCAATATGCTGTGTGGGCACATAAAATTTGATATAACTTGAAAAGTGGCAAAAATATCAACGTGTGTATAGGACTACAATTAATTTGTAGAAGAATATCGTATCGGTGGACACGAGGACTAAGGCGTCATTCTCGTTTGTTTTGGTTTGCTAGTGACTGTGAGATAAAGCTTAGAGTCCGGGTTAAGTTAATATTATGGATATTTTCTATATTATGCCGGTGACCTGGTGGTCTAGGGGTTAGGTGTCGGACTTCTGTGCTGGAGTACGGGGTTCAATCTTCAGTTTCAGCATGAATGTATCTGATTACCAAACCCTTCCTTCACTTCTGACAAGACGTGTATTAATCACAACTTGTGAATGTGTGGAATGCCAGGCCTCCACCATGGTTCGGATTCCACGTTAAACTGTAGGTCCTTCATTTCATCTCACAATCACCCTACCATTACACATTAGCGTAAGTGCGTACAACCAGAACGGATAGTGAGACGCGGTGCTAATAATAATAATAATAATAATAATAATAATAATAATAATAATAATAATAAATTATTCCATTAATATTAAGTTCATATTAAACTTTTCACTTGTGAATCACTACTATTTGCGATAATCTATAATATCCACTTAAAGTTCGTACATTGCTTTGATCGTACTTTTGACGTTTTATATTGATTTGAGAGTGGAAATGAATGTAAGCTTATTTATAACGTTTTTAGTAATATTCATTGTAGTTGTAGTAAGGGAAAATATAAAATTATAGTATAAGAAACGTACTTATATGTTAAATTTACTTAAATTGATTGGTATAACACAGATTATTATTCTTTCCTTGTTTATATATTAATTTAATAATTCCATAACATTATTATTGTACAATATTACTGATGACTTTTTTAAAGTGTTGCTGTACCTGTTTTAATTGTCTTCATAATTCGTGATAGATTAAGTTTTTCTTTAAATTAAATCATCCTGTATGTCATTTTTCTTATGTTTATTTATATCTTGATTTAACTAACCAAGAAGTTATACCAATCAATTTAAATACATGTAACATCTAAGTACGTTCCTTATATTATAATTACTTATAATGTGTTTTTGACTTCATTTAGTTACTTATAGGGCATTGATTTGAGAGTGAAAACGAGGGTACTTAAGGTGCGATGGAAGGGGACGCGAGAAAAGGCCAGTTTTTTTTGCAGCTTTTATGGAAAAACATGTTTTAAGCTAAAATAAATAAAATATTGTTCCAGTCCAAACATAGAGTTTAATTTTCTTCACGGGGTGATATAAGCAGTTGTTGAATACCTGTCATGAGCAGAGCAGTATTAGTTGACAAACTTTTTAAATTAAGAGTAAAAGTTGTCAGTAAATTCCAGGGCACCCTTAACAAATATTCTATAAATGTTGATATCACCGTGTGAATAAAATTAAACTTTATGTTTGTACTGTAGCCATATTTTATTTTATAAAAAAAAATTTTTTTGCCAGAAAGACTGCAAAAAACTGGCCTTTTCTCTCGTCCCCTACATCTCCACCTTAATAGGGTGCTCTTAACTTGTTGAGAGGACTGATATGAGGTTGAAAATGAATAACTTAGCACCCAGTGCCCACGAGCGACGTGCGTCTTCTTTGCAGTCGCGTCCTGTGACAGCACCCTGAGCAGTGCGCACTAGCGACTTGCGTCTGTTTAGACGCAGTTCTAGGCCTCAGTCGTTTTGAAGCCATAGCCGTGATAAGTACACTCTGAGAGCGGAAAAAATAGGCAAACTTATATATGCTGTAGACAACTCTAATACACTAGCATGAACTTATAAGCCATCTTTATGATATCTGTAACAATAATGTTTAGGCGTTTGGCTTAAAATTGGGTCTCTACTCATAATTTTATAAGTGAACAGTGGCTGTGATATGTTTCAAGTATTTTATAAATTGTTATTGTGAAAATACTTGGTAGGTAGTATGTATCTACTTTTACTATCATTTCTGGAATACTTGGATAATCCAGATTATATATGGTCCCAGTTATTCCTAATAAACGAAGTTCCACTATATATAGAAAATATTTTTTCCCCCAATTCATAAAAATTACTAGACAAAATTAGATAAAACTTGCCAAGTTGCTTTAGTAGTATGGCTTCCATTTCATCAGTATTTGGATATAGCTTCTTGCATATCTCCATCCATGCTGCTTTTTTTTGTGTTATTATTTCTGTAGTAGTATTTTTCTAGGGACGACCTCCAAATGACAGGTCCATCCGACACCCTCATTGATAAAAATGTATCTGTCTATTTCATCCTTCATTTTGACTATATACTGATTGATGTCACAATGACGCGCGCAGTTCGTATCCGCTGCTCTATATCTTCACAGGGACTGACAGAACGCTGAGTGGTAGCGTCGCCACCGCCTTTTGCAGAAACCTGCGTCGCTAGTTTAGACGCAACAATGACGCGAACATGACGCCAGATCTCGCGTCCCGTGTGAACGCCATCGTTTGAATCGAAGTATTGCTGAGACGCAGCGTCACAGGCTGCGACTGTAACGATGACGCCTGTCACTCGTGGCCACCGAGGCCTGATAATGTGCTCTCGACTTGTTTGAGGTAATTAGAGGGGATTGATTCAAGAGTTGAAACTAATGGACTTAGAGACTTTGTTCAGGTACTAAGAAGTAGCGGGCGGAGAACCAATAAAACAGGGGGGGGGGAAATCATCTTAATTGCTATAAATATTTATTTAATCCAAATTAGAGTAAGTCACTGATTGAAAAAAAAAATCTTCATACGTGAGCACGTTATTAAAGGTTCTAGTTTTGTCTTATCTGGTTCGCCAATTATGAGAAGGTCAGAGTTTATGTCCCAGCTGGGTTAATTAAAGTATTTTTTTATCTTTTAAAAAAGGTTTTCCACTCTCCCTCGATGGATATTAAGACGAGGGATGAGAACTTAGAATCTTGGAATACCTCTAGTCCTTAATAATATTCGATATTCGAGGATTTGAGAAAATATCGGCTCTCAAATTTGAAGGAAAAGAAAGTAGAGCTATATATTTTAAATTTAACATTGGAATTTAATCTAAAAACTTTATACTTCCTATTGGCGGTTAACCCTAACTTAACCAAATAACAAACCATTAGTTTACCGTTTAGTTGAATATATTAAGGTTATGATGAGAGTATTAGAAACAAAAATGTAAACATTTTGTTAATATTTCTATTTTCTTTAGCAGCTTAAGAATTAATGTAATAAATGAATAAATATCATATTTACCATATTTTATTTATGGGATTTTGATTCATATTCGAGATTAAAGTATCGTATTTAAGATGGAGAGAATAATTGAGAAGGATTCGACATCACAATGATCGTATCTAAAATAAAGATTAGGATTTGAAATTCAGATATCGTAATTAAATTAAAAATAGGATTCATGGTTCGGATGTCTTAGTTAAAATTATGATTATTACTCTTGATTCAGATATTGTATATAAAATAAAGATTAATATTCGACCAATGTCTTATATATAAAACCTTAACTTCACCTTTAAATTATTTTATTATGATTGTTATTACTATCATCATCGTAATCCCTTCTTACTACCTGTTCACACGCATATATTCTAGTCACTATAGTGAACTAGAGATGAAAAAGGTTAAATTCAGAAGAAGTTTACCCGCATTTGCATTGAGATAGATTCAAAAAAACATTTGGGGGAAATACCTCAATACACCCGAAAGGGAATACATAAAACCCCGATTTCCCTGTCATCGTCTGTCTAGTCTAACATGAAAGTGACGGCCTAGACCATGCAGCGAGTGAAGCTGGTAATTGAGTTATTATATATATAAATATATATACAAAGAGCGAGAGAGAAAATAGTGAGGGAAAGAAATATTTTAGGAGCGTTATTCGACCACCTGGTGTACAATCGGTGTAGTACTTGCGTGGTGGAGGCAGACTCGGATCGATAAACGTGAGCGACGCGACATCTTCACAGATTGAACAACACCCCCAAGGAACTCAACCCCAAACTGTCGACGAGAGCGCCAAGGCGTAGTACTCCTGGACGATGGCGATCTATCTATCATAGACCTTGTTGCGAATTCCAATAACTACTAACCAATATAATCTACCAGTTAATAATGTAGGTGGAGTTAAATTTTATCGGTTGGTTCTATAATTTCAGGCCTGAAACGATGATAAATATTATGGATTAGATTATAAGGGCCCATATAAACCATATGTTTTAAAATAAAACTAGACATACAAGCAAGCAAACAAACAATTTTTTTTTTTAAGTCTTGAAAGTTAACGTGAACATTTTGAAAAAAGTTATATCTGATCTCAATAATTAATCTAATATACAAAGCACCCTCACCTTATAATAATCCATCACCCTTAATAACAAAAATTTATAATAATGATATCAATAATATCAGTATTTAAACAGCCAAGATTTCTCCACTTAGCACTGAAATATATTTGGTTGGTTTTAATGTTCGGTCCTGTTGTGTCATAAAATGTCAAACGTGCTAAATACTTCATGTTTAACTAAATACCACATATTCACATTTCGCAGCCAACGTACCCAGTCAAATTACTGTTCTACTATATTGTCTATTGAGCCACCAACGTTCCTTAATCAAATTACAATCCTAGCCTGTTTCCTACTAAGCTACCAACGTTTCTCAGTCAAATTACAATCCTAGCCTGTTTTCTACTGAGCCACCGACGTTCCTCAGTCAAATTACTATCCTAGCTCGTTGCCTACTGATCCACCGACGTTCCTCAGTCAAATTACTGTCTTAGCTCATTGCCTACTGAGCCACCGACGTTCCTCAGTCAAATTACAATCCTAGCCTGTTTCCTACTGAGCCACCGACGTTCCTCAGTCAAATTACTGTCCTAGCTCGTTGCCTACTGAGCCACCGAAGTTCCTCAGTCAAATTACTGTCCTAGCTCGTTGCCTACTGAGTCATCGACATTCCTCAGTCAAATTACTGTCCTAGCTCGTCGCCTACTGAGCCACCGACGTTCATTAGTTAAATTAGCCTTTTGCTCACTAAGCCATCGATGTTACTCAGTTAAATTATTAGTTTGTTTGTTTGAACATTGAACCGCGTCGTCCTGCCATAAAATAATTATAGAATGTATACTACCTCAGAAAAATTTATTAGTTATTATTTCAATATTTTTTGGAATAAACAATATTTTGGAAGAGTCGAATACATCATTTGTTTATTCCCAAAAACAGTTAAAGTTGATACCGAAATGGTTAGAGCAGAGTACTGGTGTTCGAGGGGTGGGATTCCTAATAGTTGTATTTTTATGATTGTGCTCCCAGGCGAAAATGTGCGCATTATGCTAGCAAAAATAAGTAGGTGAGAAATTTTAACAAATGAAGAAGATATTGGTGATTAGATTATATTAATTGGGGAGAGTGATATAACTATATATATATATATATACTGGTGATTATATTAAAATAATGTATTAAATTAATAGTGGTTATATTAAACGTAACCATCATCATCATTTGTTAAAAATGCCCAACTACTGATTTTTGTTAATACTTTCTCCTGGTATCACGATACAAAAATACAACTATAGGTACCCTACCTCTCAAACACCAGTACCCACTCCACTTTAACCAATTTGGTATCTACTTAAGGCACTTGGACCTGTCGAGTTCAAGTCTAAAACCTATTTTGTGGCATAGTGGGAGGGAGGGTAAAAGGCGTGGCGTGGCTTCACAACCGACCGAAGTATCCTTCCGCACCAACACGAACAGATGGATCACGGAAACCATAGATAGCGCTAGATACTGGACAGGTCTTGAGGAAAAATCATACGTTTGGAAATATCAGTTTTCTAGAGAAAGATTGAAATTTTTATATTAATATTTTCCGCAACCTTTCTAAGATAATGTATCGATGTTTATTAATTGTATATTTTCTTATTTTTTGTTATGAAGCCGAATGAAAGATGTAAATTTTATCGATATATTATTACTGTTAAAATCATAGAAGAGGTGTGTATATAAAAAATATAGCTTAATCAACATGCTTCTATTCTTGAACAAACCGTTTCAAAAAATAAATTTGCAAACCAATAAAAATTCTTGAATATAACCGTCTGTTCACATGGCTCTGCATTTCCACGCCAAATGAAAAGATCCAATCGCCTTAAACTGTTTTTGGGGAAATATATATAATGTGTTAAAGGATATAACAGCATAAAAGAAAAATACACCAAGATTTACTGTGGTAATTTCGTCGTATTACTATAGAGTCTTTAGGTGATGTCCCACGCCACTACGATAAAGAATTAAAATCTGTAACATTTATAAAAAAATTACAAGATAATACCTTAGGAAATATTTAATGTCTTAGACAAACTTTAAAAACTCTTGTGTTCACCGTAAATAGAAGACACAAAAACAGGACTCAAGCCTGTTGGTTTCGCAAATAAAAAGTGGAATAAAATAAGAGCGTGAGGGGGTGACATTGGGGGTTGGGAAGGGGGAGAAACGCACAGTTGAAATAAAATATTTGGAACAGTTAGCATGGAGTCGGCGCGCCTCCTATTACCCATTCCTTGCTCTACGATTGGTTCAAAGACCACACTTGCGTGATGTGTCTCACGATTTCCATTGGCTAACGATTCTATGTTTTTAGTTCTATTGTAGCCGTACACCCCATCGCCCCCCTAACCATCTCCCAAATCCTTCGCCCGGAACCCCCTGAAAACCCTAGATAACATACTGCATACTGAAAAGGAAATAGCGTTTCGAAAAGGAGACGGAAAAAAAAAAATTGTTTCAACATGAGTTACTTGATGGATGTTCGTAAATTGCGCCTCGCCTCGTCATGCTACTGGCATCTTTCGGGAAACAAAGTAACTATATGAAACGGGCCACTGTGGCTCGGTATAGGGAAATCGATTAGCGACACAAATATATTTTTACAGGTATTTTATTTTAGGATTTGAATAATTTAAAGAATAGTAAGTTTAGTTCAAACTTCCTTATAAATGTCAGTTATCAGAATTTGTTTTAGTTAAACCCGATGAAATACAATTTTCTCAATTGTGTAAATTATAAACTAGGTAATTATATATCTTCATTTAGCTCACAGCACATATTAAAAATAAAGCGTTTGATTAAACATTTAAAATAACACTTGAATGATGGAACATAAAGAGTGGCTGGGATTTTTTATTGGTCACTTTAATTATTTTTAAGTGTTCTATTGAAATAAAATAAAAACGTTATCCATAGTGCTGCATTAAATAATGTGATTTTTAATTATTTTTTTTAAATATAAACTTTTGCAAGCAACTGTAACCATAAATAATTCTCAGACCTATATGATAAATATTTAAAGTATTTTAGAATACATTTAAAAATAATACTCTTGAAATTTAAAGGCGCTTTTGAATTATCATAAAGATAATTTCGGATTTATTAAAATTTTAATTAAAAAATAATATATTTGGTTCAAACTCGAACATACCTTATGTTTATTTGTAACACATAATATTCAGGTCTGTTATATATTAAATTATAAAATATATTATTTTGTGAAGTCATTTTCATTTTAATCTAAAAGGGATAGCGTATAACCCAAACTAGTAGTAAGACGTGGCGATAAAGAAAATTAAAAGGGCTTAAATAAAACGTGTAAAATGTTGTTAAAGGTTTGCCATACCATGAGAAAAATATTATGAGTCTAGAACTTGACATAATCAAATAAATATTTGTTGGAAGTAGTACAAAATTATCTAACCCGGCAAGGGTTTGAGTGAAATAAATCGACATATATTAGGTGCAGTGGCGTGTTGGTAGCGCCCTTTCAAAAATCGACCTCCAAGTATTCGCGCCTGTCGGCGTGTCAATATCTCGATTCTGGCAACTGGAAGCCATTAAGAGGATGTTTATAACGTTTACTTTTAGCTCGGTCCAATTTCAGAAACTACTAGTATGAAGGAATGTTCGTAGGTTAGGTTAGGTTAGGTTAAGCTAGGCTAGGTTAGTTTAGGTTCGGTTTGGTTGTATTGGGTTACTCATTGACCTGATACCTCTACTTTAAGTCTTAATGTTTTCGAATGTAAATAGTATTTTTTTTATTAATATTAAGTGAGTGCAAACAAACACAGCTATTTTTTTCGGGGCACAGTTACACACGGACGTAACAAACACGTAGCCATTAGAAGCAACATAATAAAGTCGTTTCGCCACTGGAGGGGTGGTAAGTGACAGATAGCAAATGTTACCAGTCCACTTTCGTATTCATTCGCCAAACCATATGTAACTGTAAGAACATATGTTGAGTTTCTGTCACTTTTTGAAAATCAAAACTTTTACAGCTATATAGTTTCTCTTTTAACCGTTTCCACACGGTTGAAACACGAACTTATGAAACCAACAATGTGGAATTATTTTATTTATCTTTTTATTTGTGGAAGCTGTGTCTGTGATTCACTTAAAAATACTTTACGACGAGAGATCCAAGAAGACTGCATTCTCTTCACAAATTAAAATGACGAATCAGACAAAAGGAAGGCCATTGATGATGTCAACATCTGTTTAATAAATAAAACAGTTTATTAAGAAACTAATAAACTACATTTTATATATCTCACTCTAAGTTATAAAAACACATTTATTTATTTTGGTGGTCACTTATAAATATATAAAAGACTAAAATAATAGTTTAAAATGTAATATTTTATGTACTATAATATTTCCCGTTGCAAAAACTGAGAAAAAAAAGTTTTTCCAAATATATTTTGTTCTTTCAATGCGTTATACAGTAATCCTTAGGGGAATATTACTCTAAACGTTTATTAACACCTTTGATTGATAATCTAGCATAATTAAGAAAATAATAATCATTTCATCATACTTTTGCAATAAAAACCTTAAGCTAGCTGTCAGTTACCTCCACTCCAGTGGCGAAACGACTGTAAGTTAATAAGCTAGACCAGGGGTTCCCAAACTGTGCGTCACGACGCCTTGGTTTGTTGACGGTCTTGGTCCAGGGCGTCACGGCGAGTTATAAGGAAAAACTAATAAAGTATAGTATCATATTTTAATGTTAGTGAAACATTGAAACATAAATCATAAAATACAAGCTGAGATGTTTCATCATTATGAACACACTGTACACATGATATCATGTACATCAAATATATGTTTACGCTAATTCATTCCTATTCAGTCCTGTAATTTTGTTCTAGTTTATATTTTTACATACAAAATAATGCAAGCTAGTAATGTAAATTATAATTTTCTTTTTTTAAAACTGCATCCAATCAAATTTGGGCATTTTTAAAAAATATATTGGGTACAACCTACAGGGGCGTCACACAGAAAATATGACATGTGAATGTTTTGGGAACTCCTGAGCTGGGCTATTAGTATAGTCCAACTTTCATAAGAAGGCTATTTTTTGAAAATACAAACATTCGAGTATCTTTAACGGTCAATATTGATAGTATTTTACTATATTATTGGTGGTATTTTATAGTTATTTATAACTAAATAGCCTTCTATCAAAATTGAAAGCAGCAGATCACATGACCTAAATAATGAGTACTTAAAACTAGATCTAGTATTCTTTCTATTCCTATGAAAGGTGAACTGTACCAATAAGTCCTAGTTACAAATTCAGTAATACAAAAGGTAACTTTATAAAGCGACCAATAAGTATTAAGGTGCCAGGCTGGACTTTTTGAATATTTTCAGTCGGATGGTAAGTTGTGAAAGGAGGGAAATATTTTCCTTCCGTTACAACCCTCTTTCCTTTTTGACTTCCTGTAGCCTTCTTCTTTCTAAAGACTTTACTATTATAAATTTCTCCTAGGGGGTAGCGAAAAAATGAGAGGAAAGGGATTAAGTGAAAACTCTTCCACTCTATTCTTTTTTTTTAACACATGGAAAAAATCAAGAATTTTTTAACAAGATTGTCTTCTATTTTATATATGCGTTACCGTCTTGTAGTTAAAAAAGTGGAAGTTTTTTTAACGTTTCACTGTGACACGTAAAACTTTCTGCTTTAAAAATGGTTTCAGAGATGAGTAGAACGTCTACATAGAATATAAATATATTTGTATGATACTCAATAAATATTTATTATGTTAAATTTATTATTGTTACATTTTTAATAATTTATTTTCATGTTAAATTCATTATTATAAAAACCAGAGATTTAGAGCTATTTAAGATGTGCATCACATAATGGCAGAACTAATATTTATCTTTAGCTTAACATTCCTAATCCCTAGTAACTCAAATTAGGCCATCAATAGTATAAGTTGTATACGTATTACATTTAAATATGTGGGTATATACAAACATCACTAACTTACTTATTCCCCACTTTTAGTTCTGTGAGCACTAGACCACGCTCGCTCCATTTTATTATCGTACTAGAGTATTACCAGTAGATTTGTAAACAATAGACCTTGCATCCTCCATGTGTTTATCGTTACCACAGCCTCGCGAGATCTACTGATCAGAGAACCACTGGTAAGACTGTAGTAACGATAATAACATGGAGTGAGCGAGGTGTACTGTTCACAGAACTACTAGTAAGACTGTAGTAACGATAATAACATGGAGGTAGTGAGGTCTACTGTTCACAGAACTACTAGTAAGACTGTAGTAACGATAATAACATGGAGGGAGGTCTACTGTTCACAGAACTACTAGTAAGACTGTAGTAACGATAATAACATGGAGGGAGGTCTACTGTTCACAGAACTACTAGTAAGACTGTAGTAACGATAATAACATGGAGGGAGGTCTACTGTTCACAGAACTACTAGTAAGACTGTAGTAACGATAATAACATGGAGGGAGGTCTACTGTTCACAGAACTACTAGTAAGACTGTAGTAACGATAATAACATGGAGGGAGGTCTACTGTTCACAGAACTACTAGTAAGACTGTAGTAACGATAATAACATGGAGGGAGGTCTACTGTTCACAGAACTACTAGTAAGACTGTAGTAACGATAATAACATGGAGGGAGGTCTACTGTTCACAGAACTACTAGTAAGACTGTAGTAACGATAATAACATGGAGGGAGGTCTACTGTTCACAGAACTACTAGTAAGACTGTAGTAACGATAATAACATGGAGGGAGGTCTACTGTTCACAGAACTACTAGTAAGACTGTAGTAACGATAATAACATGGAGGGAGGTCTACTGTTCACAGAACTACTAGTAAGACTGTAGTAACGATAATAACATGGAGGGAGGTCTACTGTTCACAGAACTACTAGTAAGACTGTAGTAACGATAATAACATGGAGGGAGGTCTACTGTTCACAGAACTACTAGTAAGACTGTAGTAACGATAATAACATGGAGGGAGGTCTACTGTTCACAGAACTACTAGTAAGACTGTAGTAACGATAATAACATGGAGGGAGGTCTACTGTTCACAGAACTACTAGTAAGACTGTAGTAACGATAATAACATGGAGGGAGGTCTACTGTTCACAGAACTACTAGTAAGACTGTAGTAACGATAATAACATGGAGGGAGGTCTACTGTTCACAGAACTACTAGTAAGACTGTAGTAACGATAATAACATGGAGGGAGGTCTACTGTTCACAGAACTACTAGTAAGACTGTAGTAACGATAATAACATGGAGGGAGGTCTACTGTTCACAGAACTACTAGTAAGACTGTAGTAACGATAATAACATGGAGGGAGGTCTACTGTTCACAGAACTACTAGTAAGACTGTAGTAACGATAATAACATGGAGGGAGGTCTACTGTTCACAGAACTACTAGTAAGACTGTAGTAACGATAATAACATGGAGGTAGTGAGGTCTACTGTTCACAGAACTACTAGTAAGACTGTAGTAACGATAAGAACATGGAGGTAGTGAGGTCTACTGTACCCAGAGCTACTAGTAAGACTGTAGTAACGATAAGAACATGAAGGGAGTGAGCTCTACTGTCCACAGAACTACTGGTATGTCTGTAGTAACGACAAGATCATCTACAGCAATTGTAGCCTACTAGTGGAAAGATTAGCTGGTATTAATGTACCATTGAGCAGGAGAGGCCTGAATGTACTAATCATTCATCATTTCCGTAAATGCGCTTTCGATGTGATGATGATGATGATAGTATAATAGTGATAGTATGATGGTGGGAAACCAGTGGAAAAACTTAAACCTGACTTAGCCTAACTAAACAAACCCTGGTGACCGTTGGGGTGATTCCCCTTTCGGGAAAAATACCCAAGTTACCATCCGGGAATAGAACCTGGGAGCTTTATCCAGGTGCATACCATGGGGCCGGTTATCTAAATTAATAATGGTTAGACTTATTTTTTTAATAAAAACTTGATTTTTTTTATGGTACTGCCTTTGGGTTTATCTTATCATACGGATTGTTTTGTATACAATTTAAAAAACTCCATCAGATCAGCCGGAAATCTAACCATACCGATCGAGCAGCTGCAATCTGTTGGCGAAGATAGTTCCAACTTCCACGGATAGAGGGTGTAATTTGACCAGAACAACAAAACCTGCGGCCGTTAATCTCAGTTTTATAGACCAGAACCTCTACTTTTTCATTCAAGTAGCTCCTCATTTGTCAACTCAAGACTTGGTTTGACCCCGTTCCCATCCCACTGCTTCACGTAAATATCTGGAAGCGCCGGGGTTTTGAACACGGGACCACTTGATCTGTAGCTAGGAACTACTAGACCACATACAAATGAAAAGTTAATAATCACCCGCCTCGGTGGCGTAGTTGGCTAACGCGCTTGTCGTGTTGAGCTCGACTGCTGAGGACGGGGAGATCGATGTTCGAATCTCGGTCGGGTGAACTGGGGGTGGTTTTTCCTAAATGGTTTTCCACTCTCCCTCCACGCAAATGCGGGTTCACTTTATTTAATTCAACCTTCCCAATTCCTAATCCATTAGCGTTTTTAGTACTTAAAGCATATAGCCCGAACGGGTAGTAAGACGCGGTGCTAAATAATAATAATGATAATAGTTAATAATCAAATTGAATTACTTTATGTTAAATTTTGAAATCGTAGGTCTATATAGTTTCAAAACCACTCTCTTAGGGTTTCATTCAATGCGTATTATTGTATATGTATTATATATGAATCTAACAAAATGTGTAATTTGGTTATTACGAACTAAGGATGAATTTTTTCTATTTAAAAGTGTAATGTAAACATTAATTAAAAGTTAATATAAAAACCAAAGTTTGGTCCGTCCTAATGTGCTATCTCTTCCATCCGAAGCAGCTCGCGCACTCAGACCATAGGAAGGTTAGTGACGCCCTCCTTCTCGATCTGGTAGAAAACACATACATTAGTAAAGTCCTGACACTGAGTGTTTCCCACATATAATTCTGCGTGAGAACGACAAATAACCTACACATTTGACTGAAAAGGTATCTTATAACACTTCCATAGAGCTTTTACATGCCACGATGCGTATGGAACTCACGGCTTTACTTTCCTTCCAGAGGAAGTTGTGCTACGAATCTTAATCGTTCGGTAAATAGCCGTCAACTTTGACTGAGCTTAAATCTACAATTATCAGATCATACGATTGTTATTTAAATATTAACATAGTTTTTCACTTTTTATAGCTCCATGTCATACTAACCGTTCGGGTTATACGTTTATGAACTAATTAGGATAATGTGTTAAAGTGGTGGAAAGTTGAATTTAGAGGAAGTGTATCCGCATTTACGTGGAAGGAGAGTGGAAAAAATATTTAAGAGGAAAACCAACATAATCACACCCAACTGGAGGTTGAACACCGATCTCCCCGTTATCGGAAGTTCAGTCTATTGTGATAGAGACACTTCCTAGACCATTCGACCACCGAAGCGGGTCAAACGGAGCTTAGATTGTTCGCTAAACGATGAAACAAAAACAAAACAAAAATAAGAGACACCATGAACGTCTCTCTTGGTTTCTTTGTTGCCGAGCTTACTTCCGCCCACCTTTGAAGACAAAAAAGAGGCTAGTAGAGGAGGTGGAGGCGTGGGTGGCAGGCAGGAGAACTAGTGTGGCAAGGTGTGAGTTCTACCCTGAGGTCACACGGTCGGTTGCGAGGGGAACTAGGTGGCTGAAGGAGATGAATAAACAACACTCGGCTCTTTAAACAGCCGACAACCCCCCCTCCCTCCTCTACCCCACCTCTACCCCGTTCTTCTTACTTTTAATAAAGAAATAATAATAATAAAAAATATACATGGCTTCCAGTCACTTTACCTCGCCTTTGTTACTGCTTCTGAATTATACAGCAAGCGCGATACACCTCACACCCCGGCGCTGCCAACTGTGTGGAAATCCGCTAGATAGGGGAATGTGAGGTATAAGCTAGTTTTAAATATTTAATATTTTACAAATTAATATTATGTAGCAATAAATTTAAATATTAGCAAAATAAATTATTAATTTTTATCTAGCCAGCTAATTTTTTTAACACATTCTTATTGGTTTTTTTTAAATTTACTTTGACGATGATGGTGAGAGTGTTCAGGGTTTAAATCCCAGTTGGATATATTGATTTTTTTTTCTAGATATTTTCACACTCCACGCAGTTGTAGATAAAGTTATACCAAATTGTATATTTTTAATTCCTACCCCTTTAGTGCTAAAATATACGAATGTCCCGGAACGGATAGTAAGACGCAGTGCTAAAAAAAACTCGTCTACTTTAATACTAAGTGGATGACTAATTTTAAACAACATCGAGATTCAAACCCAAATTTTTCGTTTTTTTTTTTTTTACAATTGTACATAATATCTCAACTACAATTTTTATTCAAATAAATTGAAAAATGACACATGGACACGGTAATTTAACCCGGAAGCTTTGGTTTAGTGCATTGAATAGTTAAGATTAAGATCCTGGGTTCGATTCCAGTGTCCAGGTGTATTTTTTAATTGATTCGATTATGACTCAGCTAAGGCTGATTTCTGTGATAATTTTATTATAATCATTCCTTCAACCAGCTTCGCCTTACACATATACTTAATTGTATATCGTTGCTTTCTTCCGTCGCATTTTTATGGTAAAAGAGGTTGTCTACCTGTTACGTAACGGTAAATCGAAATATTATTTCTCATATTTTAAAGATAGAAACATTAAAACAAAAACCACATATTCTTAAATAATTCTAAAAATATTCTTACATTGTCGAAAATGTATAATTCTGATTTTTTTGGTAGACACGATTTTTTAAATCGTCTACACCTTAGTTAGTATGTTCGCGAAAATGGCCGGTAGGAATCTGTCCTACCAAGATGAATATTTAAAAGGTCCGCGTAAACATATGTCTATCTAAGATAAGAAAGGAGAAAACGGTTATTTTTAAATTTAAATCAACGATATTCAGGAGCTTGGAGTATGTGTTTATACTCGTCGGCGGAAAGAGACCTTGAAGGTTGAACTGCTCAATTTCTACCCTCTTTTTCTATTTCGTATATTGGCGTCTTCATATGATAGTGTTTAGATTGTCTATGTGCGTCAATTTAAGATGCAATCTTCTTCCAAACTAGCTTCTAATTCACCAAGTAGGTAAAGTCAATAAAATAATATGCCAGTTATTGTTTAGTGCTTCTTTGGTGCTGACTGACAGCTTTGAAACGGGATACATACCAAATTATGTATCCCTACGCCGGACCAAATGATCTGTAAAAACATGTGTTTAGCAGCTGTCACTTCTGACAGTCGACATTTAGGTATATACCTAAATGTTGACTGTCAGAAAATCAGCTGTGAGCTGTCAGTCAGCACCAAAGAAGTCATGGGGCTACTGTACGTCAACTTATCGTACCGTCTCTTAAGTTTATGAACGTGTGAAGAAAGGGTGGTCTAGCTCTCAGGGGTATATAGCGTTGGAGCTATTGTATAATTTGAGCTGAGAGCAGAAATATAATCTTGGTAACTTCTTTTACTTCCATTACATTTTATTTTTACATAATTTTTCATTTTTATTGTAGTTTTTAATCCAATAAAAATTAATTAGAAGCGTCTTACGTTGGTTCGGGCATGTTGAGAGGATTAGTGTGGATCGAGTGAAGCAGCGAATAAGGAAGGTAGAGTGTGTGGATCAAGAGAAAGGGGTAGGTCATGTAAGAGGTGGATAAATGTTGTAGATGAATGTGTGGAAAAAATAAACATTAAGAGTTTTAAGAATAAAAGAGCATGTATGACTCGGTTTAAGGATTTTTTTGAAGCTAAGTGAGTATACAAGGATAGGGTAGTTTAGAGAAAGTTAGTCAGAATGGATTGTGCGGAGTTGTATTTTGAGCTATATGTACAGTTTCTTGCTTACTGCGTAAGGGAACGGCGTGATTAAGTAAATATGTATATGTGTGTATGTATTTATGTATTTATGTATGTATGTATGTATGTATGTATATATATGTGTATGTATTTATGTATGTATATATGTATTTATGTATGTATGTATGTATATATGTGTATGTATTTATGTATGTATGTATGTATGTATGTATGTTTGTATGTATGTATGTATGTATGTATGTATGTATGTATGTTTGTATGTATGTATGTAATGTATGTATGTATGTATGTATGTATGTTTGTATGTATGTATGTATGTATGTATGTATGTGTTTATGTATGTATGTATGTATGTATGTATGTGTTTATGTATGTATGTATGTATTTATGTATGTATGTATTTATGTATGTTTGTATGTATGTATGTATGTATGTATGTTTGTTTGTTTGTATGTATGTATGTATGTATGTATGTATGTATGTATGTATGTATGTATGTATGTATGTATGTATGTATGTATGTGTTTATGTATGTATGTATGTATGTATGTATGTATGTGTTTATGTATGTATGTATGTATGTATGTATGTATTTATGTATGTATGTATGTATGTATGTATGTATGTATGTATGTATGTATGTTTGTATGTATGTATGTTTGTATGTAAATATTAATCCTTTAAATAAAATGTAATCAACTTTAACATCACGCAGGATTGGACTGGATTTATTCCAATTAAAAATTAACCTCTCTTGTGTTAGGCCAAAGAGCCAATAAATAATGGGTCCTGGGTTGTAGTTTTATTTGTTCAATTGGGTGGTAGGCGTAGTGGCTGACCTACACGATGTCATCTAAATAACAAAGATAAAAATAAGTAGGTCATACACAAAAGATGTATTGGTTCTGTAAGTAAGTTTGTTTTCTTGTCTTATGTAACCTGCGACCTTTTACGTTATCGTTTTAGGCCATCAGTTAAAACAATGGTTTTTTTTTCAAAACATCAAATTTAGATTCAAGCGTACAAGTTCACCTAAAGTGCTTTAGGACACTTTGAGATCCCTCATAGTGGACTATATAGTTAATACAACGTAACATTTTAGAAAACATTCCAAACAAGTTAAAAGTTAAGACTTAGAAATATTGTTAACAAAATATATAAAAAGAGTTAATTAATAAATTAGTTAACCTAGTTGATGTAATCAATTGAAATTGTAAATCGAAATGTATAATTAGGTTTATTTATGGTACAAACATATTGTAAAATTATGAACAATAAACATAAAATGAATAATTCATCAATTTAGTTTTATATAAGGTGATGATATATCTAAAATACATTAAAACACGTTAAAAGGTTGTTGTAAAACTTACAGTTAACAAAGTATGTTGGATAAAACAATTTTTAAGTTCAAGTAAGTTGAAAAATCAAACTATTAAATTTAAGTTAAGGGGTTAACATCTGAAAAATAGGTTACAACGAAATAATTGAGAATTGTCATACAACGACTTGAGAATACACCATTTATAATGAAACAGTGTTTAAATTTCTAATTAAAGTTGACAAGTATACAATTTTAATTTATAGGTTAAAAATAACCTCTTTTTAATCCATACAATTTTAGCTGTATGCAAAAATATTTATTTCTAAAATAAAAATCTAAATAGTTAAAACATTGAAATAGTATGGCTTATTAGTAATTAATTTAAATAAATTAAATATAAACAAAGGTTTATTTATTTGTAATTTAAGTGGATCATAATATGTATCCAAAATCTGACCGAGTGGAATAATCTTAAAAGCGTTTATATTAGCTATATTTGGTACATATTGAATGTAAAATAAATTGTAAAATGCACCGCACAGATTTTCTCTCTCTTTGATCTTAAAAAGAGACACTAAACACTCATAAAATTTAAGAAATTAAATAATATTATGCTGTTGAATGAACAATCCACCAAATAGCATAAATATGATAATATAACTGTTACAGAAACATTGAAAAAAAGAGGGGCCTATCCATCCACCATATAACATAGCAATCAGTTTAATTTACAAATATTTGAATTTAAAAAAATATGTATTCACTTATAGATCAGAATATAATGATTTTATAAAAATATATTTCAAACGAAAGAGTTTCATATTTAATAGTACTAAATCTTTACAAAGATAAATTATTTTGTATCTCAAATAGTTGCAGAGATATGATAAAAACTGGACATTTTTTCTTATGTGTAGTATCCTCAAAGTCATTTTCATGAAAAAAAATTTGTTTGTAAACTTAACAGTGTATAGATACAAAATTCAATCAAAATCGTTAGTGCAGATTTAGAGAAAATCGATGTTACCTCTTTTTACCCATCAGTAAACTACACTTAATTTTAGGGTTTAATATCTAATTCAAAAAATCTCTAATGAGAACCTTATGAAAACCCTAGACACCAAGTCTTAGCTCGAAAGGTAAAATACTTTCAGCTCTAAACCGAGAAAAATACAGAGAGACGGGGACACAAAAACAACATTTTCAATTTCAGGGATCAATAAACGACAACATTTATCAAAATCTTGAGTTTGATTTTTTTTTCTTCGATCATAATACTTGTCTCTTTGAGGCGTCAAGAGAAAGTAAAAAAGTGTAGTAATATATTTCTAGTTTACCAGATAAATTTATGTTGCTATTACTAAAAGAAATTAAAAATAAATATCATATAAAACTAAGAGTTTTTTGAATATAAAAAAATTACTATAAATAGTAAGTATAGGTAAAAAGTGGAAAATAATGCTCTTATTTTTTAATGGCAGCAATTTTGCTTCGAGCAGAAGGATTTTTGTCATTTTCTCACTAGCAAGCCGATTGATATAGAACATGCGTGAACTAAATATTGGTCAGGTAGATAATTATATGTTACCGATGTCATCTGTCATTCATCAATCAAATTTTGACATTAATGGTACATGTATAGACTCAATATTAAATAAGTATCGATAAAATGCCGAAATCTCTTCCGTTTAAGCAAAAATTGCTGAAATGAGAATTGAAGAAAATTAATTTTATACATTTTAATATGACTTAATTCTAATAAAAAGGTTCTATTTATTTTTTTAAACTTGTTTTTACATCGTTTAATTAATTCTACTTATTTAATTTGTTTAATATAACAGAATGTCTATTAAATTCTTAATCAAAGAACATCCACCGTTTTTAATCCCAATGGCTAAATATTATTATCAGTTTGTACCGCAAACCGAAAATGTATTTAGTAATTTCATCAACTTTATATAGACCTATAATCAACACTTAACAAACAACTATTTTCAATCCTTATTCTATGATTTGTATTTTTGATCAGTAGAATCTTTCAAATTTTATTGCAAAAAAAAAGTATTTATATCACATATATGTATAATGAAATATGCACATGAACAGACTTTCACAAACAACTTAGCATTATAAATGTGTATTTACACATGTGTTTATAAATCAAATAAATTATTATTAAAATGTAATCAAGACTTTTAAATAATGGATTTTATTTGAATTAATGTCTATTTCTCATCTACCAGCGAGGTTTTTCCTTTAATTTTCTTCTAGGATCTTGCGAGTGTCACTTCAGTGAGTGTGGGCCTTTAGTTGTATCACACTGCCTTAATCTAAGGAATAGGAATTTGTGGTCTAGACTAAAGATAGTGCAATTACAGTCATTATCATGGAGAGAGTGTTGGTAAACATCAGTAACGAATAATATTTTTAAGCCCTCCCTTTTTATTTATTTTTTTAGCGCCGTGTCTTACTACTCTCCTTCCCTATTGAGTTCAATCAAGATCAATCGAGATTCAAACCTCAAACTCTTAGTCCTCAGAAATTAAGTCAATTGCAAGCCTCCTACTCCATATCACCGATATGGAGTGTTATTATTATTATTATTATTAACACCGCGTATTACTACCCGTTCGGGTTATACGCACTTAAGCTAATGTGTAATGGTAGGGTGGTTGTGAGATGAAATGGAGGACCTACAGCTTAACGTGGAATCCGAGCCACGGTGGAGGCCTGGCATTCCCCACATTCACAAGATGTCTTGTCAGAAGTGGAGGAAGGGTTTGGTAATCAGATAAATCTGTGCACGGGACCGAGGATTGAACCCCGGCCGCCAACATAGAAGTCTGACACCTTACCGCTAGACCGCCAGGTCACCTACGATATGGAGTGGTTATTATCTTATGTCAATAGTGTTTTGTAGGGGTTGTTTTATGATGAAGTATTATTTTAACTATATCAGACATTTGATTAATATTTAAATCAACTGCATTAGAATATATGGAATGTGAACAACTTTAGTGGTGAAGGGCTGTTTCGAAAAACAAAAATAAATAATCCAAAATCCAAAAAGGGTGGTAGGTAGTTTGAGGGAAAAAACTTGGTAAACAAAATTTGCATATCTAGTAATACTTTAAAAACATAACTCGCACCAATGGACATGTGGATAAAGACGTCAAACTCATCCAGTTGTGTTTTGCCTGGTATGGAAGTTCTTGTTTCGAACCCTGGATGGGTGTATAAAGGATACTTACCCCCACATGGCTTAATAATTTCCTTCAACGAAAATTAGAGTAAATTTATTTTAAATTATATCTTCCCCGTCTCTATTAAAACATTGTAACTAAGTGTGTATAACCCGTATGGGTAGTAAGACGTGATTAAAAATATATATTAAGTAATGTAAATACTAAATTGGCAAGAAGGAATGTATAGTGGAAGGAAACGAACACAATTTTCATATCCAGTAACAATTTTAAAAACTACTCTCCTTGGTAGGTACCTTGACAATAATTTCTAGATCCTCTAGTTTTGTTCTCAGGTGAATGTAAGGTTGGGGCTTGAATCCCCAACCGTTGTTCTGACCATATTTTTTTAACCTCTAAATGATCTCCCACGCTTTCCACACAACTGGGAGCTGATTTACTCCACCTAGCTTATCCGTAGCCAAATATAATTTAAAAAAAATATATATATAATATACAAAGGCCTATCAACATTATTGAAAAATAATGACTTTTACTCCACACAAGTCATGGTAAAAGCGAAGAGGAAAATAAAATGCATTAAAAAATTAGTTTATTCATTTAAAAATAGTTTATTATTAATATTATTATTAGTTTATTTGTTTAGTAATATTTTCATTATTTGATAATTATTGGTTTAATTTATTATTAAAACATAACTAATATTTTTTCATGATTTAAAATGTATTCGATAGATTTCTTACATTATTATTAATTAATACTATTAATTTGTTAAGTATATAAAGTTTATACCAATATTACAATATTCTGTTTTATAAATCCAAGAAATATGAATTTCGTAATATATTTAGAATTGGTAATGGCTGCCCCAAATACCACGGTTATACAATTAGTCTAAGAAAATGATAATATTGAACTCTTAGGTTAACTAAAGCTTGCCTTGTCTATCTTAACTTGTTCAACCAAATTATTTACTAAAGTTACTCAAAAGACGAACCACCAATGTGTTAAAACGCTCAAACACGGCGGGATCGTAAAATAAATCTTTCCTACCAATAATACATAACTTTGGTCAACCCCGACTTGGATCCATATCCCCACGTGTTGCCGAGGCCCCCTTTTTTTCCCCCCTGAAAGGTTGTTAAAGAGCATATCATATTAAAGTTCCTGTCATACTCAACCGATACCGAAAGACGAAATACTTCAAACCTCTGTATACTAGCACGCGCATATTAAATAACACATTGTGTCCTTCCTATGAAATATTTCGCAACGGTGACGTCACAAAAGGCGTCCGTTACTTACACACACGATGCAACGGAATTCATAAACTGACCGCAAGCAGCAGAACAGCGCTACTAGCGTCAAGACTTCAGCGTTAACTTTTATCCTCGTACCGGTGGAAGCGAACGTGAAGGTAAAGAACAAAATAAACCACCGCTTATCAGTGGTAATGTCGGTCGTTGAATAATTTCTCTGATGTTTTAAGACGGGTGAAAGCATGACTTCTTGAATACATCAACACCTTGTAGGGTTATTGTTGTAGGTTTTAAGGGTGTTTATCAAAAGATGTACTGTACATAATAACAACAACCACATTATTCTCACTGAGAGAATATGGTAATGTGAACTAAGCCGAATATTTTATAACTTACATGTTTAATTATTTCTCAACTAACCAAATATTTTACCTCCAACGGGCTGTTTTCAATATTTCTGTACATAGCTTGTTATTTATAAATTACAATAAAATACTTTAAAAAGTAAACAATAAATTTAAATAAAATACCGAGAATTGTTCTATGAAAAAAGATACTATTAACTATATTTGGTAATATCCACTTCGATAATAGAATTATTCAAGGCACCATTCTCAAAATAGTTTGAACTACCAATGACGGGAATATCGGGGTTTGAATCCTGGTCGGGTGAATTGAAGGTCCGTTTTCTTAAATAGTTTTCCCCACGCAAATGCGGGTACACTTTCTCTCAATTTAATCTTACTCACCCGCCTCGGTGGCGTAGTTGGCTAACGCGCTTGTCGTGTTGAGCTCGACCGCTGAGGACGGGGAGATCGAGGTTCGAATCTCGGTCGGGTGAACTGGGGGTGGTTTTCCCTAAATAGTTTTCCACTCTCCCTCCACGCAAATGCGGGTTCACTTCCTCTAATTCAACCTTCCCAATTCCTAAACCATTAGCGTAATTAGTACTTAAAGCGTATAACCCGAACGGGTAATAAGACGCGGTGCTAAAAATAAAATATTATAATATTTTCCGTGGAGGCTCTTTCCGTGTCTCGATGAGATGATGGTTATAGTGAGTATGACGGTGTGGAACCACAACTAAAAATAAGCCTAATCAAGCAAACCCTGGTTATCATTGGGGTGGTTCCCCTTTTGGAAAGAAAAAAAAAATCCTAATTGCCAGCCAGGAATCTAACCCGGTACATCTAGGCTCGTAGCCAGGTAGACTGACCACTACACCACGGGGCCGGTAGGTTTAGATATAATCAATACTTACATTTTATTTATTATTTTAGCACCGCGTCTTACTACTCATTCGGGTTATACGCTTTAAGTACTAACTACGCTAATGGATTAGTAATTGGGAAGGTTGAATTAGAGGAAGTGAACCTCCATTTGCGTGGAGGGAGAGTGTAAAACCTATTAGGAAAAACCTCCCCCAGTTCACCCGACCGAGATTCTAACCTCGATCTCCCCGTCCTCAGCAGTCGAGCTCAACACTACTAGCGCGTTAGCCAACTACTCCACCGAGGCGCGTAATACTTACTTAATATGGTAAAATGTTATCAATTTCAGCCGCAAAAAATGAAATGTGTATTTGTGTTTTATAAAAGACTTTTCAAAGTGTCCATTCGTAATAAAAAATGAAGGTATATATTTGGGCGCGGCAGTCGCTCTATATAGGTACACACGTGGCTGAGCAGAACCGGGCTATTCCGTAAATCCATCTTCCTGAGAAGACTGGCTCCCTCTACCTTCCATTCATCAATCTCTTCTCTACCTATCCCTCTCTCCCCCAACTCCTTTTTCCACCGAGAGCCCACCCGGAACACCAAAATCCTGGGCGTGTCACAGTCGTACCCCTCACCACCCCTATCCCTCTTTCTTTGCCACCCGCACCTCGTGGCGGACTCCGATCGATGGCGTCAGACTTCGTGCCCGGAGAACTTAAACGACCCAAACAGGGAAGGAAGGGTCTACTCTTCAAGACGTTGAGTCGTCACCAAACGCGCTTGTTCTTCGGGATTTCAACCCTGTTCTGTTGAGAGGAGACACTACATCCTATTCCTAAAGAAACGGTTTAATTTAAAACATATTGGTTCTTTAAATAATATACAGCAATTTTTTCCGCCACGTCTTATTAAGGTGGGTATGAAGGGAACGCGAGAAAAGGTCAGTTATGTGCAGTTTTTTTTAGCAAAACTTTTTTTGATCAAAATAAATCAAATATCTCTTCTATACAATCATAGTGTTTAATTTTCTTCATATGGTGATATCAATAGTTGTTGAATATCTGCCATGAGCATAGCGGCATTAGATGACAAACTTTTTTAAATTAAGAGAATAAGTTGTCATTAATTTCCAAAACACCCTTGACAGGTATTCAAGAAATGATTATATCACCATGTAAAGAACATTAGACTCTATGTTTGTATAGAAGCGATATTTAATTTATTTTGATCCAAAAAAAAGTGTTACTATAAAAGAGATACAAAAATACTTACAGTACCTTTTCTCTCGTTCGTTACACTCCCACCTTAACGCGTTCAAGATATCCACATATTCACCCCTAATGTGGTAGGGATGAGAGAGGTAAAATTTAGAAGAAATACACCCACATTTTATGTGGAAAGGTAGTGTTTAATCATTTTAGTGAAAACCATCTTCTATGCAGACGACCGGGATTCGAATTCTCATCTCCACATCCCCGACAGTGCAGTTTTAATGAAGAGGATGGTTTTAGAGTATGCGACCACCAATGTGAGCAATAAAATATTATTATTATTATTATTATCACCGCGTCTTAATACCCGTTCGGGTTATAACGCACTTACGCTAATGTGTAATGATAGGGTGATTGTGAGATGAAATGGAGGACCTACAGTTTAACGTGGAATCCGAACCACGGTAATCTTGTCAGAGGTGAAGGAAGGGTTTGGTAATCAGATAAATCTGTGCCGGGACCGAGGATTGAACCCCGGCCGTCAGCACAGAAGTTTGACACCTTACCCCTAGACCACCAGGTCACCCTAAAAAAAATAATTGTTAAAGTACCAAAAAGAATGAAGAGGTATTACATAAACATTTATTTGTATTCTCTTGGATCGAATTTGGTGCTCATTGTAACACATATATGTAATTAATGGATGTAAACCATTTCATTTTTAGTGGATTTTTTTCAATTAATTTAGCTAAAAACTTACATTTTAATAATATTGTAAATATTTTTTCAATAATACCGCGGGGGCAGCCTTTTATTTCGTAGGGAAGGGGAGTTATACCGTCTAACACGAGATTTACGTTTTAGACCATGCAAACACCGATATAGCTCCTAAGTTTTTGAGCTAAGAAAAATCAATTAATATATTTAAAGTTCAAAGTAGTTTAAAAAATATATATATTATGAAAAGTACTTTAATGTGCATATTCGCTCAAATCCTTGTTAATTTACAGTTAAATTATCATATTAAGAACCTTTTCAGAAAATATAAATACCCTATTTTGTGGTCGCATGGTCAAAGGCGTCGTTATAATAATAGTCTAGCCTTCCGATAACATGAAGTTCGGGGTTCTAGTCCTAGTCGGGTGTTCTGAGCGTGTTTTCCCCCTAAATCGTTTTCCATTCTCCCACAACGTAAATGCGGATACACTTACCTTAGATTAAAACTACCTCATCTCTTGCTAACTTGCTTAATTATCACATATATGCATAATCTGTAGTAATATGTGGTGCTAGAATGAAAATTTAAAAATTGTAACCTTTTTTGGATCAAAATTTATAATATTTCCATATTTTATTGTTTTTATTTGATAGCTATTGATAATTATATCTATCAAGAGTGATATTTTCAGATTACATAGCTTGACGTATGACTATGAAAGTAGATCACGTGACTTTTCTAGCTATCTGCTAAGGCTTTTCCTGTGAAAAATTGGACGGTAGTTAGATTAATAATAATAATAATACTTAGCACCACGTCTTACTACCCGTTCAGGTTATACGCTTAATTATTAATTACGATAATGGGTTAAGCATTTGGAGGGTTGAATATAGAGGAAGTGAACTCACATTTGCATGTACGGAAAGTGGAAAAAACATTTAGGAAAAACCACCCCTAGTTCATCCGAGCGAGATTCGAATCTCGATCTTTCCATCCTCGGCAGTATATCTCAACACGAAACTAGCGCGTCAGCTAACTACGCCTAATTTCATTGAAATATGATGAGTAAGGAAATTACAGGAAGTTCAACAAAGCGAGTATGAGATGATACCGAAAGCTTCTTACAAAAATGAGTTTGGGTAGATCGTATGCAGCTTTGCAAAGTTGAGTACTTAAACCGTCGTTAAGTTTTGTTTGTCAAAGTGTTAAACGGGGTGTTAAAGTGAAAAGTTTGTTTCTGTTTGACCATATCCTCCGTGTGGTTCTAAGCTTACACAAGATAGTGCTAACTAGTACATTAAATAGCGTGACTTTTATTATCTCAACTGGCAGTGAATTAAGGATCTAAGTTTCCCACGGTACAGTTTGTATTAAAAACATGGCAGCGATAAGGGTTGGTCACGCTGATGGTGTGCTGGACACATATCCAGAAAACCGAATGAGATTTTGAAATGTACACACGCGGCCACAATAAGATAACAAACTTGAAGATATAGCCCATGATGTATTATGAGAAGCAATTTTAGTGATACTTGTGTATGAAAATTACAGTAGCTTAATATCCTTCGAAGGGTGATATTCCAATAAACAGTTAAATACAATGAATTATTATTATTATTAGCACCGTGTCTTACTACCTGTTCGGTTTACACGCACTTACGCTAATCTGTAATGGTAGGGTGATTGTGAGATGAAATGGAGGACCTACAGTTTAACGTGGAATCCGAACCACGATGGAGGCGTGGCATTCCACACATTCACAATACAATGTACAACACAATCATGCAAACTTTCTTATATTCACAATATTGCTTGGAATAAAGATTCAAGAATATAGTTTCGGTAAATAACCATCTAGTAAGTTTTACTTTTAAAAAAATCCTCATTTTGTTGATCACAATAAACCATCTTCATACAATCAGTTTAAATAAAAATTGGCAAAACCCTTTTTTACATAATTTCAAGTTTTAAAGAATCAGTTGCATGTAATCTATTCTCAAACTATCTATATTTGTAAAATAAAAATGTATTCTTATTTATTATTAAAAAAAAGCCAGATATCCAATTTGAACCATTTCTTAAAGACTTTTTTTTTAAATCAAATTTGTTTCAAGCAGACTACCCTTAAATTAATGTATTTTAACAAAATAAGCATAATATATTATTATTATTTTTAATTTATACTAGTTTTCTGAAATACATTTTAAACAAAAAAAATTCAACTATTTTCAATAAATTTCAAAATTTTCAAAATTCCGTTTTCAATAAACTATTTATTATTAGGTCTAAGTGATTTTTAAGAAAAAATATTTGTAAATTATGTTGTAAAATAATAATAATAATAATACTAGCACCGCGTCTTGCTACCCGTTCGGGTTATACGCTTTAAGTACTAATTACGCTAATGGATTAGGAATTGGGAAGGTTGAATTAAAGGAAGTGAACCCGCATTTGCGTGGAGGGAGAGTGGAAAACCATTTAGGAAAAACCACCCCCAGTTCACCCGACCGAGATTCGAACCTCGATCTCCCCGTCCTCAGCAATAGAGCTCAACACGACAAGCGCGCTAGCCAACTACGCCACCGAGGCGGGTATGTTTTAAAAAAACTTAGCAGATACACATTGAGTAAAAATCAAAATGTTAGAACGGTTTTTAAAATAATGTAAGCCTATTATGTATCAGTCATCAGTAAACTACCCTTAAACAAATTTTTTAACATGAAAACCAAATATAAAATTGTATTTAATGTTTCAAACACTCTCTAGGTAAACATTTTAAACACAAATTCTAGAGAAATTTAAATTTTTTTTTATTTTTTTTTTCAAAATCCATCATTTGTAGCTTTTATAAGAATTTTTACCCATAAAAGAAGTAGATCCATATAGGGTTTTTGTCTGTTCAAATACTTTCTATATCAATTTTAACGAAAATACTTAGAGGTGTTTTCAAAAAATTTGGAATGTTTAAAAATCACTATTTAGTAAACTACCATTAATTTATAAGTTAGAGTTAAACACAAAAAACTATAGGTACTGCTATATAAAATTTAAAAATCAAGTTTGAATAAAATCGATCAAAATCTAATTTTTGGGGGTATGGAGGAGTTACATTAAACGGAAATACTTATCACAATATCGAGGTCATAAATTTTCACAAATACAATACTTTCTCTTTCTATGAGAAAGTGAAAAAAAAACATAGCTTTAATGTAATGCAATTCAGCTAGATCGTAAACTATTTTAATACCTAGTTTAAATTAGTTTTAAAACGAATACGTGGCAAATTATCTACTAACATATTTTTACTAACTTTATTTTAATATTTATTCTATCATACACAAAAAATATTTGAATATTATAGCTAATCTTAAAATTGATTAAATATTTTGAAAATATATCATTGAATGCACCTTAAGTTTACTCTTGAGCTTGGTTCCACCACTACGTCGAGAGCCAAAGTATAGGAACATATTGTAATCAGCTAAGGTTATAATGTAGGGAACACAAGTTAAGGGCAGTGTTTTTTGCCGTTTTTATTTCAAAACATTTTGTTGTTCAAAATAAATCAAATATTACTCCAGTAAAAACATATAGTTTTATTTTCTTCACGTAGTAAAATCAACAGTTCTTTAATATACATCATGAGCATAGCAGTATTAAATGATAAACTTTTTAAATTAATACAAAAAGTTGTCATTAAATCCCAGGACCCTTAACAGATATTCAATAACTGTTGATATCAACATGTTGAATGATACTAAACGTTTTGTTTCTACTAGATAGTTATTTGATTTTTTTAACCAAAAATATTTTTTTTTTCAAAAACTGCAAGAATACTGACCTTAGCTAGCGTCTCCTACAATCCCACATTAAATAATTTAACTGTTACCGTTTCAGGGTATTCCAGAAAATTATTCTTGAGAATAAAAGAGCATGGAATATATTAACGTTTTATTTACACGTTCGGGTTAAACGCACTTACGCTAATGTGTAAAGGTAGGGTGATTGTGAGATGAAATGAAGGGCCTACAGTTTAACGTGGGATCTGAACCACGGCGGAGGCCTGGCATTCAACACATTCACAAGATTTGATTAATACACGTCTTGTCAGAGATGAAGAAAGGGCTTGGCAATCAAACAAATCTGTGCTGGGACCGAGGATTGAACCACTGACCCTCAGCACAGAGGTCTGACACCTTACCTCTAGACAACCAGGTCACTGACTGGTACAGTTAATGATTATAGGTGTACAAATATTAATTGTAAGTAATGTCTGTACATTAAGTTTCGTTTTAACTTATAAAATATAAAATGTCATGATATTGGCGTGCAGAAGTGTTTGCGCGCGCCTGAGTATAGGCAACCCTCCCGCACGCCAGTTCCAAACCAACCCCACTTCTCCTCTCTCCAGTCTTACCACCATTTCCCTACAGATTTCTCTTTCTGTTTACTTCGAAAATTATTTGCTCTCTTTCTCTCTTCCTAGGTCCCTTTTCCTTTCCTGATTTCTCCTCTCTTTACCCTCTCGCTCTTAAGTTTCTCTCTATATTGTTCTATTTATCTCTTTCTTGCTACCCCTCCCACCCAAATTCATGGTCCCTCTCTTGTTTTGTAAATATCTCTCTCTCTCTCTCTCATAGAATATTCCCCCATGTCCTAGTGTCCTAGTGTCCTAAGATGGAGCACAAGGAAGGTAAAGCATCTCTTCCTAATACCAAGTGCCTAGTTGAACCAGACTAGTGTGTAAGAGAACAGTTTTACTTCGACCATACGGTAAATATGGCCCCAAAAGGAATCTTATTTATAAATTATTAATCAAGTATAAGGATGTGGTATTTATAGAAAAGTATAAATACTTTACTGGTTTAAGATACCGATTGATAGACCTACGTATAATTTCCTAAAGTGTGTGAGTCTTTCAACAGCCTTCAGATACCTCTAAATGACCTAGAAAACTGAAAGTTTGCGCACATTTAGCATAGATCACGGAACAGAACCTAACGGAGCTGTAATTTTGCTCTCCGATATTTTTTATTTAATATAAATAGACTTTATTTAGCTCACTATCACTTTACCCATTCTTTCGTAATAGCTCACAGAAAGATATATATTTTACAAACAAAGCCCCACCTTCCATGCGCTTATCAATTGAAGGTTAGCTTTTTTGTTTTGGTTAATATAATGATAATTATGTGGTAGACAGGCCTAAAAACTAGTACGATAAATATAATTACTGTGCTAGCACGCCTCAATGGTCGCATGGTTTAGAACGTCCCTCCTATGTTATTCTGGATTTTCTGTGACTGGTAAAGCGCGGGTGTCTTGAATTATTTTTTTCCCATCACCGGCAGTGACTTTTTAAACCATACGACTACCGATACGGGTGTTAATAACTGACTTATTTAATGTAATCAGAAGTAAACCTCCTTAATGGCCAGTTCCAACTACTCACAACCCTCCCCCCTTCCCACCTCTTTCTCCCCCACGTGATATAAAGTTCAAACACTTCTTCCCCTCCCAACTAAACCATGATTTTTGTAAGAAGCCCACTTTCACCCACCAAAGTTGATTAAAAGTCACTAAAATTTGGCATTTTATAGATTTTTTTAAAAATGTATTAATTAAATGTTATAAAATGCTTTCTATTATACTTCCTTATAAATTTTGGTATTTTTTTACATCACCAGCTAAACAAACTAATAATATACGTGTATTTGTAATTATTTTATTTTCACCACTGTGTCAACATGAGTTTACAGTTTCCAAAAGACAGGCATCCTATAGAATTCACACTGTGCACACTAGCTATAACAACCAAAGATACAAACCAACATCTTTTTGACTGGTTTCTAGCGTTGGTTACCAAACCCTTCCTTCACCTCTGACAAGACATCTTGTGAATGTGTGGAATGCCAGGCCTCCACCGTGGTTCGGATTCCACGTTAAACTGTAGGTCCTTCATTTAATCTCACAATCACCCTACCATTACACATTAGCGTAAGTGCGTATAACCCGAACGGGTAGTAAGACGCGGTGCTAATAATAATAATAATAGTAATAATAATAATTCTAGCGTTGATGGTTTCACATAACTGTGTTGGTGGGTGGAAGCCAGAACGAATTTTATAAGATGTGAGAAGTGTTTCAAAAGAGTAACATCAATAACGGAGAAGATGTATAAAGAGAGAAGGACTAAACAGATAAAAATAGGAATGAAATAGAAGTGATGTAGAGAAATAATTGACGCCTTACAGTTTCTCTTGAAAGTCGATCCTGTGCCTGTGTTTTTAAACATTTAATTCAATTTATGATATTTAACGTTAACTTTGTAAACTAACCGAGTGTATCAGTAAGTAACTTACAAACAGATATGATTTTAGAACAGTCACCGCACCCAGTCGCCTGAAGGGGAAAGCCTAAGTGTCACCAAAAATATATTTTTCTACCATGGCTGAAATCGAACCTGGGACTTTTAGTTAAATAGGCAGAATTGCTACCGACTGAGCCAAGGTTTTAAAGTTTTTATAAAATTGAAATTTATTGGCAAAAATAAATCAAATATTTCTCCAGTAGCAACATAGAGTTTAGTTTTCTGCACATGCTGATATCAACATATCTTGAATATCTGTTAGGGGTGTCCTGGAATTTTTTCAAAACTTTTTAAATGAAAAGAAAAAGTTTTGACAAAATTCCACATATATTCTAGATCTGTTGATATCAGAATGTGCAGAAAACTAAACTCTATGTTGCTTTTGGAGAAAAATTTGATTTATTTTGGTCAAAAATTGTAATGCTATAAAAACTATAAAATTACTCGCGCTCCCTTCTGCCGCACATTAAATGTTGAGTTTCGCCTTGGGGAGGGGTAATTTACTAAACAAAATGAATCAAAATCATCTAGATGCAAGTTGTGTGCTGATATAAGTATTGCATATAACAAAACAATATATGTACCTTTTGTTTGCCCTGTAAGGTAGCAAGCTTACCTTGTATTATTCCACTATGGTATGGTTTATAAGTGTATAGTGTAGTAGAATAAACGGAGTATACAAATGTTCATTTTTTTAATGTTCCCTTTCCAGACAAGATATATTTATTAGCACACGTCCTGATTCCTGTATATTAAAAAAAAGTCTGTGCATTATCAAGAAGTGAATCATGTTTCTTTATAATTGTTTTCGACCACTTAGTTATATAACTGTTTCCTGCTGGTCAAGTAGTAAGAGTAAAATTGCATGTATTAATCAAATACTATTTTGGTATTAATATTAGTATTATTATTAGCACCGTGTCTTACTACCCGTTCGGGCTATACACACTTACGCTAATGTGTAATGGTAGGGTGATTGTGAGATGAAATGAAGGACCTACAGTTTAACGTGGGGATCCGAACCACGGTGGAGGCCTGGCATTCCACACGTTCACAAGTTATGATTAATACACGTCTTGTCAGAGGTGAAGGAAGGGTTTGGCAATCAGATAAATCTGTGCCGGGACCGAGGATTGAACCCCGGCCACCAGCACAGAAGTATGACACCTTACCCATAGACCGCCAGGTCACCCTGGTATTAATAACTTTGACAAGCTGCAAATAAAACGTATATTCTGAGTTAGAAAAGGTCGAAAGGCCTCGGCAGTAAAGAGGACCGCTTAAACCACTTTTTTTAAGCACTACATCTTACTACCCATTCGGTTTGTAAGCATACGTATGCCTATTAATTTATCTTATGTAATAGGGTTGAGTGAAGTTAAATTTATAAGAAGTGTACCCAGATTTGCCTGTGTGTATCAACTACGTTAATGTGTTATAGATGAAAAGGGTTGAATTTAGATTAAGTGTACTCACTTTTCCGTGGAGGGAGAGTGGAAAATCGTTTAAGATAAAACACTGTCAACACACACCCCTGGTATTCTAATCCCTATTTTCCCTTAATCAACAGTTCAGTCTATTTTGAGAGTGATGCATTAGACCATTCGACCACCGAATCAGATCTCAAGATGAAAAAGTTTCTTTTTTCTGAGGTTTGAATAATAAACTAATAGTTCCTTTAAAGTTGAGTACTAAAATTATTTCTATTACTTGTGGGCAAACGGCATTCATACGACTTCAAAACACTACCGATTTTATAAGCCGTACTATTTGTCACGCGATATAAGATCTAAGGCTTACGAAAAACTGAATCTCCTTTGACAGGTAGGTGTACTAAAGAGATTTTTATTGTTTATATGGTTTCTTATCCTTACTCCACGTAAACGCATGTGCCCTTTTTTTTAATCTATACTTTCCTGATCTATAACCCATTAGTATAATTAATATGTCAAAGCAGCGATCAGCAGCTTTTTTGATATCGCTGACCGAAGAGATTAAAAAATGTGTACCGGTTTGGAAAAAAATATATATTAAAAAAAAGTCAACTTTATATTTCTCATATAGTATTGAGCTATTTGTTTAATTTTATGAAATCAACTGTTTGTTTGCTAAATATTTTGCGGGCCAGATCAAATCAGTGGGTGAGCCGGGTTCGGCCCATGGGTCGTAGGTTGCCGACCACTATGTTAAGACACGGCGAAAAACAAATATGACTATGACGTGTACCACGTTTTGTTTCAAAGATTATCTTATCCCATACGAAACTTGGTTCCCACGAAATTCTAAGAAAATCTCATTTAGCCTAAGAATAAAGAAAGAATTACAAATAAATTGTTTTATTCCTATTGGATGGGCGGGTTTCATCATTCGATAGGGGGTGTTTCCTTAAACTCTACAAATACAAGGGTTGGCTCAGGTTATTTCTGTTTGGGCGTTACGGACCTCCCAACCATCGAATCGAATACGTTTCCCAAAGTCTCCCACCCCCACCACCCCCCTCCCCTCTCCCATGGAATCGTTTTCTGTCTGTGTGTCTGCACAGATATATATTTATATACGTATATATCTAGCTCGAGCCGGGACTCTAGGAGGGTAGAGATGGGATTGGTCCGGGACTTCAGTCGCAGATATTCCCGCCCCAGTTGGACTGTACGACTGGTTGTTTGTGCTACAGGGGTAGGAGACGGGAAAGGCAGGGAACAGGGTAGTTCCCACTCAGTACGCAGAAGTCGGAATGTTTTCCGTCTCGCTCGCATTTCCAGGGCCTCAGACGTTTGAGATAGGCTCGCTTTATATTTATCTGCAGCTCTTATACATACATATATGGCTTTCTCTAGCGAACACATACATACAGTAGCCTACCATATTTAAAAGATGAGGGTTTTTTTCAATAAAATAATAAAATATTTTTGTGTTGTCAACATAGATTAAATTTTACTACATTATTTTATAGGTACTGATAAACAAAATTGTCACCGCATATTACTACCCACTCAGGCTACACGCATTAGGCTGTATTACGTTAGTGTGTTAGGGATAAGAAAGATTGAATTTAGAGAAACTGTACTCATATTTGTGCGGATAAAGAGGGGAAATCCACCATCAGTAGACCCGATCAGGATTCAAACTCCGATCCCCCCATCATCGGCAATCTATACTATTGCGAGAGTGACTACTTAGACCATTAAAACGTGACAGCTGCAGATTACACGACTTGACGTATAAATACATAAAAGTAGATCAAGTTAGTTATTTTAGGTGTCAAATATGTCCACTCGTAAGAAAATTTGAGGTATATATAGGCCTATACATGGTACACCCCAAAAGTGAATTTGGCCATTCAATGAACTGCGCAAAACCCTGCCCAGTCTGCGAACTGACTTCTTCGCTTGTTCATTTCAAGTACTGGACATACACTCGTCCCGTTTATGGTTTGGGTGGTGCTTGGTCTTCCCAATCCACGGACTGGCTAGTTCACGAACTGGGAAGCTCCAAGAGCTACCAAATTCACGAAATAGATGAGTTTTTGCCCGGTACTTTAAACGTACAAGCAAAGAACAGGTTTTGTCCAAACCTTTAATAGTTTTGGAAACGAAGGTTAGGTTAAAATAGGTTGGGTTAGTTAAAAGTAACATTTTGAAAATTAATTCCCCTTATGCTTATAGTAGATAGAACAATAATTCCCAGTTCATGAAATTGGCAAGAGCTCACGCGGTTTTTACCCGGCTCATGAAATGGTCAATAGAATAGGCCAGTTCATGAAAATCGACTGAAATCTACCCTATTATTGAAATGGGCAGTTTCCTTAATGGGGTGTAGTATAAACTCTATCTACGGTAGTAGATGAGGTAAATGACAGCTAGTAGAAGGTTCTTTATTGTAAACATTGACCAAAAATAACTAAAGTCAGCCTATTCGGAAATAATGATTATTTGCTTAGTAATACTATATTATCAATAACTATTTCCGAATGGGTTGACATTAGCTACTTTCCACCAATGTTTGCAATAAAGAGCCTTCTGCTCTCTGTCATCACCTCTCCTAAGGTAGATGGAATGTATACTGTATGTGTAAGTGGAAGTTGGAGCCAAGGTATATAAGATTTTGTGAATGTGGGGAATGCCAGGCCTCCACCGTAGTTCGGATTCCACGTTAAACTGTAGGTCCTCCATTTCATCTCACAATCACCCTAACATTATGTATTAGCGTAAGTGCGTATAACCCGAACGGGTAGTAAGACGCGGTGCTAATAATAATATATAAGATTGTTAATCGCTATTTTTTCTTTTATTCATCTTTAATAGTGTCCTACTATGGTTTACATGAATGTTACTACTCAAATTGATTAGAGAAGGGTAAGGTGTAGGTTAGGTCGAATAAACCACAAGTGAGAGTGGAAGACCATTTAAAGAAAACCACTGTCAGTACACCCAGCAAGAATTCTAACCCAAATCTCCTGTCGCTAGCAAACTAAATTAGATTAGATTGAATGTTAGACTGCGTTACCACTGTTATAAGTACAGTAATAATCAGGTGTTACTTTATCTCAACCCCTCGGAGAAAGAAATATTGTGATCGTAAAAAAAAAATCAAACTCAAGGACCCCTGAAACCAAAAGATGGTTTTCGCGATGCCGTCTGTCTGTCTTTCCATCTATATATTCGACTAGAGCTGAAACCATTTTACCTACCGAGCTAAAACTTGGTATCTAAGTTTTTCATAAGGTTCCCTTGAGGATTTTTTGGAATTATATGTCTAACCCTAGAATAAAGGGTAGTTTACTGAATTAAAAAAACCTTCTTTAAACTCGTTTTAACCTTTTTTGATTATATTTTTGATCTATGTATTGTTTAACGTTAAAATCTAAATGGAAATTCTGGTTTTCCCATGAAAATTACTTTTAGGGTACTTTACATACGCAGATATGTCCAATTTGGATCATATCTCAACTATTTCAGATGCGTAATAGGTTGTAAAGCATGAATTTCCTTTTAAAATACGAGTATTACAAGGAATTTTCGAGAAAACTTAAATTTCGTGAAATCAAAAATAGGTAATAATTATTTATTTGCGCTTGAAACAAGTTTTGGCGCTTTTAAGAAATGGATTTTTAAAACCTTTCGTAAAAAAAACAATTCGCGAAAAGTCGGTGTGTCTATTATTAACTTGCCTTTGTAAAGTTCTTGTACTATCAAATTTAAAAATCTTTTATTTTAATATAGTTTTAGGAAGGAGGATTCAAATATTAGAACACTTGAAGGAAAGAAAATTTTGAGCTGAAGGAGGAGGCAGAGGACAGAGCACATTGGAGGTCTTAAGCTCACTGACAAAATAAATTGACCTGTTGTGAGATAGAACACCTAGTAATAATAATAGTATTTTTATAAAACCAATATTTTTTTAGCTATAATCAAATATATTATTTTATACAGTTATCTCTTTGAAAAGTGAAATTGATTGTTAGGCTCTTTGGTGGAAATTGTTTGTGTAATTGTATAAATTAATTCAATTATGGTTTTTGGTGGAGTGTTTCTGAGATATATATACATACATATATTATTTCGTTTCACATAATCTTACGATTTTTTAGTAAGAATATCTCTATTTTAAGATAAAAGAAAGAGAAAATCTGTCCGGTGTGTCATATCATTAATTTTTAAACCATGACGTGATGAAATACTAAAACCTATTTACGATTGTAATGAAATGATTATGTAAATATTCTGAGTCACCCTGTATAATTTGTGAAACACTTGAGGCCTATTTCATCACAGCTGGTATCTAGAATATCTTCGTTAACACTTGAACCTTCATTCGTATATCGCAGTGAACATCTGAAACAATAGTTCCTCTTCAAATCTTCTCCATAGACAAAAGAAGGACTGGAGAGGCATCCATTGTGCCACCCAATACATACTTTCCTTCTGATCACGTGCAAATCATAGAGATCAGACAAAGAAACACGAACAGGGTCATGGAGAAATAACTGCGTCATTCCAAAGATTGTACTTTAAAAGAAATGAAGATAGCTCTTGTATTTTTTTTTTTATTTTCCAACTTTAAAAATTATTTTTTAAACCGTATTATAGAAAACTTCAGTGTCTTTTGGGGTGAAAAAAGCTAACAATAACGTTTGTGTAAGGAGTTCGGTTAGACAAATGAATTATCCGCTTTATTCTCGTGTATAACCTATCCACTACATAATGAGAAAGATTATTGTATTATAACCATTTTGTATCGCGACAAAAGATACCATGTGAATAAATAATATATTGGGCCGAGTGTCATAGACCTAAAGTTTACATTCTATTGAATATGTGTCCTTGAAGACTACTCTTCAGCAGATGAGTTCCATTTTTCCCCATTTAACAATAACAAACAATAAATTAAGAGGTATTTTAAAACCAAGCAGCACACATGTGCATAAAACAAAGCCGTTTATAAAACTAATTTGAAAATTATCTTCACAGTGATTAAAATATTATTCCTGATATTAGACATTATCTCTCACTTAAGTCTACTTGGTACACTTGGTCTAAGACATCACTCTCGAGTTATATTAGCCTGCTTATGACGGGGAGATTGGGGTTCGAGTCCCGCTAGGGTCTACTGAGGGTGGTTTTCCACTCTCCTTCCACGCAAAATGCTTTCTTCCTCATCCCTGCCACATTAGATTAATTAGCATATATTACGCGCACAGCCTGAAGAGGTAGTGAGACGCGGTGATTAAAAAAGATCAAGTTGTCTTTTTAATATATAAAATGTTTGTTATAATATGTCATCGAATTTTTATAAAAATGCAGGTTCAATGCCCACCGTCTTATCAATATTGAAATAATTCGTTCCACACTGGTGGTGGCGAAGTTTAAGGTGTAAGCTAGAAATCTAATTGATATGCGGTATTGAGGTAGTGGTTCTAATATCTGATAGGTACCCTTTAGGTTGTTTTCCGACCTCTCCCTCCGTTCTCCTCCGCCACTTCCTCTAAACCATCTTTATATTTGTGTTAAACTGGCATATTAAAACAATAAGATGTATAGCAGTACAGCCGGACACCAGTGTAACCGATTTTTTTTAGCATACACGTCACTCCTGATTAGAGTTGTAGAGTCGATTCATGAAAAACAATCATTTATTTAATTATTATAATTTTGCGGTATTTTGCGTGCCCGTTACAAACAGTTTGATTATATCAGCACATAACTGAAAAATTAGCTTAATTCTAGAAGAGACACGACGTCAGTACCACGGCCATTAATTCGTCACCGTGAAAAGGAAAGCCCAGATTTCACAAACTGTAAATTTTTCGTTCATGTCCGGAAATGATTCTGATTTATTAGCTGAATGCGCATAAGCCCTACCGAATGAGCTAAGGAGAAATTCTTAGAGAAGGACTGATGGAGAAATCCCTAGAGAAGGACTGATGGAGAAAGCCTTAAAGAAGGGCCTATAGAGAAGGTCTTAGAGATAGTCGTATATAATTACTGATGGGGAAAGTGCTAGACAAGTACTAAAGGAGAAAGTGCTATATAAGAACGAATGTAGAAAGCCCTAGAGAAGTACTGATGAATAAAGTCGGAAGGAATGATGATTACAGTCCTAGGGAAGGACTGATGAATAAAATATTAAAGAAGTACTGATGGAAAAAGTGATAGAGAAAGTCCTAGAGAATAACTGGTGCAGCTATTCCTAGATAAGGACTGATAGAGAAAATCCTTGAGAAGGACGGACAGAGAAAGCCCTAGAGAAGGGTGTGGCCAGAATGAGTGCAGATATCGCTTCTCGGATTTCCAGCTTTCCTCGGTCCTTCCGCGCCCGCATACACTTTTATTTGCACGAGCGAGGGAGAGGGAGAGAGCCCTGGTTGGGGGGGAGGGGAAAACGAAACATAAAGTAGACTCTCGGCACTCGAGGGGCAAAAAAAAAAAAAAAGGAAAAA
>CABEEJ010000184.1:212417-232930 GCA_901482245.1 Timema douglasi
AAAAAAAAAAAAAAAGGTAAAATCGATTGAGGAAATGGAAGAAGAAAGATATGGTAAAGGAGAAAGATATAAATAGATAGACATACAAACTGTGCGGGTGACATAAAAAATATTTAACGAGTACACTCAAAAAAATGCGTTCTAACAATCGGTTAGAATCAGCTTTTAAAATAAATGAGCGAGTAGTATTAAAGTGTATGGATAATTTGATTTTCTTCTTTAAATGAAATATTTCCGTAGCTTAAGGTAGAGGACGCGAGTAAAGGCCAGTATATTTGCAGTTTTTATAGTAAAAAATTTTTTTGGTCAAAATAAATCAAATATTCCACCAGTAGAAACATAGTTTAATTTTCTTCGCATGGTGATATCAACAGTTGAATATTGTTCATGAGCATAGCAGCATAAGATAAGAAACTTTTTAAATGAAGAGAAAAAAATTGTCATTAAATTCCAGGACACCCTTGACAGATATTCAACAAGACGTGCTGATATCACCGTGTGAAGAAAATTAAACTATTTGTTTCTGCTGGAGTAATATTTTATTTATTTTGACCAAAAACCGTTTTGATATAAAAACTGCAAAAATAATGCCCTTACCTCACGTCCCATTTCACCCTCCCATAATGTATATTAATATAACAAAAAAGGAAAAGGTTTGTTTAAAATAACGCCTTCTGTGGTCTTCTGTTATATCTATCCATCCGTATATTGATATAGGTATATGTCTTACCTTAAGACTGACCTATAATTAAGCTTTCCTTTAAGTTGATTATTTATGTGTTGCACATGGGGGCATGGTTCAAATATTATATGGAACGAAATAATCTTCTATAATATTATTATTATTATTATTATTATTATTATTATTAGCACTGCGTCTTACTACCCGTTCGGGTTATACGCACTTACGCTAATGTGTAATGGTAGGGTGATTGTGAGATGAAATGGAGGACCTACAGTTTAACGTGGAATCCGAACCACGGTGGAGGCCTGGCATTCCTCACTTTCACAAGATGTCTTGTCAGAGGTGAAGGAAGGGTTTGGTAATCAGATAAATCTTTGCCGGGACCGAGGATCAAACCCCGGCCGCCAGCATAGAAGTCTGACACCTTACCCCTAGACCGCCAGGTCACCGATTTCTATAATAATAAAAGGAAGTGTTTGTGTGTGTGTTTGTTTGTGTGCGATGCTAAGCCAAATCTTCGGCACGCAGAGATCTGAAATTTTTAACATAGGTGGAAGGAAGGGGGTCCAAAAGCATCACGAAGTCAGATTTTTACATTTTTAATTAGCTTTTTAATTAAGTAATTTTAAGCAATTTTTTTTAAAGAAAATATTGTTAATTTGTTTTAGAATTACGTTTCAGAGATAACTGTGATAAAAATATGCCTCATCCTCTTCGGAAAATAAAGTGTATGAAAACGACAAGGAGAAAACAGAAAAAAAAAACATTTCAGAGATAACGTTTCATTTTGAATCTGTATATGGGTTACGGGCAACGCCATGCGGGGTTGCTAGTAAAAAATCTTCATCACGTAACTACCACTAAACTGGCCATTTGGACAGGCCTACATGTTTTTACTTAAACATTAGTTAAAGAGAAAGAGAGTTAAAGTATGTATTTTCATAGTTTTCATAAAAAAAATTGGTAAAATATCGATCCAATTGACACCACCTCTGTGGTATAGTGGTCTGAGTTCCTGGCAACAAATCCAGACATACCGGATTTGAGCCCCGGCTCTATCAGATTTTTTCTGTGAAAGTAACGAGTCTGGGACGGGGTCAACTCAGTCTCGTGAGGACAAATGAGGAGCTACTTGAATAAATAAGTAGCGGCTCCGGTCTAGAAAACTGAGAGTAAAAGGTTGGAAGGTTTATTGTGCTGACCACATGACACCCTCTATCCGCAAATGTAGGCATTATATTATTTTGACAACATGCAGAGGTCGCTCGGTCGGCGTGACTCTCTTGAGGGCTGACACCATGTTTTTTTTTTTGTTTTTGTTTTTAAATTGAGTAGATGCAGCTATTTTATTTTTGCCAATGGCATTAGGGGATTTAAACAGAAACTTTTTTAGATGGAAATTAAAAATCCTGTTTAAACTCTGCGATGCCCATGATATATATTTTTTTAAATGCCGATTATTATAGGTAGAAAATTAAACTAAACGTAGGCTTCTTTTAACCAAAAAATGTTTTTTTGTTATAAAACTACTAACATATTTAGTTTAACCAGTGTTTCTTTTAAAATGTGTCCGTATTTTCTAAAAGTTCCTTTCTGCCAGAATGCGACTTTGTTTTTTATCACCACGCTTTTCTAACTGTTTCGGTTATACACATATATGATAGTTACTCTAATGTAATAGAGATGAGGAAGGAAGTATTTGAAAGGTGAGCTAGCTGCATTTGCGTGGAAGAAGAGTGGGAAACCACTTAGGAAAACCACCCTCATTCGACCTAACTGGGATTCAAACCTCGATCTTTCCATCATCAGCAAGCTAGACTAATACGAGAATGACGCCTTAGACCATTCAGCCAATGAATCGGGTATGAATACTATTATAATTGTGATATGTGTTTGTGGTTTTTACTACCTTCAATGCAAGCTAATGCTGCCGCACTTGTTCTAAAGCCGGGTGACCTGGCGGTCTAGGCGTAAGGTGACAGACTTCTGTACAGGGGGTCCGGGGTTCAATCCTCGGTCCTGGCACGGATTTATCCGATTGCCAAACCCTTCCTTCCCCTCTGACAAGACGAGTATTAATCACAACTTGTGAATGTGTGTAATACCAGGTTTCCAGCGTGGTTCGGATCCCACGTTAAACTGTAGGTCCTCCTTTTCATCTCACAATCACCCTACCATTACACATTAGCCTAAGTGCATATAACCCAAACGGGTAGTAAGACATGGTGCTAATAATAATAATAATAATAATAATAATAATAATAATAATAATGTTTTAAAGTCTCAGTGGTAAACTAAACAAAACCGTGAAAGAGAGAGAGAGAGGTCAGGAAGAGGTACTTACTTACAAAAGTCCGTGACATCACGACAAGATCTACGTTGATTTGTTTATAAGACCTACAGTAGCCCCGTGACTTCTTTGGTGCTGACTGACAGCTCACAGCTGACTTCTGACAGTCAACAATTTGGTATATACCTACATTTTGACTGTCAGGATTGACAGCTGCTAAACAAATGTTTTTGCAGATCATATGGCTCAGCGTAGGGATAGATAATTTGGTCTGGTAACTTTTCAAAGCCGTCAGTTGTCAGCAGTGAGCTGTCAGTCAGCACCAAAGAAGTCATGAAGCCTGTATAGTTATCATAAACTCGCTTCGACGGTCAAATGCTCTTCACGCGTTACTCTCTCAATAAAATGGAGCGACGATGACAGGAATGTGGGAGCTCAAAACCCAGTCGGATGTAATGAGGGTATCTTTTTTATAAATAGTTTTCCACTTTTATCCCCAGATAATCCTGGTATGCTTCCTTTAAATTCACCCTTCCTCATCCTTAACAGATTTGAGTAATTAGTTCATATGAGTATAATCGTAGTAAGACACAATGACAAAACAATACATTTAAAAACTCAGTAGTATATCGCGTACCCCTTGAAATATTTCACGATAAGGGCTCTCGTACCACAGTTTGATTAATATAGCCCTAGATGAATTCGTTAAGTCCTTGTGTGAAACATGATGATTAAAATCAATGTCTACATAAATATATGGATACAATTGATTAGTGTGTTCCTAAAAAAAATTGGTATACAGGGCCGTTTTAAGAAAATGTGAGGCCTGGAGTATAAAAAATCTGAAGGCCATCACTACCCACCCCCGAATCCCCCTTTTGCACGGCAGTTTTTCAGTTGTTGTATTAATCTTTATTATATATTGATACGTACTCGGTAATTATGTTACATAATAATTTCTCATGTTTCATAGAATATTGATCAATTGATTTAATGTACTTTATTAAATGCAAACAAATTAAGTTAACCAAAGTAAATACCTCTTTGCACCATTGGTTGTCTGTAGACCGCCAGTGGTAGCACAATGGTGGCGTATTCTATTGCAGCACAAAAACGTAAATCTTAAATACATAAAGTTAGAGTTTTCAGAAATCTGGAATAGAATCCTATCATTTAGCGAATACTAATCGCTGTTAATTATCTGTACACTATTTGATGTAAATTTTAAAATAGTAACTATAAACTATATATTAATTTTGGGGGAAATGTGGCTCCCTGGAATGTGAGGCCCGAGGCAACTGCCCCCTTTGAAACCCCCTCCCGCACCCCCCCCCCCAATCTACGCAGCCCTGTTGGTAATTTAGACAAATGTAACCAATAGCAGTACAAGAATTGTATTAGACATATTTAAAGATTTAGATAATAATATTTAGCACCGCGTCTTACTACCCGTTCGGGTTATACGCTTTAAGTACTAATTACGTTAATGGATTAGGAATTGGGAAGGTTGAATTAGAGGAAGTGAACCCGCATTTGCGTGGAGGGAGAGTGGAAAACCATTTAGGAAAAAACCTCCCCCCGTTCACCCGACCGAGATTCGAACCTCGATCTCCCCGTCCTCAGCAGTCGAGCTCAACACAACTAGCGCGTTAGCCAACTAAGCCACCGAGGCGGGTAAAGATTAAGAGACTCAAGAATATTAGGGGTGGGGGAACAAGGATATAGTAATCCAACGCTTACAAATGACAGCCAGGCGGACAACTAACATGACAAGCCATCACAAAAGTGCTCTGTTATACTATTTATTGATATTAATATATCAGTGATACCCCACTCCCCCCCCCAACCCCGGGAGAGTACGAAGAGGAGTAGCATTCACTTCCTAAAGTTGATATCGTTATCAGGAATTAACCGGACTCTTCAACTTTGACATCTGATTTCTGTGGAGCGACAAGCTAAAGGATGTTGTCCTAGGGCATTTCTGTTGCCATGGAGCTCCATCCCCTAAATCGTCAGGGGTGGGGGTGGGGTCAGAAGACTGAGAGCATTAAATAACTTCATAGAAGATGTATACATATTATGTATATATCTGATCGGGTAGAGAGACGCAATGTGTGTGTGTGTGTGTGTGTGTGTGTGTGTGTGTGTGTGTGTGTGTGAGTTAGTGTGTGTGCGCGCGCGCGCGCGTGTGTGTATACATATTTATATATAAGCTGTACAAAGAGTGCTAGAACTAATGAAAAAAATATTAATAATATATAGATATTTCAATAAATAAATTAATAAATCCATATTTATATTCTAATACAGTTTAGGTATTCAAGCACTAAGGCGTATAATCCGAACGGATAGTAAGACACGGTGCTAAATAATAATAATAATAAAATCTAGCACTAAGATTAATTAAAACAATCATACGTTGTAGATATTCAGATGCTAAAACTAATTAAAAACAATAGCATATTATAGTGTAAATATTCGAGAGTTAAAAGGAATTTAAACAAGAAAATTCATTCAGGAAAAACCACCTAATTACAATACACCCTGACCATCAGGTCCATAAACTTGGCCTCGCCCATGAAAGCACTTATGTTTAGTTGGCAACAATAACTTAGCACTAAAAGTTATATTTCGTTCTGTTGTCAGTTGTCTATAAGATTATAGTGGCCAGAGCTAAGTTTATAACAACTAATTATGTGACGTAGTTAATAAAAAAAACTAAATTTTAACTACAGTGATCAACTGACGTGCCACCCACTTCTGTGGTTGCATGGACGAAGGCGTCCACTCTCACAATAGACTAACTGCCGATGATAGACATATCAGGGTTCGATCTTGGTCGGGTGCACTGAGGGTTGTTTTTCTAAATGGGTTTCCAATCTCACTCCACGCAAATGCAGTTGCACTTTCTCGAAACTCAACCTTCTTCGCCGCTAACACATTACCGTGATTTATATAGGCGTTTGACCTGAACATGTAGTCAGCATCCTTATCGTGTGGACTTTGAAATGCTACCTGCAAGCGATAACAAAACACAAATGGTGGCTAGGTCAGTTTAGCCTTTGAGCCCTTTGGCTTGAGTAACGGCTAGTTTGGTTTGTATGAGGTAAGCCGGAGGAGGAAATAGAGAAATGTTATAAAAGTACAATAGTGTGTTTCTAGAGAAAGAGCTGCAAACATGTTTAATGTAGATCTATTGTGTTTCTTATTTTTTTTCATAATCTTGTCTTTCAAAGAAGAGTAAAGGTAATTAATTATTTCGTTTAGTTAAATATATATTTAATTATTATTATTATTATTATCATTAGCACCGCGTTTGACTACCCGTTCGGATTATACGCACTTACGCTAATGTGTAATGGTAGGGTGATTGTGAAATGAAATGGGGGACCTACAGTTTAACGTGGGATCCGAACCACGGTGGCGGCCTGGCATTCCCCACATTCACAAGTTGTGATTGATACACGTCTTGTCAGAGGTGAAGGAAGGGTTTGGTAATCAGATAAATATGTGCCTGGACCGAGGATTGAACCCCGGACCCCCAGCACAAGGGTCTGACACCTTACCCATAGACCACCAGGTCACCTTACATTTAATTAAATATAATTTAAAATAAAAACAGCAAAAAAAGCAGAAAACAAAACAACAAACAGCAACAACAGCAAAAGTGTTTAGAGTAATAGAATACAAATGTATATGCTTAGCTCGAAAGCAAAGTTATTTATTTTTTACCTCCACTGTCTTCAAATTATGAACATGTACATTTTGTATTTAGATATACTACAATTAATTTAGCATGCACTATTAAAATTAGCTACGTCTTGTACACACAGAAATAAAACAAACACATTTTTTCAAAAGTGGGAGATAAATATACTTAATAACATGTGTTCCCAAAAATTAGATGTGGTCCTAAATTTTTTATATTTTTTTTTTACTTTTAGAAGGCGCCTTTAATCAAGCCTTGCTTTATCTATAAATACATTATAAACAAAAACAAATAAGGATACGTTACCTAAAACAACACAATAATAAAAAGGTAAGTTTTCTTTGTAATGCGCAATTCCAATTCATCATTACAGTTATCCAATGTGAAAGATCAGCTGTTGGCGTAAGTTTACATTAGGGACTATTTCTTCATCCAAGTAAGCTCGGGTGGTGAATGTACTTTAAGTATTGGCTGATATTTCCACAAGATGGGCTACGAATTATGTAGCCCAGACACGCAATGATATTACTATTAGTTAGTTACATTAACCCCACTACTACTATTGTTTATTTCTATATAATTTTACATCCATAACTTAGTATGTTTAATAGCGTGAGTTCATTGTACTGCACATTGTATCTACATTATATATTTTTTTCTTACATCCTCAATGATTGGTTGGATTTATAATAGAAAGAAAAATGGACGGAATCAAGATCTCTCATCCTGCCAGTTTAAAGATATCCTTTTTTTTATTTTATTCCATTTAATATATCATATCTTTTTTTTTTCTAATTGGCTCAGGCCATCAACCCGAAGTAACCCCAGAGGGTCCAGACACTGTGCTTCATGTTGTCCTTGGTTATGGTAGACCCTTCTACACCCTTACTGAACGATAACCCTTAGAGAACTGATTACATGTACAACATGCCTATAAAGTATCTTCGGGAGATGATTTCTGTACAAGTCAACATCTACAGTTTTTCTGACTTCATAAATAATTTAACTACCCTCCACGTCACTTCTATGCGATGAAAATACGTTTCGTCAAAACATTCGCTAAAATAGTCCAAGCACAGTTTTTTTATAACTTTTATAAAACCAATAATAAATTTGAATATTTGTTGGTATTTGTGTTATTAATAGTTTTTTAACTAATTTATAAATTTATAAAAACATTTGGAGCACACATAAGTTCTAAAAGGATACATGCGGCTAGAATTGTTTATCTTCCTTCAAATCACCGTTTTAACATCAAGTGAATTTAAAGTATAACACTATATATATAATATTCTTAAAATTGAAAATGATCCCTGGACACGGGAATTGAACCCGGGACCTTTGTAATTGTACGCCAATGTCTAGCCACTGAGCTATCCAGGAATCGTTTCATATTCAGGGTCATTCTTCACTTATATTTTAAGGCAGAGCCTATTATGGACGTGCGAAAATTGTCGGCTAAAATTTGTGATTGTATTAAGATCACGAGCCATTATAGTCCAAATTTGGTGGTCAGTCAATCACCTTTCAATTAGAAATGATGTTATTCGTATACTAAGGGATTGAATCATAGTCAGACTTAGTACGCCTTAAGTGCGTTGGTATACTGAATACAATACGACACCCACTTTGACCAGAGAGGAATGGAATAGTTTCGAGTTTAGGTAGGTATCGTCCTGTATTTAGTATAGCACCGCACTTGAGGCGTACTAAGTCTGACTATGAAACTAACTTTCTATATCGAGTTTAGGTAGGTATCGTCCTGTATTTAGTATAGCACTGCACTTGAGGCGTACTAAGTCTGACTGAAACTGACCCTTTTAAGAGATTGGTTGACTTCCAAGATTAGACTTTCATAAATATGGCCCTTAATCAAGGTGTTGAAATAAGTATACAATATTTTTAAAGATAAGTATAGTATAGGCTTACCTTGAAAAGGTAGCATTATCTTGACGGATTACACTACGGCCTTATTTTATAAGCTACACCATAGTGTTAAGTAGGTTTGCTACCTTTCAAAATAAAAGAAGAAGAGCTAGTTGGCATAGCCATTCAGCCATGTATGTATACTATTTACAATCATTGACATAATGAGAACTGAATATGTTCCCAATGATCGTTGGGGGAACTACCGAACCAACGAACAAATTTGCACTTCTTGAACACAACCGAAAATTAAACATGGGTGTAGTTGATTAAATGTCAGCGGATCTCAAGGTTTCACATTGGTAGTTTCAATAATTAGGTAAATATGAGTTTTAGGGGAGTTTCAATTTTATTTTGTGCCAAACGATGTAACCAGCGAATTAAAAAACAGCAACTACCAAACCATAATGTCTGTATAAAGTGGTGAGTAGTATATGGCAACATATTTTGATCAAAATCATTTTTAATGTATATAAGTTATGTTCAATTTTAGATCAAATTGTCACAATAGCTTGACTTTGACGGGACCAGCCCCATCTTGGAATATAGAAAGACAAAATAGCTGGGAATAATGAAAATATGTACAAGTTTTTAATATAAAACAATTTCTTTTAAAAATTAAATTGAATAAAATAACCATAAATTTGTAAATATAAAAATATGTAGAGTGCGTATTATTAAAATTTGATTAAAACAAACCAATGTTTTCTGTTGTGTGGGGTTTTTTTTGTGCTCGTTGTTTTGGCTAGTAGCCACGCATCGTTCCAACCCATGTGAAAAGTACTGTCACCAGGCATATCCCTCAAGCTATATGAGCCCTCGAACTATAGAGAGTCTACTACATCTATAAAATGTGTATCTCTATTTGAACTACTTGATTCTACAAGGTGGCCATAAAGTCTCGGCACATAGGCAGATATAAAAATATAAGCAAATATACGTATGCGAGTTTTAATACATAACAAAATATTGTTAGGACATTAAATATCATTATATCACAGGAATAAACAGTTATTAATGTTGTCTAGCTTAGTTTAGTGGGGGTTTTATTGGGCCTTCGCCTATGTTCATAGGCTCTGTAGCGTTCCTGTAGAGTGTAGTGCACATAGTTGGTATTATTATTGGGTTTTCTATCTTTCGACAGGCCCTATGTCTCAAAAAAACACGAATAATTGCGGTTTTGTGTATTAGTCACTCCGATGGATACGCGGATAGAGACGCCAGTATAGTTTTATTTGGTTTTAACGTGGTGCGAAGGTAGAAAATCTAATTTAGGTTAGATGTACTGAGTTTTAAATGGTTTCTAATCTATCTGAACAAACTCATCATGATGAATTAAATAGCCAGGCTATTATAGTTGTAAAGTCAGGTTTTAGCCGCATATCCTATACATTATTTATGTTGTCAACATCCCTTTTTCTCAACTAATACAAAGCCTCCAACGATGAATGAGGTATCGGTGGATAGGATTTTTTATACCTACTTCTGACATAGCATATTCAGTTTACGTTAAAGTACATTGTTTTTTTTAATGTAAGTTAAAAGAAAAATCTAACAATATTTTTGTATCAATTACCGAAAATACTCTTTCTTTACGATTTTGTGTAGGTTGAAGGTTGAATGTGTGAAAGATTCTCACGTGTTTACTGATAAATATAATTTCTTTAAATTTAAAAATGACATCTGGGTACTGCATTCGAATCCGGGACTCTTTTCTTGGGACGCCATTGCTCTACCAATGAAATATCCAGGAGTCGTCCCGTGCGCAGGTTTCATTGTATTTAGGTAGTCTGCACATCCATCACAGACTTTGCCTTAAATATGAGTGAATAATGAGACGGGAAGACCTCTGGATGTATTAGTATAAGAGGATTGGCGTACCTAGACAAAGGTCTCGGGTTCAATTCCCGTGTCATAGTGTCATTTTTCAATTTAAAGAAATAATAATTCAAATTAGTTATATACACATATAAATATCATCATCACAACATTAGGTATTTACTATGCTATAAAATTGATAATAGTCCAATTTTCATAGGAAAGGCCTAATGGTTTCAACCACCGACATCGATTGAAAGTCACCCAAATTTGGCATATGTTTAATTTATTTATTATTTTTTTTAGCACCGCGTTTTACTACCCGTTCGGAATATTCTCTTATGTACTAATTACTCTAATAGTTTTAGGAATGAGGAAGATTATACTCACAGGAAGTGTAACCATATTCGCGTGGAGGGAGAGTGGAAAACGATTTAGGAAAATCCCCCCTCAGTAGACCCTACCCGAGATTCGAACCTTGATTTACCCTTCAACGACAGTTTATTCTCCTGCGATAGAAGCACCTTAGACCACGTGACCACCAAATCTGATTATGTTTTATTTGATTCAATATTTAAAAGGTTATCAAAAGCTTCCAATAATACTTGCTTATGGAGTTCTGTATAGTTTGTATTCACGTTATTAGTTTTTATCAGCTTTTCTTACTAATTGTCTGGGCTATAAGCATGTGTACTAATTATTCTAATGTGTTCGGGATTATAAAGTTTGAATTTAGAGTAAGTGTGCCCACATTTGTGTGTGGGGGGAGAGTGGCAAATTATTTTGGAAAATCTACCCTCAGTACGCCCGACCGAAATTCAAACCCCGTTCTCCCCCTCATTGGCAGTCTATTCTAAAAAAAAGGGGGGGGGGACGCCTAGACCATGCGGCCACCTAAACGGGTAATATTTATTAAATGAACCAAGAATATAGGTACAATTGTAATATTTTTATTCACGCCATTGTGCCAATATGAGTTTCCAGTTCTTCAAATAAAGGGCTTCCTTTGAAAATCAGTATCTTAGATATACTTTCACGTATTCATACGTCATGTCATGTAATCTGCAGCTGCTACTGTTAAGAGATATTATCAATACCCAGAAAAAATACTAATAAAATAGTAATATGTTATCGATGTTAGCCGCAAACAAATAAAATTATTTGTATTTTATAAAAGACCCTTTCATATGAAAATTGGATTGTAGTCAAATTGATGAGACCAGAGTATTGGAATTGACTCTAGGTTAAAGCGTGAAGATCTTTTAATACAAACTTTAGACAGGTTTGTATTGTCAATAACCAAAAAATGGAAATACCTCACACACACACACACACACACGAAAGGCTATCAGTAAAGTTCATAAATACATGAAAAAGAATAAGTGAATGAAAAAAAATAATTAAATTTACAATTTTATTTTATTTGAAATAAGAAGTAAAAAGATGACAGGGTAATACACCCACCCCACCCCTAAAATATAGGCTTACATATATATAGACTATGTTTTGTATTTAGTAAGGTTGTGGACTGTCCACATAATCTCATTGGAACTTAAAGATCACAATAATTTACCATAGCCTCAAGTGTTCACCACATTGATCGTTTACTAAAAAAAAAATACAATTATGTATATGTTTATGAAGATTATAATAATAAATCCATATTAGCAAAATTTGTATTTTAAAACGTCAACAATTATTGTTCGCCAACAGATTGTGGCTTGTTCATGTTACATCACAGTAATTACTAAATATACAGCTTTTGTTTTAGCACAGCGTTTTACTATACGTTCCATTGACTCGCTTATGTACTAATTACTCTAATTTATTATTAGGGATGAGGAAGGCTATATTAATAGTAAATGTACCCATGTTTTCATGGGGTAAGAGCTTAGACAATGCGGCCACCGAAAGGGGTAGGTAGTAAATTGGATTCTTTTAAAATTAACTGTCCAAAAACTAAGCCATCATGTGGAAACCTATTTGAATTTTGATTATCTGTACATAAAAGGAACTTATAATATATGTGTAATTCACGATTTAAAATGTTATTACTGTATTACTACATATTTTACTTAAATAACATAGTGAGCAGTTAGTATTTTTCAAATTATCTTTACTTCTCTAATATGTTTGGTATATAAAGAACCATCTTTTAAAATATTGATTTGGTTACAGAAAAAGTTTAAAAACCTTCAGCAAATATTCAAAAGCTCTTACTTAGGTAACATTTCAATAATCTGAACTTATCTATGAAAGATTAAGACTAAATATTATTATTTAAATTTGGATTTCTAAGTTTTCATAAATGTATAAAATAGCATGACTGTTAAGTATTTTTGTTTGAATTAAATTTTTTATTGAATTATTAATTAATTATAGTTTATAGAATACAATGATTGCGCGAGAACTATAATAATTTTAATTGGCATTTGGAAGAAGGAAAAATATGGCTTTGTATCTTTAGATATTATGAAATATAATACAAATAAAAAAATCTCGCATCACTGAATACGCAAACAGAAGTGTAAAGTTTGATCTAGTTTGCCTTAGAAGGAGAGTTATAGAGGTTCGAATCCCTTACGGGTGTACGTACTCAAGGTGTTTTTACCGTCAATATTTGTACAATTTTCACTTCTTGCCCCATTTTATTAGTGTAGTTAAATGAGAAAATCCTGGATTACTAGTAAAATACTTAACCAAAAAATTAGACACTAAAATTACCGTTGAATCTGGTCCTGGAAGAAAAATACAAAAGAAAACAATTGTCTTTTTGTTTATTTTAAAGAGTCCCGCTTAGATGGATAAGACTAAAAATAAAATATTTAACATATTTCAGAGAAGGAGTGAGAGAGGAAACAAAAGACTAGACAAGGAGGATCTGTAGGAACGTCCAAAAGAAGACAGTTTGTGAGCGTATGGCTGTGGAGATAAATAGTCATACGGAAGGCGCTATGGAAGTCATTTGTCTACCTCCGATGCAACGAGTTGTGGCCGGACTTGTCGACAAGTTTAAATTGGTTGGACTCTTGGGGACAATTATCCTGACGGCAATACGACTGCACAGGTAATGGATGGTCAGTCAAATAATACTGCAGAGATTTTCAGTCAAGAAATAACTTTATTATTAATATTTAATATGTATTTTACATTCAATTAAAAGTATGTAGTGTTTTAAGCTAGTTTATATGTTATGAAAAAAATATATATAACTAACCTTTAAGTAAAATATAAAACAAAAATAATATTATTTATATTAACAATAATACGTTTTAATTTGATTTCAAAACTTCACTTAAACGGGAAACATTCATAATATAACTAAAGAATACAAAATAGATGTATAATAAAATAATAGATATAATAACTAATTAAATAGTATAGAAAATTATCCAAACCAAGCTAATGTGTTTTATTTTAAAATGAAATTATTCATGTTCATGTTTTTTATTGACTTTTAAAATATAATATCAATTATTTTCTTTTTAACTAATTATTTCATTTAATATAAAACCATCTGTGCTACATAATATTAACATATTTTAACTACATATGAAAATATAAATAATTTGCTTTGTCGCTTATTTGATTTTAAAATAATTAAGGGAGTGTTTGATCTATAATATTGTGTGCGATTTTAAAATTGCAGAAATTTGGAAGTTAAAATATTATACTGGAGAGGAATGAGTGTACATTGTAATTGCTTATTAGGTTTAAGTCCCTTTTTAATGTTATAAAAATAAAACCAACTACTTTAATCGTATGTAAAATAGAATAGGAACTAAAAAGTAGGCATAAAGCAAACTAAATTCGACACATAATAATTTAATGTTCATACAATTATTGTAATTCTCTTTATTTTTACTTCTCATTATGAAACCATCGATCATAAATAAATACAACCGAATTGTCTAAGGTGTCACTCTTGCGGTAAACTATATTGTCAATGACAAGGTTCGAGGTTCGATTCTCGGTTGGGTGTACTTAAGTTTAAAAAAAAAACACTATCTCTCCACGCAAATGCAGGTACATTTCTTCTAAATACTACCTTCATAATCCCTAAAACCATTATCGTAATCAGTACATAAATATATAACCCAAACGGGTAGTAAGACGCGATACTAAGAAAATAGTAAACAAATTAAGACTAGTAATAGTTAAAATTCTACGATGATTAATTTATAATATAGATATAATCAATTAATTTTTTATAAAAGTGATAAAGATATCGCAAGAAAATTTAAAAAATAATTTTATAGTAATATTTAAATAATTGTATTTAAAACTTACTGAAAATAATTGTTTACACAAAATGAATTATTACTATTTTTCGTGTGTTCTAGTGTCAGTTATATTTAAATTTAAGAGAGTAAGGTGAGTAAATTAAAGTTTATTTAAAATGATTACACAAGATTTCGATTGAAGATAAGATGTAAACCCACAACCCCCAATAAAGCCTGTAATTTCCCTGTTAGTTTAAGTTTTGGACAGCTTATTCCAAACTAACATTAGTTATTATTATTGTTTATAAAATTATATAAAATTAAAGCAATATGGATTTCAGCCCAATCCAATGATTTTAAAACATAAATTAATTTGAATCAAATGCTGCACTGTTCACATCAGTATATTGAACAAATTTATTTGAGTGAATAATTTAAATGCTAAAAATAAGTTTTGATTTGTTTGTTTCAAAATTTAGATCTAAGAAGTGTACAGTAAAAAAAAAAAAAGATGTCAAGGTAGGGATTTTAGTTCATATTTAGAGGTTCTTGAGGCACATATAAGCAATAAAACCAACAACTTAAGCTTTAGTTAGTTTTTGAAACTGTAATTAACAATAAAATTAGCAATGGAATAAATAATATTGATCATTTTCATAACGCCAATTATTTTATAAAGTGTGTGAGGTTTACCTATTGATTTTTTTTTCCACTGCCTCATATATTACATATTCAGGTTATACTCATATTTGCTAATTACACTAATAAGTTAGAAATGAACAAGGTTGAATTTAGAAGAAGTTTACCTCGCATTTACGTCGAGGAGGAGTTGAAAACCATTTAAGACCAAGCTCCCCGTCATCAGCAGTCTAGTATAGTGCGAGAGTGACGCCTTAGGCCACGCGACCATCGAAGTGGCTTGAATGCAACTAACCCCAAACAAATGTAGAATATAAATACATGCTGTGATTTTGAGAAAGTATATGTCAAACTACGAAATCACAATATTTATCTTATCATTACTTTATTTACACTTTGTAGGAGCTAAGTATTTAGAGAATAAATGAGTCATACCCGGGCGAATAATCGCTCAAGTCAATTTTCTTGCTTGTCTAAGTTACAAGGTTTGTAGTAACACACAGCTTCAGTTAAGAAGTTTTGGGATATATGTGTTAATTTATGCCCCAAATCTGCTTTTTAAGAGACTTCAATCACACTTTTTTTTATAACTTCGGGAGCCTGGTCTTGATTGGCTACATAGTTACAGTCACCAACTAAGGTGAATTATACACATATTGCGGCTTCAATATTGTAAGTTTGTAAACTTTGATTTTATATTCCTAGAAGTAGATTATTTTATTTAAAAAAAATTAAATTTGTTTGGTAGAACTCAAGAAAATGCAGACGAAAGAAATTGTGGTTTTAATAAACTATGTCTTAACCAATTAGTATTTTTGAAATGTAAAATTTTTAGGCACATCCTTATTCTGTCATATAGATGACAGACTAAGGATATATATATATATTTTTAATGATGAAAATAAATATATATATGTATATATTTTTAATGATGAAAATTGGTTAGGTAAAACTGAAATTTTGGTCGAAAAGAATCGATTTACATTCTAAATTTATAGATGCAAAATCTTTGGATCATTTCAGTCAAGCGTGAAGAATCAAAAATCTTTATAAATATGGTAAATGCAATGATAATCAAAGTAGTATTCAATAAAAGTCAATTGTACCATTTTTACTACCACTGGGTACATTTTTACCGATATCCCTAGTACCAATGCGTCACCACCGAACATGTCCTATTCCTTATTTTACGTGACAGGGTAACGTTTCACTTGGAAATCAAACAAAGGAAAGCAAACTCCGTCATAATTCACCGATGATTTATTTCAACCTAGTTTGGGCAGGTACACTCGAATCTACTTATCTGTCATCCTATCTTAACACTTTGCACAGTACAATCATTGCCTCGTCTCTCATCGTGTCTCGTACCTCAGCCCCGACTTCACTATCCCTTACTTCACCCCACCACCTCTCCTCAGAGCGAGTGAGGTGCCGTCTAGCGGCACACCCTCCAATCAGACAACAAGGTGTGACGTAGACGGCACACACTCAAGTAGCTTTTTTTTTTCATAAACGTGTTTTACTACCTGTTTAAGTTATACACGTATATTATAATTACTCTAATCGGGAAGGGATGAAGAAGGAAACATTTTGGAGGTAATATATCCTAATTTGCGTGGAGAGAGTGAGAATGGGAAACCATTTTAGGAAAAACCACCCTCAGTAAACCCGACCGGGACTCTAACCACGATCTTCTCGTCTTCAGCAGGCCGGTCAAACACGAGACTGATGTCTTAGACCATTTGACCACTGAAGCGGGCAAAGGCGCTTGTCAATATATTGTTATGGTTTTATAAATTCATGTGCAGGTATGAACAAGGCAGAACTCTACTCCACAGCCCACTCTCTTCAGATAAGAGACGCCATCGCCGTGCTGGATGAGTTCGTGGGGGCGCTGAGTTCGAGTCCAGGAGAGAAGGTTTTGGACGTTGGTTGTGGACCTGGCTACGTCACAGCTCATGTACTCTTACCCAGACTGCTACCCGCTGGTCTCAAGTACCTTCTGGGTGTCGATATATCCCCGCACATGGTGAGAATCCCCTTATAACCCTCGGACGATATCGGCAATCCTCCTATGTTTGGACCTCTTTTTGCGAACCGAATCTATTTCAAGTTTGTAACTGACTGGGTGCACATTCACTGGTGTATTTGTTGGAGTGTTGTCAGGGTGATCATAACTACTTCTTACTACCCGTTTGTGTAATACTCACATGTTCTATGATAGGGATGAGAAATGTTGAATTTAGAGAGAGTGTACCCGCGTCTGCGTGGAAAGAGAGTAGAAACCCTTTTAAGGAAAAAAAGCTTCCTAAGTACACTCGGCCGGAATTCGAACCCCGATAACCCCATCAACGGCAGTCCAGTCTATTGCAAGAGTGATGCTTTAGAGGTTTAGCCCATTCAACCATCCAAACGGATCACAGCTTGTTAAAACTGTCCCAGTGATATACTCTTAACAACTTTATCCCAATTTGACCCATATACATGAGCTCTGGTTTACGTGTTTCAAATGGGAATGTCCGTTTGTTGATATCCAACCCATAAATGTTCTACCGAGGGATGAGATCAGTGCTCACAGTTAAAGTTTAAACAAATGCTGCTTACCCTGACAACAAGCCACGCCACGCCACTACTTATCTTACTATTATATAAAGAGATAAGGGGGCTGATGTTTGGGCACTCATTAGGATAAGATTTACCCCTATGGGTCCCTACTTGGGCTCCGAGGCATTCTTGATGGGTAGATGTTCTTGATATGCTCGCTCGAAAGAGCTAACCCTATCAACTTCGTACTATGATTTATCCATGTTACAAAGATTGTGAGAACTGGTCACCCATATGGACATCTGGAATCACTGTGTGGTTATCTACTCCCACACGAAGGTAGGTAGGTAGGTGATCCCTTTGTCCGCAATACGCTAAGCGGTTGATGATGCGTACCTAATCTCGACCAGGTCAACCGTTCTCATTAGACTCTTAAATAACTTGAACAAGCACGCCACGCATGCCCAAGAAACAAGCCATAGTGAAAAGGTTGCAGGGCAACAAATAAGAAATAATGCAGATCACCAGGGATCTTTAATTGACGTACACTTAAAAAGCCCAGCCCAAGTATCCAGACCTAGCTATCTGAATAAATAGTAGAACCGATAATTCAGCAATAGACATTGAGGGAGATAGGGGTTTGCAAAACTTGAATGCATACGAATAACATGAAATCAATAATGGCCTGGAGGCCTATTTATTTTCAGAGAATCGGGTATGTCTCATAAGAAACTACAATACAATATCAAGAGGTTGCATACCATGAGAAATAGTAATATAAGTTCTTAAAAATCCAAAACAATATTAATAAAAAGTGATCGAATCGCATTTAACTAATTAGTACATATTTATATAGTTAGATAACGTTATCATTCCACATGTAAACATAGCAAACTATAGTGAACAATGCGCAATATAGTAAGCTAGAATGAATACAACCGATAATCTATATCTATGGACTAAGCTGTTCAAAAGATAGCTCTTAAAGTTTCATAATAAGTCCGTCTTGAAAGTGTATACTTTTAATATAACTATATTTATGAAACAAACTTATATAATGCAACTAGTAAATTTTTGCTCATAACAATACTTCTAAGACCTATAGTTGATTTGGAACAAAATTATTCCCAATCAACAATACGCGAGGCGGGGGTAACTATGACATGAAACTAATTAAGTTCTTTCTACTCTATCAGCTAAGTTAACAGTATATTCCTAACATTATAAGACAAAGAATTACAATGCGAAATAGCTTTCAAAGGTTAGGTTAAATAATATTTAATAGAGAATAAGTCATCCGAACTCGGATCTAAAACGGTTTAAGACCATATTACGTCATTTCCAAAACAAATCCTAATAGAAATAAAATAAATACACCAAAAAAATAACAAATTTTAAGCCCTACATAATTTCGACTGGATTTAAGCTGCCTAGTTTTCCATATATATATATACACTTCTTCAAAATTACGACCACTTACATGATGGTAAGTTCCTAATTGCTATAAGCATCAACGAGTGAAAATCCTTTCTTGGTATTATCTTATATCTCGGTTTGAACAGCGGGGAAAATATGTAGGGAGAGCTCACGTGACCCATGAAGTCATTCACAGCAAATCAAAAAAGGTCCTCGCACCGACGCCTGCGCACAGCGTCGTGAGTATAACCATGAGGGGGTAGGGAGACACACGTGATTGCACTTCTCGCTCTTTTCCCCAAGCTTGGCGCCTGCGCACAGAGTCGTGAGGATAACCATGAGGGGGTAGGGAGGCACACGTGATTGCACTTCTCGCTCTTTTCCCCAAGCTTGACGCCTGCGCACAGAGTCGTGAGGATAACCATGATGGCGTAGGGAGGCACATGTGATTGCATTTCTCGCTCTTTTCCCCAAGCTTGGCGCTTGCGCACAGAGTCGTGAGTATAATCATGAGGGCGTAGGGAGGCACACGTGATTGCACTTCTCGCTCTTTTCCCCAAGCTTGGCGCCTGCGTAGCGTAGTGAGAATAACCATGAGGGTGTAGGGAGGCACACGTGATTGCACTTCTCGCTCTTTTCCCCAAGCTTGGCGCCTGCGCACAGAGTCGTGAGGATAACCATGATGGCGTAGGGAGGCACACGTGATTGCATTTCTCGCTCTTTTCCCCAAGCTTGGCGCTTGCGCACAGAGTCGTGAGGATAACCATGATGGCGTAGGGAGGCACACGTGATTGCATTTCTCGCTCTTTTCCCCAAGCTTGGCGCCTGCGCAGCGTATTGGGAATAATCATGAGGGGGTAAGGAGGCACACGTGACTGCACTTCTCACTCGTTTCCCCAAGCTTGGCGCCTGCGCAGCGTCTTGAGCTTGGGGAATACCGTACTAGCGCACAGGGTTCACATGCTACTCGGTGACTTAGTTCTTGTTTTCTTGATGAGTTCGGCTGATGAGCAGTGTTTCGTGAAGACGTGCGTGTAGTGTCCGTAGTTAGGGCACTGATTTCCCAGTAAAATAGGGTAACTGCTGTTCGCTATTTTAAGGTGGCGGAGGTCGGGGCTATTTTGTTTGTAGCCACGGTACAAATCGTTAGCGTACAGTTCCACGAGGTCCTTGAGCAACTTTGCATATTGCCTGTAGAGTTTCAGCCAAACAATCTTTGAAGCTGAATAGCAGACTTCCACCTTAACGCTAGTGGGGGGGGGG
>CABEEJ010000184.1:241866-379998 GCA_901482245.1 Timema douglasi
ACTCGAACGGGTAGTAAGACGCGGTGCTAAATATTATTATTATTATTATTATTATTATTATTATTATTATTATTATTATTATTATTATTATTATTATTACTACCCGTTCGGGTTATACGCTAAAAGGTTGCTTTAACGTCTTCATAGGCTAAGTCCAGTGGTGGCTCATGTATTGTTGTTCGGTGAATACAGGCCAAATTAGACTGTACCTTTAAATTATTTCCTCGCAATTAGCTCGCCCTTTAAAGTCAACGCGAACATAGTCGCTAACTATATTATTGAGTGTATGGTTGGTCAAATAGATAGTGTCTAGGACGGGGGGACAGGATACAGTACAGTCAAAACTGAGTACACATGGAATTAACCCAGAGCCGATACCGCCCACACTACACCCAACGTGATTCAAACCCCAACCTCCCCATCACAACAAATTATATATATAAGATAGAAATCGTGTTAATTTTGACAACATGTAAAATATATTCAATTCCAACAGAGTTAATAAAGAAAGTAAATATATTCACAAACTGTTATATTCCATATGAATGGTACAGGGGGGAAAAGGGGGAAGGTTCAATTTTAACTCAAACTGAATTAGTGCTGCCATCTGTTAGATAATCATGAACACTTTCTAATAAAATTCATATAATGGCTAAGCGAGGTATCTTGTCATTTTTAAATTACTTTTCAACCCGTTTCGGTGGCCGCGTGGTATAGCGCGCAAGTGTCGTGTTGGACTAGAATACCGAAGATGGGGAGGACGGGGCTCGATCTCGGTTGGATTACTGGGAGTTATTTTCCTTAAATGGTTTTCAACTCTCCCTACACGCAAATTCGGGTACATTTTCTCTAAATTAAAGCTTTCTGTTCCCTAACCTACTAGTGTAATTAGTACATAGGTGTATACACCAAACAGGTAGCAAGAAACGTTGCTAAAAAAAATTTAAAAAAATAAAAACTATAGAGGTATCTCACTACTAGCAGCGTGCTACAAAATTGTATTCAAAATAATGTTAACGAGATAAACGCCATGTGAGGAGGAACTAGGCTAATTGAGAATCAACAGTATGAATTTCGACGATGTAGATCAACAACGGCTCAGATTTTTAGGATTCGGAAAATTCTAGGGAAAAAAAAGTGGGAATATAACAAAACACTTCATCAATTATACATATAGTTTAATAAAAGGTCTAAGGTTCAGTTTAAAGAAACCAATTATATGAAATTTTAGTTAATTTTGGGGTACACAAAAAACTTGTCAAGTTAATTGAGGTGTGTTTGACTGATACGCGTGGTATGAATTTGATGTCACTAGTCAGATACTTTCGAAATAAATAGTGTGTTGAAACAGGGAGACGCACTTCCCCCCTTACTTTTTTAATGTAGCCCTAGAGTATGTTTTCAAGGTAATGTAAAATAGTAGGGGAGGGTTGACATTAATGACGTTACCTTCTTGCAGATTTCGAAGCCATTTTGCGAAGCGGGTTGTAATTATACTGTTATGGAACCTCTCACATAATCAAAAAGTCGTGGATGAAGTGTACTTTTCTTTAAAGGACTGTATGCAAATTTTTCTATTACTACTTCATCTATGGAGAATCACGCGTTTTCAGAAGTAATTTCAATGTACAGTATTACGTTTTAAAGCTTTTTTTTATTTAAAAGACCAACTCCGTTGCTGACTCCCTTTAACCAATAAGAAGCTAGCATTCACATCAGGCTACCAGGAGTTCTCCTATTAGTTAGTTTTAACACTGGTGAGAAGGGGTCCAAGAAGCAAGGGGTAGGTCATATATAAGCAGCTTGTGCGTATGAATACACACAGTAATATATTAGTAGACAGAAACTAGTATCACACACATAAACCTAGTATTATCGCCCGATAAAATATAAATTTGAACTGCATAGATCTAACTCTCCGAGTCAGTCCGTAAATGAACAAAAACTGTTATCACTTTAATATCAAATCTACATTACCGAAAATGTGATCATCTAAATAAATCGTGTGCAACATTAAATTACTATATTAATAATAAACTATTATTATTATTATTATTATTAGCACTGCGTATTACTACCCGTTCGGGTTATACGCACTTACGCTAATGTGTAATGGTAGGGTGATTGTGAGATGAAACGGAGGGCCTACANGAGGCCTGGCATTCCCCACATTCACAAGATGTCTTGTCAGAGGTGAAGGAAGGGTTTGGTAATCAGATAAATCTGTGCCGGGACCGAGGATTGAACCCCGGCCGCCAGCATAGAAGTCTGACACCTTACCCCTAGACCGCCAGGTCACCCTTGCAACATTAAAAGTTTTACTTATTTCATAAGAATAAGAATTGCATAAAACCATATCGTCATAGTCGTGTGATAACAAGTGCGTAGTAAGGCATGCACGCGTCGTCGTCATCATCATAAAACCCGATATCAATATACTTACTGCTCACCGTAAGGCATACACGGGTCCACGTAATTATAATCATCATCATCATAGATAGAATCCGGAAACACTATAAATGATCCCCGATCGCGGGAGGCAATCATTATAGGGTTGCATTTTAACTTGACGCGCCTAAGAAATTTAAGCACCCTCACATTTAGACACCAATGTACAAAATAGAAAGAGAGGGATGAAAACGAGAAGTTTACACATAGAAGACTCTTGTATATGTGCTGATAATCCTTTCCCTCTTCCTCTGACGAGTTTACACAGTCACTTTAATAGTTGCGCCTTTAAAACATCGACTTGATTTTTAATTGTACCTTATTCTTGTTTTATATTTTAGATATGCATATGCTACCACGGACTTTTTAAATTTACATACTGACAGGGATATTCCTACAGGACAGTTTGGTCAGCATGACAAACCTAAGATGTAAAGAAATGATTAAAAATACGTTTACAAAAAAAAACTACCTAAAGATAAAATTAATAATTGTGTGACATTGAAAGGACTATTTTCTAATAATTTTCTATTTAATAATTTATGGTTTTTGTTGCAACGTTATATCTTCAAAACTCGCTGAGTAAAACGTAAATTCATTAACATGTGACATCCTATCTTAACCAAGTCGTGACGTCACGGGTGGGCAACGTCATTAAACGGTACAATGCGGCTCTGAGTGGCTCATGATGTCACCCCCACGGTCTTCCTCCAGTAACAGACCATTCAGAATACTTAGTAATGATTTTTGTACTAACGTTACTCGTGAATCGTAATTACCGTACATCACTGGATGTAATGGCAATAACAGTGAAATAAATAACTCGCGAAAATAAAATTACACCTTTAACAATTTCATACGCACAGCCTAAATGTATTTGCATATGTTCATGTGGTTAAAGTGCAAATTCGTTAAGAAAACAATAGGATTCAAAGTAAAAACGTTTAAGAACTATAACGACACATTCACATTAAAGCATTACTAAACTGTATCGTTACAGGAGAAACATTAATGGATTTGGTCAGCACATTAAATAATGGCCCAAAAATTTTTAAGAAGTGGTAGACAAATGCAAATTGAAATATACTCACAAATTCAATGATATATACAGCAACAAATATACAAGCAAGCATATCATAGCTTAGTGAATATCTCGACTAAATCAGAACTTTCCTTTCCTGACTTTCAAAGGTGTAAACCTGTGAATCAGTTCATCGAAATCAATGCCTTTCGTCAAATCACTTTCAAATTGATAATATCTCCAGATCGGAAAGCCGTTACTGTCTCATTTTATATCGCAAATAGTTTTTTTTTATGTCTCAGCTTTTAAACAAACTATGTACTAAAATAACCACCTAATACTATTATGATATCAGGTGGGTTTTTTTTTAATAATTGTTTGTAGTGTTGAATGTCACTCCACGGTTTAAAAAACTTTTTGTGAAAATACAATTATTCCCTCCTGCGGTATATATTAACTTAGTCCAATCGATTTAAAAATAAAGATGTGGAGGAGCTGGGATTTGAACCCAGGACTTTCTGCATGCGAAGCAGACACTCTACCTCTGAGTTACACCCCCAGGCTATTTATAATGGCAAAATAGGTATATTTAATTCAAAGCTACTCTATCGATAGACTCATGTACTTTTTTTTTTTTAGATTCTATCAATGCTGTGAATCCTTTTTTGGATAATGTACCTGAAGAATTACAAGAAGAATTTACCCGAGACTGTGTTGCAGAATCAATTAAATTAATAACACCCAACTCTTGTAATAACGGAAATGGAAAGAGAACCTTAGTGAGATACAACTTATTGATAGCACACGTAAAGAAATCTTGAGCAGAGCGCTCTACCAACGACAGAATAAACTATCTTATATTTATACCTACCTATATTATTATATGTTGGTTGATTTTTAATAGTACCTGTATCATATTATTATGTTAGTGGTGTTATAACACTAGTTTTCGAAGTTAAATCTAATTAAGATTTATTTTCATCCATATATACATATTCTATAACATGTCACACTAAGATTTTCTTTTAGTTTAATTTTTTAATTTGATGAGACTGTAAGGTGTGTGTATATTTGTATTTCTGCACCAAATTGTAACTATAAAACTATACCTGAGGAAGGGAAATTCCAACTTGACTTGAATATTAAATTTTCTTTGGGTCAACTTTAATTTTGCTAGTATGGAAGAAAATATGTTTGCAAAATTATTGACTGTATAAAGACTTTCTATGTCCTCATTCAGTATACTTATTCATTTTGATATGTATATTTTCTTACATTTTCTGAATTTTTTTTTTTTTTTAATCATCTAACTAAGCTAAATTTGATAAGCAAAGTATATAGAATCCGGTTTCTTTTGATTATGTTGATTATTATTAGACTCACATTTTTTTCCTAATGTTTGTATTAAAATATTGTTTTAACTTATCCTAAACTATATTAGGGGCTCTTCTAACTAAAATTCCAGCGTATAACCCGAACAGGTAGTAAAACACTATGCTAAAAATATTATATATATAATATTATTTTAGCACCGTGTTTTACATATATATATATATATATATATAAAGAGAGAGAGAGAGAGAGAGAGAGAGAGTGAATGTACCAAAGTTGGAATTTTAAAATAAATAGAAACACAATGCAAAATATATTTAATTAATAAAAGTGAAATAAGTTTTTTTTATTAAAAGCTAGCACTAAATACGTCTTATCCTATCCTTTATAAAGTTCGATTATCAAAGGAAGAAAGAGCTTTTTCTTAAAACTAGAAAAGATACAATATCTACTTTCATGTAGCCTATTCAAATGTCAGGTCATGTTATATTTCTAATGTATGTTTGGCTTACATTTTATTCTCTTACCTTATTTTAGCATGCATTTTTTTTTAGGTTTGAAATTAAACTTTTAAGGTGTATGAAACCTGCTTCGATGGTCAGATGTTCTAAGGCACTAATATTGCAAAAGACTGGATTTCCGATGACGGGAGAGACCAGGGTTTGAATCCCGGTCAGGTGTATTGAGGGTGGTTTCTCCCTAAATGGTTTTCCACTCGCTCTTTATGCAAATGCAGATATACTTTATCTAAATTCATTCAACATTCAATATCCCTAGCACTCATATTCGTATATCCCAAACAAGTAGTGAAACACGACAAATTATTATTATTATTATTATTATTATTATTATTAGCACCACGTCTTACTACCCGTTCGGGTTATACGCACTTATGCTAATGTATAATGGTAGGGTGATTGTGAGATGAAATTGAGTACCTACAGTTTAACGTGGGATCCGAACCACGGTGGAGACCTGACATTCCACACAGTCACAAGTTGTGATTAATACGCGTCTTTGTCAAAGGTGAAGGAAGGGTTTAAGCCCACCAATTTGTTTTCAATATAATTAGAGGCTAAGATATGCTTCTAAATTGAATTATACAGTACAGTACCTTCAATTATGTATTTTTTTTAAAACTGATTCTAAAACAAAAGTACCATAAAAAAATTATGTAAGAAATAAATATTTTCAACATGCACTCATTAAGTCTATAGTTCAAAAATATATGTCAATGGTTTTTATATTATAAAAAAGTATTTTGATATAATTAAAGAGTGTTTATATATATTTTATTTGTGATTAAAGAACAATTTGACTAGAAATAAAATGTTGTACCAAATAATTGAAATAAGCCAAAGACAAGTCTGTAGCCAGCCAATAATTCCATGGGGGCTTTGGTGGGAACATCCCCCAATTGTTAGAAGCTAGAAAAAATTCTAAATGATAAACAGTTCTAGAAGCACTCTGAAGTGGGTTTTATGGTAACACAGCCCCCTAATTTGTATTTGTATCTTAATTTTGATATTGTTTGAACCATAAATAAAGCCATATATATTTTGTTCATAAAATTTTGAGGTGGGTTTGAATCCTCAAAGCTCCCCCTGGCTACGGCCTTGGCCAAAGATGAATCAAATAGCATGTGGGGGCACAGTTTAACATTCCTCTTGGTAGGCCTATGTATATTGAGTTTCTAATCCTAGATCTTTTTTTTCTAATGTTCTTGGAATTATGGCTAGTCTATGGATAGCTATAATAGAGATGCATAGTTCTCGAACTTTAAATTCAAATCGAACTGTTTCTCCAGCTTTACTAGCGAAACCAATGAAAGGCACTAGTTCACTCATTCGACGCGAACTAGTTCAAATTGAAATACAAGATGGAGGATAATAGAAAATCGGGATGATTCGGCTGAACTCGGTCGCAGAAACGAAGTGACGTGAGCTAAAAGTTTATTGTTTGATATATTTCACTTGTTCAACAAACTTACCGCATTTCATTCACCCCCATATAAAGACAATAGAAAGTTAGCATCACTTTGACGAATTTGATTATGCCCTTGCTTACGTCATCCAGTACAGATAAGTTATATTTTAATACTAAGACAACCATACATAAACATATTAAGTAGAATAATGACGTTAATTGGTCATTTGGGTGGATTTTAAAAGTTTATTTATGCTTTAAGGTTCCATAATGTGACCTTATTTTTGACAACTCAACTTGTCTTCCCTATCGCTTTGTGTATGCTTTTGTACTTAATGACATCACACGTTCACTAAAACAAATATCTTTCTCCATCTGGCGCTACCTTCTAATAGCTTTACATTGATCCACTCTACAAATCATTCAATAATAAACATTGTTCTAATATCAACAATGACATTGGTATGGCCCATATGTGTGGCCATCAAGATATAGGTTACGAATACTCTTTCTGTACCCCATAATACTCAAATATTCTAAAATTTTAATCGAGTTATTTTCTTTTTATCTATTACTAGCAATCCCGCACGGCGTTGCCCGTGACCCAATGGGGTACAAGAATTATATAAGCTCCTCCCTCAATGGTGTTCGTATCTCTTAAACGTAATTCTAAGACAGATACAACATATTTTCTTTAAAAAAAATTGTTAAAAATAGCCTAATTAAAGATTTTAAAACCTGGCTTCGAGGTGCATTCGGACCACCATCCGTCCACCCATTAAAAAATTTCAGATCTCTCCGTGCCGTATATTTGTCTGGGCATCGCGCACAAACAAAAACACACATAGACAAACAAAAAGAACGTTATTGTAAGCGTTAGTATAGTTAAAAATATATAATTAAGTTTATAACATGATTGTACTTACAAGTTGTTGGTCTGGTGAACGCCTGAGCTTCAAACCGTAGTTCGCGGACTATTGAACTAAAAGATTTAGATCGTGAATTATTGAACTAGTTAGATGAGATGAAATGCTCATTTCAGCGAACTGAATCACTTTTAACTGTTCCCACCAACATTGAATTGTTTTTGTCCATCTCTAATGTGTAATAGTTTTTGCAAGGCATAAAAATAGAATAAAAGTGTGCAATGAAGATAAAACTGCAGATAGAGTTAGAACCACTATCTTGATGTGTGTAAAAGAGTTATTTAAAACCACAATCAAATAAAAGTTATGTATATTTGCTATGAATACAATTTATTTTGCTTCGAAATGTGTGCCAAAATGCACTTGTCAATAAATAAAAATGTTGAGCAAAATTGTAGGGTTTTTTTCTTTACTTGGGGTATTTAATGTGGACGTAATGAACCAACTGATTAAATCAGCACACAACCTATACACTATATTTTAGAACAAACACAACACTCAGCCCCAGGCTGTAAATTTATCACTGAAAGGTGAATCCCCAATTTATATTAAACACTTTTCTGCCATTCCAGGAATAAAACTCAGGACCCTTAGCTGAATAGGCAGATGCACTACCAACTGAAAGGTGTCAGGTTAATAAAAATAAATAAACAAGGGCTTTTCAGTTCATCTCGATTGGGTGTACTGAGGGTGGTTTTTTTCCTTAAGTGTTTCTCACTATCGCACCACACAAATGAAGGTACACTTCCACTAAATTCAACCTCACTTATACCTAACATATCAACATAGTATATATGCGTGGATACTAATCCAAACGAGAAGAAAAACATGGTGATAAGAAAAACTAGAAAGAAAACACTCACATATTCAAATACAATCGTGTGATTATTGATTGTATGAACGATATAAATTTTTTTTCACAAATTAGTTGATGATGCAGATAGGTCATTGTTATTCCAGGAAATACAACTCACTTTCAATTCATTTAATGTTCACCTAACATTAAAAAAAACTAGTTTACGACCAGAATGAAACTCAAGCAAAACATAAACAATAAATTTGAATTGTATGTAAACAAACTGTTTACTAGTTTGGAATTTGATCAGTTAGGGCTCATTAGTCTTAAATTGCTCGCAATATAAGCTTACTGGATCTACAAAATGAAGTGAAAGATGAGACCACAACCCTTGGTTGTCCATGAGAAATAAATATAGTAGTCCTATTATATAGTTGGGTTGGTTACTCACATGATTGGCTGTAAATATTACGTGATACACTTTCAAATACAGTAATGTGATTATTCTCCCCAAGACAACTCTTCTGTTTAGTGAATGCCACATCAACAATTAGTGCATTCATTTACAAACACAAAGAAACTTTTACCCTACGTAATGTCAAGGTAATCATGATGCCGGCATGATAAAACATTGTAATACTTGTGGATTTTTTTTAGCACCGCTTCTAGCTACCGGTTCGGGTTATACGCTTTAAGTACTAATTATGCTAATGGATTAGGAATTGGGAAGGTTGGATTAGAGGAAGTGAACCCGCATTTGCGTGGAGGGAGAGTGGAAAACCATTTAGGAACACACACCCCCACAGTTCACCCGAGACTGAGATTCGAACCTCGATCTCCCCGTCCTCAACAGTCGAGCTCAACACGACTAGTACGTCAGCCAACTACGCCACCGAGGCGGGTACTTGTGGATGTTGGTTAAGGCCTTGAGGATATTTTATTCCTCGATGCAGGGCTAGTAGTTATGGCAAGCAGTTCCGACACTCACCTTTATGACAGAAGCATAGGTTTGTTATACAAAATAAATCTTATTTGATAACTTAAATAACTTTGGTCCTGTTTTTTAATCAAAATCTTATTCAAACAGATTTGATCCTCAACCCGGTTGTGGTTTCTCATCTTCTCCCCAGGCAAATACTTGAGCATTTGTTTGAAATTAAATTTCCAGATGATACATTTATTTTGAAAGTTTGGAGATCTGATAGACTTCATAATAACACAAAAGCCTATCTGGTTTTAAATAACCACCCCAGGCATGGCAAACTTTCAATTCTTCTTTTGATAAACATTATATTAAAATTGGTGACCTGGCGGTCTAGGGGTAAGGTGTCAGACCTTCTGTGCTGGCGGCCGGGGTTCAATCCTTGGTCCCGGCACAGATTTATCTGATTACCAAACCCTTCCTTCACCTCTGACAAGACATCTTGTGAATGTGGGGAATGCCAGGCCTCCACCGTGGTTCGGATTCCACGTTAAACTGTAGGTCCTCCATTTCATCTCACAATCACCCTACCATTACACATTAGCGTAAGTGCGTATAACCCGAACGGTTAGTAAGACGTGGTGCTAATAATAATATATTAAAATTGAGCATTATTTGAGAAAATGTATCAAGGTGGTTTGGTGTACCAAATTTGAAGTTTTAATCACCAGATACCAAATCCGCAAAATAGTTAAATTTATACACCAAGTACATGCAATTTTTGGCAGCATATAAATGTGTAAATAGTGTTTTTCATTAATGAAAAGAAATAAACCCCCCTCCCCTAGAGATCACAGCTTACAAACAAGCAATTGTTATAAATTATTAACGTGACATCCACACAATATTATAATTCAAACACATCCTTTCTGCAAATAAAAAGTTTCATATTTCTAGGAATAAATAGAGGTTACTTCTTAAAATTAAATATCTCAATGTTTCGCTATGCAATAGTGATTTAGTTTTGATAGATAAAATTAAGGAAGTTGTTACAAGAAATGCAGACTTTTTTAGAGGCTAGCAAGAAAATAGGTAAAGTGGACGGTGAAAAGAACTATATATATATATATATATATATATATATATATATGATCACACAGAGAACACAAATTGAGGATGATAGTTTAGAGTTTACTTCTAAAAACTTATCATTTTACATGGTTAATGAGTTTAAATATTTAGGGACAATTGTAACAAGCCATGACAATATTACGAATGGAACATAAGAAAAGAATACAGCCAGAAAAGACATGCTATTATTGGGTCATTAAGTTGACCTCTTGCCTACTGTCAAGGAATGTAAACCTCAGCATTATAATACAATGTTGGGATAATAAAATCTCACAGATTACGGTGGGCAGAACATGCAGCAGGAATGGAAGAATCTAGATTCGTGTTCGTGTTGGCAAACCCAATGGGAAAAAATCATTGGTAAGATCTAAATTCAGATGAGAGGATAACATTGAATAAGCCTGAAAGAGATAGGGAAGGAAGGAAAAACTATGAGTATAAATAAACAACTTACATGTTATTTTAAGAAAATGATATTCTTTATTTAATTTGGTTATATTTAACAATGTACAAAAACAAAGAGATAAAAATAGATGTGCAAAACATGGTTAGACTTGTGAACTAGTCTAATAAAATAAACCTATTTTTAAAACAGAATAGTATATATAATAAATAAGTATAATACTTAACTCGGAGATACTTATTAGATATAAGTGCCGTTGCTAGCAATATTTCAGTAGTTTGGACATAAAAGTACAGAATTAAATAAAAAGCTCATGTTCCACAAAATGATAAAGAAAATTACAGGTTGGTCAGTGAAAAATGTGATTCATGTAGCTGTCTTGTCAAGCCAGTGTTGAAATATATTATTAACTATTGGTTCATTATATCAATTAGAGACTTATATTTTATATTGGAGAAGACAGTTAAACCATGCATAGTAAATATATATATTCCATTCACGGTAGGAATTACTTTCTGAAAGGTCTTTTTTCCTACCAATATCCTACAATATAGTAGATTTATGGTAGGGAAAAAGGCCTTTCAGAAGTCAATTCCTACGGTGAATGGAATATATTTATTGTACTTTAATGTAGGTTATATGTGTATTATTGCTTCATAACATTAATGGTATATATATATATATATATATATATATACATTAAAGTACAATAAATGCAGTGCTATATATACACACACAATAGTCACATTATAATTGTACTATGGACACTTACAATAATTTTAATAAAATACCATATTTAAATTTTTTTAAACATATAAGGACAAATTATTTGTAACTTTGTAAATCAAGGCAGCTAAGCTAATGTCTAAATAAAATATGCTTAACTGTTTTGTAGCAAAATTATTAAATCTGAACTAAGAAATAGAATACATTGACTATTTAGACAATGGACATTATAAATATTTTATGATCAAAGACTGAACGATCTTTTGCGTTATTTTATGACTAAGCAATAGAGGGTGTTAAGTAATTTTTAATTATGTGAAATAAAATATATTTATTTTTCTAAAATAAATTAATTTGATATTAGTTTACTTATGACATATTATAGAAAGTTTTGAGATTTTTCATAATTGGCCTTGAAGATTGAGTCCAAAATGAGTATCTGGGAATAGTTTTTCAAGATTAATAAGAATATGTTTTTATTTTTACAAAGTACAAATAATTTGAGAGTAGATTACAAATAACATTTGAAATTTGTTGAAAATATTTAAACAATTTGGTTTAAAATCAAATATAAGGAGTATTTATTGTGATTTACAAGATGATGTGTTTATTTTTATGAGAAAAAACTTACTTAAGGGTAGTTCCCTCAACACCTTTTTTTTTCTTCGAAGCTATATAACACAATATGAGAAAGTTTGTGTGATTGTGTCATACCATTTATTTTGATAGAGATGGTAATATTGTTGTGATCTGTACTCGTTTAACAACTAGTCATCTTATAAAAGTTGAAACTAAAATATAATTAAGAAAGTTCATATAATTATTTGACAAGTGTACTGTAGTTGAATTGTGACATCTTTCCAAAACCTTTAAACTTTAAGAGATGGAACATCTGGCTTTGTCATAAAGTGTGTAAAAGGTATAAATGTTGATGTTAATGTGACTATGTTTGTGTGTGCAGTATTTTTATAGTTGTGAATTGTGATTTTGTATAAAGTAAACTTTTATCAAGTTTAGTTTAATATAAGAAAGCTTATAACTATAATATAAGAAAATGAATTATCACCTAATGGCTTGTGATGTATTATAAGAAAGTGTGGATACAATGTGCATTAATGTAAAGTAAGTGATAGTAAAAGGAAGCCAACCTGAAAGGATAGGTTAGACCAAGATAAGGACAAACACTGTTTAATATGAATATATTTTCTGAGCCAGCTGTGCTCTCTTCTTTGTATAATAAATTATATTTATTAGCACTAGGTGTCAACACCGCATTGACCCTTCTCCTCTAATGGCTTTGGGCTCGCTCATACCGCGGTTTTCTTAGTATAACGGGAAAAACTGTGTTTAAGCGTCTATTTAACTTTCGGAGTACACAGCCATGAAACTCTCTCTCATGTAAAATAATTAATAAGGGGTCAAGAAACAAGATTGGGGCGCCCCAGCTATTATCTCATCACTCCAGGTATTCTCATTCACAAAGGTAGGATCATAGTTAATTAATTGTTTCTCTCTATGTATGATGATCTAACGAATATGTACAAAATCTTAGCTGTTAACATAGCACAAACACACTATTCATATAAGAAAAATATTCGGGAATTTAAATCAGTAATTAGTAATATAATGATAACATTGATAAGTAAGAACATCATTTTATACAAATACAATGAAGTGTAGTGTGTAGTCATTCCTAGTTTTAAACATTTCTACCTCATTAAAAAGTAAGGGTTTTAGTTATTTTTAGGGCTGTCAAACTTGATTCTTAATGGTATCAAAAGAATCAAGAATCGATCTTAAGATTACAATTCTCACTACTTAGATTCTTAGCTCTCAATAAACTGGCAACTAAACAAAATGGAAACATTCAGAATAGGTAACAATTGATTATCTCTCCTATTAGTTTAGTTTTTGTTTCACTTAAAAGCCGGCAAATTGTAAATATACTATATTGCCCTAAATATAATAAGAATCTAACATTTTGAGGTGTTCTGAATGAAAAATAATTAGTCTCAAATATAATAGGACCTGACATTATGACAGTAACAAGAGGTAAAAACTTAACAACTTTGACATACTTTTTTTAAAAGTAAAACTTAAGTGATACTGTCAGAATACATGAATCGATTTTAAACAAACAATTGATTTATAGTATTTAGACTAGGGGTGACAATTTTCTGTAATATATCGATGTATCTATTGATATAAAACAACTTGTTATATCATCATCATCATTATTATTAGCACCGCGTCTTACTACCCGTTCGGGTTATACGCACTTACGCTAACGTGTAATGGTAGGGTGATTGTGAAATTAAATGGAGGGCCTACAGTTTAACGTGGAATCCGAACCACGGTGGAGGCTTTGCATTACACACATTCACAAGTTCTGATTAATATACGTCTTGTTATCTGTGCGGGGACCGGGGATTGAAACCTGGACTCCCAGCACAGAAGTCTGATACCTTACCCCAAGACCGCCAGGTCGCCAACTTGTTATATCAAGAGTTACAATATTTCGATCAAATTAAGATGGCCTTTCTCTTGTAATTATGTTCTTTGTCACTTTCAATTTTCAATGTTTTATCTATCTCTTGGAATAAAACATGTTTAATAAAAATAGAGTAAAAAAAAGTTATATTTATTTTAACTAAATAGCTTTAGAGAATAATTCGATATATCGTTGCCAAAACACTTCATCACTAATTTCTGGCGATACAACGTACGTAGGATCAGTTATAGCGGACTATATTTTTCTAAAATGTGAAATGTGTTCTTCTTTCCGTCATAAAATCCAATATTTATTGTATTAATTTAGAGTTTATATGAATTTTTTGTTTTTATTTTGAATTTTGAAAACTTTTAGTGTGTTTAATAAACATCTATAAGATTGTAAGACTAAAGTTTCAAGCGACCGTGTGTTGGTTGAAATGGTCGAGTCCAAGTTACAAATTTAGGGGGGGGGAGTAGGGTATCAAGCACGTTAGATTTTCTATGCAGTAACAATAATTACTAAATATCTAAAAAAATTAGTTTTTAAGTGTTTTTAGTTTTTACAAAGCTAATCTTTTATTTGAAAAATAATAGTTACAGAAAAGTTCTTATTTTCAACTAGCACTACTGACAGAAAATTGTCAATCTTTTGTTATTTTTGACTGTAAGCATTTACTAGTTGAACTGGTAAAGAATAAAGATAAAGTGTTATTAAATATATCAATACTTTTTGCCCCAACCGGTATAAGTGAATAATTGAGTTAATATTCAACCAAAGTTAATATTTTCCATTCCCACAGGAATTTTTGGTTTTTTTGATCAAATTGAGAGTACCTCACAAAGCTATTTTGGTAATGTGTGTCTTTAATGAAATTTAATTTTTATTCCTAATCGCGGTTGAATAAATTTTAAATGCAGTTAATACAAGAAAGTGTTCAGTATATAAAGCTTATTTTGACCTCCCTAGAATCCCCCCTTCACCACCTCAAATAACATCTTCCTCTTGCAGTTCCAAGTCGCTAGCGTAGTCTGGCGAACACACAAAGAACTCTAGGAGATTCAAGAGGGGGCCGCGAGAGAAAGGGTTGAAGTAGCGTCCTCGCTTATCCCGCAAATATGAGTAGCGCTTATAGTTGAGCATCTCGTTGGTGGTTAGGTTCATGCATGCGTGGAGAACCTATGCAAATAATAAAATACACTTCACGAACTATTTGAATGTGTACACTGTAAAAAAAATTAGGAATGAGACCCTCAAATTGTTGAACTCTCGAATAGCTTCAAGTCCTTGGAGATATTCGAAATTCAAAATATATTATTTTTTCAAATTTTGAATTGGAATTTGTTTTAGAGCTTTATTACTGCTTATTGGTGTTTTCTGGTTCAGCCCCAATATAATTATGGAAGGAACTTAACAACCAAATCTCAGACCATTAATTTAACACTTCTGAATGTATTAATGCTATAATTAATGAACTTTAACACACACAAAAAAAAAGTTGGCATTTAATCACTATTTTTATTTTCATACTATTCTATTATATTTATATATCCTGATATATTAATTTATTTATTTTTTTTCCAAAATTTGGATTCATATAACAGTGGATTTAATCCAACTCAATAAGAGATATTTTTTTAATAAAAGTAATGGTTTTTCCTAAGGATGTGCAAATAGTCATTTTTCACTTTGGATAGCATCTATTAGAGCATAGTTTTATTCAAGCTCAAGTGATATAAAGCAATATTAGTATTACAAATATATTTTTAAGTATAAATAAAATTTTTATGGCTCTGTGAGTACTCAAATTTTGAGTTTCGAGCCGAGCGCCTAGTTAAAGCTCGGGATCAAGATCAAAAGGTTTAGGCTCATAATTTAAATGATATTGGTAGTTTAACTTATACATCATTTGATAACTTAACACTTTGTTAAAATTAATATCAAATCTCACATTAATAAGATAATAGATCTTTAAAATTACTTTCGATGGGCAGAGAAATCTATAGGCTATTGATTGTTTTCCAACTCAAGGTACTTTAAACTTGTATTAATAAGTTCAACTAAAAAACTAACATTAGTAAAATAAATATAAAACATTTAAAATTTCTAAATGCTTGAGATGCTTATGTTTTCTTATAGAGTAATTATAGTAAAAGAGGTACTTTTGGGGGAAATATTAGCTCATTAAACCATCTATTTCAATAACTTTTTTTGCATATTATTAATGTAATTTTAATTTCTTAAATACATGAGTTTTGAAACATTTTAATTATTTTTTCTATTATATTTTTATTTTAGTGTTATTTTTTAATCATGTTTTGCTATTTCTATCTTAAAAACCAATATTTTTATTTTTGAAACATTTTTTTTTCAAAAGTATTTACCATTTTGTAAAAATTAATGTAATTTTTATTTAAGAACATAATACATTTTCATATATTTTTAAAATCTCAAACTTGAAAGATGTGGTATGTACATTTTATTTGTTTTAACTTGTGACATTTTAAACATACTACTTTACTTTTAAAATAAACAAATATTTACTCTTAAAATTTTAGAATTATGAATATACTCTTAACTCGCCTTGAACTTTGAAGCTTTTTTTAAATACGCAACTCGAAAGAAAAGAACTCAAGCTCACAGAGCCCTAATTTATTTTATTCAAACAGAAGGGACTATTGAGAAACTCAGTCTACTATCAAATAATACCTTAAAAGTGAATTAAATTAATTAAAACCTACTTTGTTAGGCACATGATCTAAGGCATCACTCTCTCATTAGGCTAGACTGACAATGACATGAAGATTGAAGTTCAAATCCCAGTCAGGTATAAAGGGGGCTGTTTCTATATGGTTTTCCACTCCCCCTCCATGCAAATGCGGGTACATTCGCTCTCAATTCAGTCATAATAATTCTCAATACACTAGCCTAATTAGTATGTATGCATATAGGCTGAATGTGTAGTAATACTTGATGCTAAAATAATATTAGACTAAAATTTTTTCAGATAAAATTGGTAATTTCAAGTAACTACTCCAATTTTTTGAGCTTTGGAAAAATGATCAAGTTTAAACAAGTTTTAAAACCTGACACACACTCAAATTTTCTAGTTCTTGCACATCTTTATAATAACTGAACCTTCAACCCCCTGATACTTTGCCCTTACTTACCGAAGTGCATGTGAGAATCCATCCGAGGAAACAAAACACCAGGGCTTCGACCAATCCCAGGCCATACAACAAATGGAAACCCTCAACAGCTATACAGTAGCAGGCAAAATAGATTGTGAAAGAGCAGTTGATTGCAATACTTGTCACAAACAGGAAAAACCACATCCTGAAATACAAAATATTTCCCTAAATTACACAAAACAATGAAGAAAATTTATCAAAAAGCTGGTATAAAAGAATAGATTAAGTGTATAACCTTTGACTTCTTGAATACTTAAGCATACTCCAAGATTTGAGGATTCGAGATTCATAATAAATAAATAAATTAACTAAAAAAAAGTCAAACTCAGAATAGAACATTTTTTTAAACTTATTTACTGCTTATTGATGGCCTAGCTCCAACATCATTATAGAAAAAACTTAACAACAAGGCCCCATACCATTAATTTATACTTAAATGAATGTATTAGTGGTATAATAAATGCATTATAACAAAAATGCAAAAATTTATAGCCCAATTTTCTAACAAACAGACTTTCGATAGGCCTTTATTCCTAACAGAGTCCTACTATATAATGAGATACTAGTAAGGAAAAAGGTATTTTAGATGGTTATTTGTAAGAATATCAAACTATAGTTACTGTTCATACTTTCTGATTCTTCTTATGTAAATAATTTTTCCAAGATTCAGTATTTGTAGGTAAAGAGAAGATCCAGATTTGTAAAGTAATGTATTTGACTCAAATAAAACCACACACAAAAATACATACCTGTTCCTGAGCCCGACACAATTGTAGATGAAAGGGCAGTGGTGGTCAAAGTACTCCACACATCTGTTGCATATCCGGCAGTGCTTGGCCCTGAGTGGCCGCAAACAGCGACAGGAGTGGCATAGCCGTGCCAGTATTAGCCCACTTCGTCGCCGCTGCCACTTGTTGTCCAGGCAGGGGATGTTGCGCACCGCTCGCCGGTAGCCGTCAGAGTTGAGTGGCAGGTAGCCCGGGTTGCGTCTGTTGGCGATGACCCATGAGAGCCACATCACGCAGTTCCAGTAGATGAAGATGTAATGCGAACCCCGCAGGGCATTCCATGTGATCGGTACACACTAAACATAATGCCACATCGATCAATCAATCAATCAAAGATAACTATTAATTGTATTTAAAAATGTTCAGCAAGGATGTGCAAAGCTTCAAAATCGAAGTCTAAATCTACATCGCTTCAACTTCAACACCCACAATAGCCTTTGCATCTTATAAACATCAGAAGGAAAAAGAAAGCCATAATGTGTAATTTTAAGATTTGAATTATCTCATTAAATATTAAATATGTCAACACATAATAATCATTATTAGAACATCTATTGAACAGTATCTAAACATCGACAAGTGATTCAATTACATCTATAACATAGGTGTAAATAAAATCAAAAATGTCAGCATAAAATAATAAATAGTGCTTTGTTTTTTACTCTAAAATTTCTCTTTATCTAAGATTCCCTAACGGATAATTTAAAAAATTTAAGTAGTGTTATGTGACTACAACAAAAATCTTGACTTTAGGTTTGACTTTTCTTTGCATGTTTCAAGGCTCATTCTGACATTGTTGCATTTAAAACGAGACCTTTGTACACCACTAAAGTCCAGCATCCTTATATTCCCCAAAACCGTAATGAAGAGTAACTATATCTAGTCTGCAGTAAACTACATACATTTTAAGAATATCAAAATATAATAATGTAAAAAATTACTAATTTAGTTTACAGTTAGTGTTGTTAATTTTAATTTGGTTTTTTATTAAAGGTTTATGAGTAATGATATTTTAAAGGTATTCTAAAAACTTTGCACACCTATAGTTTGAAATAAACCATGTATACATCTTATCCACAGTACAATTTTCATAGAAAGACAAATAGTATAGTTACTTACTAGATCTACTTTCATGTAAAGTCAAATCATGTGATCTGCAGATATTAATAATGATAGATATTATCAATATGTTTCAAAAACACTAACTCTGATATCTTAGCTCAGTCGGTAATGTATCTGCCTACTGAAATAAGAGTCCCACGTTTGATTCCGAGCATGGCCGAAAAATGTATCATTGGTGAAATGTAGGTTTAACCTTTCACAGTGATGAATTAATGGCTGGGGACTGGATGTTGTGCCTATCCTAGTCTTAAGTTAGATTATAAGGCATGTGAAGCTATGACAGGCCTAGCAAGACGGTAGTAGAAAGTATATGGTCTGGATGAAAAAATTGACCCAGGCCACAGGCTGGAAATGGTAATGGTTGTAAAATAAATAGCACTAATAATATAGTAAAATGACATTGATCACAAAAAAAAGTTTGTATTTTTTAATTGTCCTTCAATGAAAAGTGGAATGTAGTTATTGACCATAAAAGAATATTTTAATAATTAACTTAAATTAAAAAATAGCATTTGCAAATCCTTAGTCAATACAACAAAATAATAAAAAGCAGATAATTTAAAAGCAAAGGTCCATCTAAACATCAATGGATAAGACACATAATTTTAGACAAATAAAATATAGTGTATGTTTAAACAACTAAAACCAATACTATACAAAACGTATTCCGAATATTCATGCTGAAAATAGACAAAGGTATTTTGAAAAGTGCATTTATGAAAAAAAAAGCGTTGTACAAGAAAAAATTGATGATTATTGCATGAAAATGAGTTCAAACACAACTAATTACATGGTAATGTGATATAAAAAAAAAAGCATTGAGAAAATATGCAGCCATACTGCTAAATGATTCTACTCTTTGCAAATAACTTCAAGAAAAGGTTTCCATCTAGTATAAATAAAACAGTATACCTAATTTCATAGGTTATAAAAGCTAATTGAAAAATTAGCAAAGACATAAATAAAAAATATAAGTTTTAAAGAAATATGCCAACATTCTGGAATACCGGTCTTCATTTTTCAAGAAAATTCATAGTGAGCTAAACGAGGTAAAAATAATAAATATACTCACTAGCATAATCATGAACAAAGCAAATAACTCCTGATGAGATTTGAATCACACTTGTGTAATGATTTGAAAGTTTACCACCATTATTCGGTGTTTCTAAATTTGATTAGTATTATAACACCTTTGGTACAGTGCAAGTATGCCCCCCCGGAGGGAAAGAAAATGAGACAGTTTGACCCCGCCCTCATTTTTCAAGGGCCCCCAACTGCTCAAACATCTCTCTATTGCAGCAGAATGTCTGGTCGCATTCATAACACATGTGGATAAAAGGTTTAATTTTTTGTTTGTGTTAAGAATCAGTGAGCATAGTAGAGCTAAGAATAATGTATCTTGATAATAATAGAAGAAAACATATATATACTTTTTTTACCATGTAAAGTAGCAGGCTTACCATGCAAGATTCAACTATGGTACAGCTTTAAATATTATATAATATCTCAAGGTAAGGGCTGTTCATAACTTATGTATGTATATTGAAAGGGGGGGGGGGTAGTATTGCTCGGTTTGACCAAGCATGACAAGGGGGGTGAAAAAGGGGTCAGATAATGTGTGACATCCCATTACAATTAAGTGTATAGAGCAAAATTTGATGTTAATAAAACCAATCAAGTGCACGTAGAGACAAACATCAGTTGACTCATCGACTTAGATCGTCGAGCTTGGCAAACACGTTTCAATAAAAAGGGTTATATAAGCTCTACATTTAAAAATATCATTTAAATATTGGGAGGGGGTGCATGATATTGTGAAGTAATATTATAAAGGGTGTTCACAAGAGGGCAGGGGTAAAAAAAATTAGCATGACATAATTAATGAACAGCCCCTAAGACTGCTTGCTACCTTCTGGAGTGCACATAGCGCAAATAATACTAAAATAAATATTAGTAAAACACAGGAATTGAGTTGATTTTGTGTGAAAAGGGCCCCCCAAAATTCCACTGACTCAGGTCCCTGAATTATTGGGTGGTCGTGAGTGCAAGAGTGAATTATGTACTAGATATTTCCTGTTTAGTTCCTAAAGAAATAAGCACGTAGATGTAAGAAAAGTTTAAAAAAAAGTGCATCAGCAACTAAGTGAAGATGTTAAATATGGCCGTACAGTACCCTGAGAAGGTACATGGGATACCCCCAGAGAAGAACAGAGCCCATAAACAAGAGGAGGGGACCTTTAGAGTCTCCAGCACCTCCAAATAACAGCGCCCTGAAATAACACAACAAACAAAAACGCAAGACCTTACTTTTACTTCAACTTGAGACATTCAATCAAACACAAGTAGAGTTAAGTATTTTCTTTCCTGTTTTCCTTAAATGCAATAATAGCAAAACATAAAAACTTTCTTAGTGTTTATATAATATCTGTGTAACTTTTTCCACATATAGTTTAATTTTTTAAAATGAGGTGGCCCAATGGCTGAATAATTTTATAATAAAGGAAATTGACAAAACTAAAGAAAAAAGAAAAATAAACTACTAAGAATAAAATTAGGCTCAAGCCAGAAAAAGTGTTGAAGTGCTGTTTTCTTCACTTGTCGACAGAAAAATCAAGATCAGTTTAAAAGTTTTTTCACTTTAAAATACTCATTTTTAAAATTTGATGGATTTATTTTATTACTTTTTCGAGGAAGAGAAAGTATAGCAATAGTAAAAAGAATTGAGATTTTCGATGGATGTCGGCATTTCATAGTCCACTAAACACAGCCTAACAGCCTAAAGCCAAAACTAGAATACCAAACGGTCAACAACTTGAAATATAGCGTTTTCATGGGGTCTCCCAAAGTTATTAGTCTCAAATGTGGGTGTACTTGTTCTAAAATTAGTACATAGACATGTAACCCAAACAAGTAGTAAAATGCGATGTTTTGGATCACCACCACCCATTCAGATCTTGAGTTCTGTCAATATTTTCTAGCTCACCAGATCTCCGAGATGGGTGGCATCCAACGAGCCCGCCTCTTTTGCTCCGTCATCAAAACCTGCACCACCTCGCTGTGCCGATGACTCTTGGCTAGTAGCAGAGGGGTCTTCCCATTCTTGTCTCGTGGCTCCAACTCAATCTTGCTCTGAAACCACACGGGATACATATAAAACACTGATATGTAACACTTTGGACTTGTTGTTGGATCAATGTTGATAACATTTCACTAAATATTAGTATTATTTTATAAGTATTGACAATATCGATCAAAAGTGACAACTGCAAATCACATGAGTCAAGTATGAATATATGAAACTAAATCTAGCAACTTTTCTAGCTGTCAGATCCAACGAAAATTGGGCTCTAGTGAACCATATCAAACCATGGTTTAGTTAATGCTTTTGTCCCCAATAATTTTTTACATTTTCATGAATATAGCCATTTTGTGGCTTTTTACAATGGTTGAAGGAGAGGGAGATGGAACAAATGACAGACACTGTGTCAATATTTTGTAACCGACAGTACTTACCTTCTGGCACAACAGTTTAACACAGTTGACATTGCCGGACAAACACGCTAGATGAAGAGGAGTGGAGCCAAAGTTGTCTGGCTTCTGAAGATCTATTCCGGAGTACATGAGCAGTCTTATTAAATCAGCATGACCTTAAAGTAGTAAAAACAAAAAAAAACAAAAATTAAAATAGTTAATTGAAGAGTAACAAAGCTTTACAATAATGCATGATACAAACTAACCAAGAGAGGAAAGAAGTTATAGCCATGCGATTTTGTCACTGTCTGTGTTTGTTATGTTTCAACCAACAAATCTGCAAAATATGAACCTCGACAATAAACTTATACAGTAGTCTCGGAAACTTATAACTCGACACGCGCATGTGCACACAGTTGTTGGTTTCAGTCATCACAATCCAAGGTCATTCAACTGTATAACCTCTTAAATTGTTTGTGTAATTCGAGTGGAACAGTCCTATTGTGTTTGTTAGTTTTACAACTCGACAACATGTTATTCGAATCAATACAATATTATATGTACAGTACTGTACTGAATTTCTGTATATTACATGTATGTATATACACCAAATTATATTAACATGTAATATATTGTACTGTACTTATATTATCATTACTGTACCATACAATACTACAGTAGGCCTACAGTAAAACTGTACCTGTAATATTCAATACCGTACTGTGATCCATCCTTGTTTAGTAAACATGCATCTTATGCAAGTTCATTCATGGAATTCAACATTTCATCAACTCGACACCATCTCAGTCCAGATTAGGTCTAGTTCCTGAAACTCTACTGTACCTTTATAAGCAGCCCAGTGCAATGCAGTGTCTCCGTTTATGTCTGTAAGGTGGTTCAAAGCCCCCATTCCAAGAAGGAAAGCTGCTGTAGCTGCGCGACCAAACATGCAAGCTGTCATCAAGGGGGTGAGGCCTTTGAAGTCGGCTGCATTCACAGCTACCCCAGCCTAGAAACAAAACAAGCAACAAGCAATAAGGAAAAGTCTATGAAATTTTAACTAAGAAGAAATAGTTAAAGGTAGTGCAGGGTGTCTACCTGACAATAGTATATTTCCAGTATTTTTTTTAAGAAATCCAGTATATATGAAAGGTACTCAGAGACAAACCATCACTATTTCAAAATCATAAAATGATAGAAAGTTAGGGTAGGCCTAAGTCTGTCATAGTTAAACATTTTTACATCAAGAATCAAGTGTATTGATGCATATATTCTAGTATATACTAAGGATGGGACCCTATAATCTACAAGGAATATTCATGGATTCAAGGCTCAAATCATAATCTTTTTTTTTAATAGGTACTAAGTTTAAGTTATTTTTTAAAGGTATTAAAATAATTAAATAGTTTATTGTGGTTAAATCCAAAATAATTATAGGAAAAACCTAAGAACCAAACCCCATATAATTAATTTACCATTTAATGTGAACAAAATCAGAAGTGAAGGAAAAAATTCTAGTTATTGGGAAAGTTAAACACTTATGCTTACAATATTTTCTAAAATTCAAATTTTAATTATGCATTTGATGGCAAAATGAAGTTTCAGATTTGAAAAAAGTTGGATCCAATCCATCTTTAATACATGTGCATACACACACACACTACATTTTTTGAATGACTTATACCACCGTCGACCTCGGTGGTCTTAGAGTAAAGTGCTCACTCGCCTCAGGACCTGATGTTTGTGGGTTCAAACCCAACTGAGGCTAAAGGCTTTTTCTTGAGCGAGAACATCCTTCAGAGGGGAATTAAAAGAACCCTGAAAGGTATGTGAAAATACCTCTCCTGGCAAAATTGATGGGTCATTTCACCTCACTCATGGAACTTTATAAGTACAAGTAGTCAGGCTTAGTGGCACAACTTCAAAGAATGATTACAGCCAGGGAGTTTACTCTAACATAAAAACTATTATCCCCACCAACACTTGAAAGTCGATACTTTCCACGCGTTATATTTTTGATAATGAATTTTTTTAATAAATATATAGTGATAAAGATACAGAATCTTCAATGAAAAATAACCAACAAATATTATGTTGATAAAAATTACTTGTAAATAAAGATAATTGCAGTTACCTAACATTATTAAAAATTAAGATGATAGAACCCAAAATCAAAATATACCTTTAGAATGGAAACAAAAGTTAAAATTCATTCAACCACAAAACTTCTTCAATTTTTGCATTTATTGTTCTAACACTTCTGCCTCTTCCTTTGCCTTCTGCAAAACTGTTCTTCTATTCATTTCTAATTTTCTTATTTCTTCAGATGCTGTTTTTCTTTTTTAACTTAAGTTTACTTCTATCTTTTTCTTCTTTTCAAGCACTTCTTTCCTTATTCCTGATGAATTCCTCACAGCATGAATCATATTTTTTGAAATTGTCATATTTAGAAATCCTCCGGCTGCAATGAATGTATCATAAGTTACACGTTGAGCAATAAGGCTGTTCCCATGTAGGTTTTCAACCAGACATTCTTTATTTACATAAAAAATTTGCTCAACGGCTGCATTGCTATAGAAGAGAACAATAAACTCCAGGGATGCATTTACTCTAGAAAAAATATTCATGAAGAACTTATCAAGCTGGTCACCACTTGAAGTGAATTGTTTAAGGTAGTCAATAACTTCTTGGTTTGATACAAAGTCCAAGTAGTCTCTTTTTACATCAGCTTGCACATTAGAGAGTTGTTTCTTGTCTAGTAGGACTTCTAATGCAAAAGTTCTCCTATGGGTCCTAGCAGATGGATTGAGCATGACTGCGGGAGTGAGACAACTAGCACCCTTGACAATTTTGTAGGAAAGAGGACACTTATGTAAAAGTTTGTTGCAGAGAGCAACTAGGAATTTTTTTACAATCTCCTCTGAACTGAAGTATCTTGATATCTTTAATCCCTTTCAAAGCTGCTGATACTGCAAACCCAATATCTACAGTAGGGAGTGATTTCATGTTGAATTATTTCTTTAAATCAACGACTAACAATTTTTTTTAAGTATTTGATGAATTCATTACATCACATTTTACAAACAAGTGCTCAAGTAGTTTATTTAGATCTGCAAACATAAATGGCAATAAAGGTTGATTTCTTTGATATTTGGTGAGAAAGTGCTCCAACCCAAGTGAAACTGACAGCATGAATCCCAACTTTGATGTCAGAAGTTCAGCCTTCACAAAATTGCTTAATGTTTGAAAATTATCAGATCTTGGAGGATGCTTGTTAGAATAAAAATACTGTTTTAAATATGACAGCATTGACATTGCTCTCTCTAACACACTTGATTTTTCTACTCATCTTATAGAACAAAACTTTATCGGGAAAAGAGATGATCCCATTATTCTTTGATAGTCAGCACATCTTGTTGGAAAATCTTTAACTAAATAATATAGTGAGCGAAAAAACTGGCTAATAGTCCAAATAGAGTTAGAATATGCTGTTTTGTAAGCACCATGAACAATGTGTAAAGAACACATTCCAAATTTCAGTAACTCGGGATCTTGTGGTGAATCTTCCTTCGGTTAACTTTTGAGATCATTTAAAAATTTGAGGTTTCAATTTGGTCCATCTATGGGAACTTGAAGCATTTTTTTAAGATCCAAGCCCTCGTCTTTTAGTGCAATTATAAAGTTCATTGATATATCTTGAGCTGTTGCATGACCTAAAAAGCAAGATGTTAAATATCTTGTATGAATTTCAATTTCCCTCCAGAAGCGAACAACATCCATCTGGGTCTTCTGAACCACATTATTTATGCTTTCATCAAATGAAATACAATAAAATGAGCATTGCTTAACCATATTCAAAAGCTCACTTTAAAAAAAAAGACCTACTCCATACACGATGACATATCCAAGTTTATCTTTATGCATTTGAAATTTCTAGGCAATATTATTTTAGGAAAACACTACTTTAAAAAGATCAGTACAAGCAGAAAAACTGCTAGCTGAAGAATGTGTCATTGCTTTATTAAAAGCCCACAATATTTTAGCACGAGAAACTTCATATTTGACAAGTAAGCTTTGAATAAAACAACTAGGTCTAGTTTCAGGTTTCAAAACTACTTCATGGCCATTAGCACTAAAATGTATATCTTCATGTAGGCCTACAAATGACACTGCATTTTTGGCCGTAGGAACCAAGTCCAATTTTTTTTTTGTTCCCACTAGCAGCTTTCACTCTGTCAACATGCTTCTTCCCCTTGGAATGAGGGATTGAAGATATTCCCATGTTACCTATATCAAAGTTAGTTTTACACAAATAACAATGGCCTTTACTTTTACCCCAATCCACTTTTTGTAATTATAACAAATCTTTAAACACTGTACTGTCCAACCAATCATCTTTAAAAGAGTTTTTTCTATGATTTTACTGGTTCTTCTTAAACACAAAGGTCACAAGATAAACAAGTGGGATCTGCAGAATACTCACACCAGGCCAAGCTTAGGAAGGGTAGTTTTTCTTTTCGATGGAATATGGAGGGGGGTGGGTTAAATGGGAGGTTGGCTACTAGTGTAGTCAAAACAGTTATTTATTTGTTTCTTTCTCTAGTATGTAAGGGGGAGGAGGGCTTAGTGTAGAGACTGTGAATAGAAAGGTCACCAAGTGAGGCAAACATCCCCACAGCAAGGTCATCTACAAGGTCAACTAATTGTGTGGCAAACAAGATAGACCAGAGAAGGAGTAGTTGAGGGGTGGTCAAAATAGAACTATCACTAGTCCAGATAATATCAGGGGTCTCAAAATGCTTAATTCAACACTTCACTCAATGTAAAAAGGTTGAATATTTTTCCAGTATTTGATTCAAAATTCCAGTATTTCCAGAATCAAAAATAAAAATCAAGTATATTTCCAGTATTGGTAGACAACCTGTCCCTCAACCCGAAAACTGGACTGGATGCAGTAGTATATTATATGACCAAGTGACCAGTTCCTTTGAGGTGACTGGCGACCAGCGGATCTACATCCCAACTGCGTATATATTGCTCCGATAGCAGTCTGTTTGCAGTTGTGTCACTGATAAGATTTGTGTATTGTCATAGTTTTAATTGTGTTTCATATCTGATTGTGCCTTAGTTTGAAAATGGTGAAAAATTTATCCCCAGAAGCAGATGAAAATTTGAGTCAACAGGTGGCCAAATATTCCTCAATTTTCAATACATCTTCCCCAGTTTACCAGGTCCAGGTATGACTTGGGTGTCATATTCCAGGTTAGTACAAAGTCACAAATAATAAAGAAATTACCAAAAATTAAAGAAAACCCATTGGAAAAATTCAGAAGAATGGTATGTATACCACAAAAAATGACACACAATTTTGCATCCTCCCTCCGAGTAAATGTGTATATTCGCTAGTAACAGTACAATAGATGGAGAGCTCAACCAAGCTAGAAAATAAAATAGGTTCGGATATACTTTTTTTTAGGAAAAATCAATGTGGTAATAAACCAGATTTGATCAATAATATTTTTAAATTATAATAAAAGATAACAAAAAATTGTTATGTGTATATGATAATCATTTTAAAAACTGCGTGCCTACATTTAAAAGACTGAAACAGCTTTTTGGAACTTAGGCCTACCTGAAGTAGAATTTGCACAATGCTCGTGTGTCCCTTGCGGCAAGCCCAGTGAATGGGGCGAGGCCCCTGAGTACCCAGGCACGACAGATCCACCGGAGCAGAGCGTTCCACAAGGTACCGTATCACCTCTACGTTCCCATCCAGGGCAGCCCAGTGGGCTGGCGTGTACCCCCATTCGTCACGAGAACTTAAACATTCTGATCCAAGTTTCTCTACAAGAGACTCAATGTCACACACCTCCCTAGAATTGAACAAAGCTTAACATTTTAATATTTATTAAATAACTAGGTTTACACAACAAATATTAAGTGTGTGAGTAAATTAGGTTTGAAATGGAGAATGGTGGTTTATGTGTGACAACAGTTAAAATGTAAACTTTAACCTCTTCAAGTCTCAATACAAAGCTCAAAGAGTTTTTTAATGTGTATTTTTAAGAAGAAGAGAAACGTACCCATTTCGAACTACGTCGAAAATTGATTTGTAGCTATGTTCGACATGAAATTCTGAGCTGTCAGAACAGCACAGAATGTTGCTATCTTTCTCTTCTCTGACAGTTATGGAGCCATGTTCGGCCACCATGTTGCAAGATAGTCCTGCAGGCTCAAATCCCCAAACACTTCGGGCTAAGCCCGGACTGGGATATATTTTGCACTGCGTTCTGCTATTTTCTTGAAACAAATACAGTAAACAAATGCCTACTTTCAATTTATTTTTATTGATTTTAATACTAAATCTACTATAAAAATTTACACTTTACGTCGTCTGCTTTACTCAGCTATGATATAGTCAAAGAGTAGAAAGAATCTGTTTATATAGTCCACAAAGAGAGAGTAGAGAGCGCTGCTATTTGCTACTTTCGGGTACAATATTTGTTGTTCGATGGATAGCCGATATTGAAGTTGTTTTTGATGTAAATTTCAAAATAGTTCTTATTTTACCATATTTAATTCATTTAAATACTACTACCTTTACGATGTATAGTAACAATAATTTTTACCTAAGAGTGGATTGTATTCATATTTCAATTACGAAATGGAAAAATAATATAATCTGCTTAGGACGCCTAATAGAGCAATAAGAACCCACACAAGTGTTTATTACAATTCTTTCAACTATGATTATAGCAAACATTTTAAGTTAAAGACTATAAAGAAAGCTACATAACAGTTTTCATTTGAAGAAATTAGCCTGGCAGCTAAAAGTGCTTGGCTACTAGTTCTTAACTTCACGTATTCTTACAGCAAGACATGTGATCCTCAACTCTCATATTATATAAATTACTTACTCTATGGCATTAGTAACTCGATAGTTCATTGCCACACTTACAAAAGTACACCACATATCTTTATCTTGAGATTATCAAGTCCAACTAGTTACACCACATCTTTTTCAGGTTCATTCTAATGTTACATTCCCATCTGCATCTAGATATTCCCAATGGTATCTTTACTTTGGGTTTGTCAGGCAATACTCTGAACACGTTTCTAAATTTTGCTATTCACTCTGTATGTCCTGCCCACCGTAATATTAGAGATTTGACTATCATAAAGCTTAATTCACACGTTCGCCAAAAATAGAAAGCAGAATCTGCCTCAGTGGTACAGCCATTCACACGCTGTATGTTGACCCATGATGCTTTGCAAAGCTAACTTTATAAAGCTGATTATCAACATATTTTATTTTCTAGTAGATATACTTTTTTTTAAAGCATTCTACCATTGGATGTTTTCAAATGATAGTGCCATATGGTGGCACAAAAACCAATACATCGATACACACGGTTTACATTTACAGGTTATTTCAAATCTTCTCACAAAGGCCTACGAACTGTCAGCTAGCTTCTGACTGTAGAGCGCATGTGTTGTCAAAGGCACGTGCACATTTATTTGAGAATATTAGCTCTGGGATTTTATTAGTTCTCCTCATGGTACTTAGAATACACGGTAGGGTCCACAAGGCAGGTGCGGAGTAACCTGTCGTGTCTGTGACGTCTATGTGGCCCACTGGCTACTCAGATGTATGCTCCCATCAAGGCCATAGTCAAGGGGGACTTTGGGGGTTCAAACCCCCCCCTGAAATCTTAAAAACAAAACATATATGGCTTTATTTATGGTCCAAGCAATATCCTAATTAAGGTAGAAGTACAAATTAGGGGGCTGTGTTACCATAAAAAGCACTCTTCGGTGAGCTTCCAGAATTTGTCCTAGCCTTCAGTAGTTACGGGGCTACGTTGTCATAAAAAAACACTTCAGGTGGCTTCTATAACTGTTTATCATTTATAACTCTTTCTAGCCTCTGGAAATTAAGAAATGTGGTCACCAAACCCCCTCCTCCCCCTTCCCCTGAAGTTATTGGCTGGCTATGGCCTTGGGTCCCACCAATTATTTTTGTTGATTATATGCTCTAATCTTTCTTTAACTATTGCTCTAATGTTGTGATGTATGTATGCTCTAATGTTTGCTTACCTCTGTGTCGTGTGATATTAATTAGTAGTAGTAATGCCTTGTTGTATAGTTGCTGGGTGCAATAACCCCTCAAGAAACTCTCAAGAATCTGGGGTAATATTTTATAGATTTCCAACAGACAAAACATTGCGAGAACAATGGGTGCACGCTTGTAAAAGAGCTGACAATTTTTGTGTCTAACGCTCGTGTTTGCTATGCTCACTTTAGTGAAAATAATTTTGAACGTGACTTGAAGGCGGAATCACTCAAATTGAAACCAAATAGAGTGTTTAAAAAAGTATGTGTGACATTTTAAAATACTAATCGTCACAACTTTTTTGAGTAGTTTTGAAAGAAATAAAAGATCTGATAGACATAAAAAAAAAGCTTAAACCCTGTTTTAAATATACACGAAAGTAATAATTTGCCCTTGCCATCCTTAGAACATGGAACTAGCCCAACACACTTAATAAGTACACAAGAATTAGAGTTGGAACTGCTAAAGAAAGAAAATAATATTTTAAAGAATGAAAATTATGTATTAAAGAATGAAAATAAAATTTTAAAGAAAGAAAATTAAGACAATTTGACAGAGCTAGCCACTGCTAGGACATACATTTCTAGTTTAACCGGAACTATAAAACAAATCGAATCTCGTTTTTCCAGCTCTCAACATTAAATTATTTGAAGGGGAAAATGTACCAATTGGAATTCTGAAGATGTATCAAAGGCAATAAACGCTAAGATGTATATCCAAAAAAGCATTTATATATTTAAAAGCCGTTTTAAAATATCCCTTTTCTAGCTAAATGACAATAAAAAAATTCTGTTAAGCCAGGATTTATAGATGTATGTTTAAATATTTTAAAATCACAAATCAATATTTTTACTGATTTTGAAAAAGACGTGTTGCTTTGTTTTGACGTGATTAAAGGGAAATCTGACATGTGCTATGATAGTGTCGAAGACAAAATCCTAGGACCACACTCGACTATACAAGTTTTAGCTATCCAAAGCTTAATTGGGAGATCGAAACATCCTGTGTATTAGGGATTTGACAGACCCGTCGATTAATAACTATTCTTGAGTGTTGTTGAAACAGTTGAGGCCACAGGATTCCGTGTCCAGGCTTTTGTTAGTGATATGGGGCCATCAAATCATAAGCTTATGTTGAATCTGGAAATAACATCTGGCTGTACCAGTATTAAAAACTTATTTTATTTTCTGATGAGCGCGATTTTTAAATTATTTTTTATATCCCTCATGTTTTGAAACTTTTGAGAAATCATTTACTTGACCAAGGATATAAGCTATCTAATTACGGTAACACTGTTAAAATAGATATATTTGCACATCTCGTCAAGTTACAAAAAGACTGCGATCTGAAATTTGCGTATAAAATTAACACTAATCACCTCCTTTTAACGGGAACAGAAAGATAAAATGCCAGCAGGAAGGCTACAGAATTAGTATCCAGAACTGTTGCAGCTGCTATTGAATATACTCTACCTGGAAATAAACATGTGGCTATATTTTTAATACTATAAATAATAGCTTTGATGTGCTAAACTCTAGATTATTTTATCATCCAACAAATAAGTTGAAAAGTGCCTATGGAATTAATATAAATGAGCAGACTGCAGCCCTTAAGTTTTTTATTATATATATATATTAGGAACATATATATCCGTAGTCTTGAAGAGTTCTACACTGAGTTACACTTTGAAGGATGAACATATATTATGGCAGCAAGGTGTAATCAATACGTCTTTGAGTCTTATTTTTCTCTGATTAGAGGCCTTGGTAGATTTTATGATCATCCAATACCAACGGTTGTGAGGAAAATAATAAAATCTTTACTTTTGAGCCATAGTGCATCCTTCCCAATCTCTTCACCCATTTTTAGACCTTCTTCCTAAGCACCTTGTTTTTGAACATCTTTAATTTCTTTTCGATATGTAAGATAAAAGAAGATATTTCACAACCATAGAGAACAATCGTTAATACAATTATAATAAGTTATTATTTAAATCCTTCCTTGAAATGAGATTTTTGGAGATATTGAAGAAGTATGAATAAAAAAAAGAGGGTGTTTAATAGGTTGCAGATTAGAGTTTGGTCCAGTTGTGCGTGACAAAACGAATCGTCGTATAACATGTTGGTTGTTTCTTTAGTAACTTTAAAAATAATTTTCTTGTATATTTCCATACGTTATGTACTATGGGCCTAATATTTACAATTTCCCAGAAGTAAAGTTATTTTATGGCCACTAGATGTTCGAATACGGGCCACAAACACTTCCTTCTAATTTTAAAAAATTAATCTTTCTACGCTCATACACTGGAGTATCTTGGTCAAAGTGAGATTCCTTATTCTATCTATATCGATCTATTTTATATTAATCGTGTATCTTATGGACCTCGATTATTTGTATCGACTCTGTGGTTATTTTCGAGTTTGTTATAATTCAATGAAGTCGAAGGAAATGTCAAGAGTTTCAAACGTAAACAAGTAGTGAAATTGTCTATTTCATATGTTCATATGAACACTAAAGTTTTAAAAATGCCGGCAATCAAGGACGCTAATATTGTGAAAATTGCTGTGGAAATGACTGGCCAAAATCCACAGCTTATCGAGTTCAACCAGAAACAACCTTTAGCTGCAACTATTCAGGAATTGTGCAATGGTTGGGGTCTGTCAGATCCTGATCAGTATGCTCTGCAGTTTTCAGAAAACAACAACCAAAACTACATCACTGAGAAAAATAGAAATGAAATTAAGAATGGTTCGGTGCTGAGATTAAACCTTTCTCCATCTACAACGGCTCATGATATTTTACAGAAATTAAACACCGGAACTAATGATGAAAAAACTAAATCTTTGGAGAAACTTTCAAAACTCAGTGTTGACATGACTTTTGCCTTAGAATTTATAAACAAGCAAGGTTTGGCACTAATAATAAGCATGATTGAAGGGGGGAAATGTAAAGGTGACATGCTCGCTTATTCTTTGATGGCTTTTGTAGAATTAATGGATCATGGAATTGTTTCTTGGGATATATTAGAAGTCCCATTCATCAACAAAGTAGCCAGTTATGTGAATAACCAAGCTGTGGCACAGGATGCCAAAATAATTCAGGCATCTCTGTCGATCTTGGAGAATATAGTTTTGAATAGTTCTGGGAAATATGGTCTGGTGGAGAAAGAAGTGACATTCCCTAATCTAGTCATGCATTTACAAAGCCACAACCCTGTGATACAGTTAAATGCAATTGCACTTATTAATGCTCTTTTCTTGAAAGCTGACATTGTGAAAAGGAAAGCGGTGTCTGCAACTTTGTGCTCGAAACAAGTTCGAAATGTCATACTTAGCAATATAATTCAATCAGCATCTGGTCAGGTAAGATGCTACAAAATTATTTGGGGAGAGAGGGGTGGGGGGCTAAAAGTTTATGAAGCAGCAACAATCTTGAACACCCTCTAACTGTGTTTCTCTTTCAACTTGACAGTTTATATAATTTTAAGGCCTAGTTTGGGTCATGAACATTAATGGTCACTTTTGCTTTTCATCTGTCCATCATTGTCATGCGTCTCTTTTGGCAAAAAGTAGTAACCAAGAGGCCTTGAATTTGGTCTGATTAATACAGTTTTCCATGCAAAATTGAATGTATTCTGATGAATACATTTTAATTAGGCCTAATTCATTATTTAACAAAACAATCAGAATATTTTCAAGACTGATTTTTTTCCCTTATGGACTGCAAAAGGATAACACACAACCCAAACAGGTAGTTAGATGCAGTTCTAAAAAGGTATGTTTTTATAAAAAAAGATTTTCTCAAAAGTGGCCATAAACATTCTCTACCCCCTAGTTTTAATGTGAAATTCTATTTATTTGTACACTTTCAACATAATATTTATTGAGATATCTGCACTTTATTTTATCATCTTAACTGTACATTTTCATTGCTATGTTCTTCAATTATTAGGCTACTATTTGGGCTATTAACACAACACTAAATGTTTTCATTTTATATTAAAAAAATAAACCTCTTTAAACCTATCTAAACTAGGGTAGAGGAGTTGGGTAATTTCATTTTTCATTTATTTGAGGTACCTAGCCTATTTAACGTGCACTTTTTGAACCAAATGATGCTCATGAGAATTTAAAGGAACAAAAGTGGACTGGCCTACCAGTTTTGTCGGTATCGGTATTTTCACATACTTTCTAGGGTTCTTTTACATGCCCCAATCACCCGCCTCGGTGGCGTAGTTAGCTAACGCGCTAGTCGTGTTGAGCTTGACTGCCGAGGACGGGGATATCGAGGTTTGAATCTCGGTCGGGTGAACTGGGGGTGGTTTTTCAGAAATTGTTTGCCACTCTCCCTCCACGCAAATGTGGGTTCACTTCCTCTAAATTCAACCTTCCCAATTCCTAATCCATTAGCGTAATTAGTATTTAAGTGTATAACCCGAACGGGTAGTAAGACGTGGTGCTAAATAATATAAAAAGATATGCCCCAATTGACATGGGACTGACGGCTCTACTTGCCCTCTGAAGGCAGTTGTCCTACAAATTTTTATTGCTCAAAAAAAGTCAGTTAACCCCAGCTAGGTTTAAACTCATGAGCCTTGGGTCTTAAAGTGAGTACTTTACCCCCAAGACCACTGAAGTCGACTATAGGGTACTTTATTTAAACCAAATTATTGGGTTAATATATATATATTTTTTTTCTTATGGATTGATATTTAATTTAGGCTTGAATATATTTAATCACGCATTTTGTCTGAAATATTATACCTGATGTGCGAGATACCCATATCCTAGCAGTATCCAGTAACGGTTGTCAGCGGGCTAGTCAACTCATTATCAACTGTTTACAGACTGTGGCCGAGTCAATTTAATAAAGTACTTTCTTTAATTGCTTACATTCTTCTTCCCTCGCTTGCACATTTTCTGTTATCTGTTCTTCCCAGGGTAAGGCTCTTTAATATCATTTCTTTAAAACACACTAACAAATAGAGGCTTAATCAACAAAACCTGAGTAATATAGTTATTTTTTTATAGATATACTTGGCCTCTCATGAACTCAATACATCAGAAACCTGTTCAAAATATAGGCTTATTAGCTTTAAAGAATCAAGTTGTTTTAGTGAAGGCTGGGCCCTAAATAATATATTTTATCTTTGCTTCATTCTGTTAAAATTGGACTGTCAATACATATAATTGAGTTTATTCACCTTCCTTCACCAAAATAGACTAGATGTTAATTTTTTAGATGTATTCCGGTCTAAACATTGGTCTTGGTACTATTTCGTTTGCAGGTAAGTATTAGGCCTACATTTGTACACCTTATCTCTTGATCAGGCCATTTTTATTAACAAATAACTTTTCTTATTTTGGCTATAATCATATATCTAGGCTTAAATTATTAATAAATTGAAATGATTGTTTTAAAAGTTATTTATGTTCTTCAAGGTCGGTGCAGAAATGGCTCATCAGTTGTATGTTCTACAAAATTTAATGCTGGCGCTCTTGGAACAGAGAATGAACTTAAAAATGGACCCGCAAGACCAGGATGCTCACGATAAAATTAAGGAGCTCCGGCGCATCGCATTTGATACCGATGGCTCGGGTTTTGGGGGTGAAGTGACAGCGCGAAGGCAGTTGGGAGGGTTTGCCAAGGATTACAAAAAGCTCGGGTTCAAGTATGACATCAATCCTGCTCTCGACTTTACGGAAACCCCGCCGGGCATGTTGGCCTTGGATTGCATGGTATATTTTGCTCGCAATCACACAGAAAGTTATACAAAGGTTGGTTTAAAATTGGTCAGTTTTTTTATATGTAACTTACATACGAAACTGGAGTGGTGTCATTGTTACAATAAGACCTTCTTCTATTCACTTTAATTTAGTAAATGACCCGCTTCAGTAGCCGAATGGTCTAAGATGTCATTTTTATGTAAGACTGACCTGCTGAAGAGGAGGAGATCAGGGTTCAAATCCTGATCGAGTCTACTGAAGGGGGTTTTAACTAAATGCTTCCATGCAAATGGGGGTAGATTACATATAAAATGCTTCCTGCCTTATCCCCACACTATCAGAGTAATTATTATATATATGTATATAACCTGAGCAGGTAGTAAGCTGTGGTGATAAAAATATATAAAATAGTAAATGCATTTCTTACCATTGGACACACAAAGGCGACAATTTTGTCTTGTCTCATTTGCTGGCTACGAGGAGGTCAAGCGTGGAATCTCGCTGGAGTGTACCACAGTTTATTTTTCCTAAATGGTTTTCCATTCTTCTTCCGTTCAAATTTTGATACAGTACACTTCCTTTAAAAATATACTTTATTCCTAATGTCCTTATGTGGATAGGGCCTGAATGAGTAGGTAACACGGACTAGGAGCTAAAAACAGGTAGCCCAAAATCTATGGAGAAAAATGGTTGACTTATTTAAATGTTCCTAGAAAGGAGGTTGTCTCATTCACATAAGGCCTGTGTAGACAGGTAGTAATGGAGGTGTGACGTCACTGGTAGCCCCTTGCCAGCTTATCCTCTCACGAAACATTAGTGAAAACCTTGGTAATTTTTATACTCTTCTAGTTTGTAAACACATTAAATATTATTTTACTTAATTTTAGCTTATGGCTTCTAATAAAGCGATGATGACATAAAATTTAAAATTAAAAAAAAGATTTACAAAGCTTAGATGTAATATTTAATTCCCGGTTAAAGAGTGTTGGTATTTTAAAACAAAAACACTACTGTTGAGATAATTTTTCAGCATTTAAATATGTAGTAATAATTCAATTTTTGTTGCTTAGGAGTGATTATATATTTACATATTACATTATTAGATACATAATTATATTACTAGGAACATATACATTTTTACACATCATTGGGCATAATAGTGACATCCATAAGGAACTTTTTTTAAATGTATTATTAGAAACCAAGTATTAATTTTAGATTTATATATAATTATGAACATATATATTTTCACATATTAGGCCTACTGATATCAGGAATATAATATTTACATTAGATTATATATTTATTGGATTATAATATACAAGTTCAATCACATATTATCAGGGATGCATTTTTATCAAGAATGCATTTAGGCCTATAGTTACATATTATTGGGTGTGTATATATATATATATATACACACTTATATAAAGGTATATATTAAAACCTTGAAGAGCAATGAATGAATAAAATAAACAAGCTATTATAGTTGTTAAGTATAGTTATATCCTTTAAGTTAAATAATAACACCTGACACAGGAAATGAACCAGATACCTTTGGCTAAGTATGCCAAAGTTCTTACCACTGCCCTTTCGAGCCTAAGTTGGCTGTGTTATTTAATAGCTGGAAATCTTAATCAAGTGCTCAAATGTAGCTGACAATTTCTGCATGTCTGTCACAAACTCTGCCTTAAAATATTAATGAAAAATGACCCTGGGCGTGGGTTGACTCCTGGATAGTCAGTGGTAAGAGGGGATATAATTTAGAAAAAAACCACCCTCAGTATATCCAACCAAAGTCAATCCACAATATCCTTGTCATTGGCAGTCTAGTCTGTTGTGATAACAGAGCCTTAAACCATGTGGCCACCAAAGCGAGTCATTAGCATATTGAGCCCACACCACCTAGGTATTCAATAAAACATTACCAAATCAAATGGTCAGAATTAGGTCAAGTTCATAAAATTGAATTTTAAAAATGGGCATACCACTCAATACAAAGCATACATGCCATAGCTAGCTTTTAAATAGCTAGGCTGTGTAATCTAAATAAGTAGTAAGATTTGGTGCTGAAAAAAGAAGCCAAAACGATTTTCCACTGTATTTTCATTCTCATGTGAGCAGAATAAAATAATTATAGCTTCGGTTTGTCATCAACACTAGAAAGATAAAGCAATATATCAAATTTAATTACAAAACTCGGCTACCTTATTTCCATATATTCAAATATTGATTTCTAGTTGTATTAATATGTCCTGAGCTATAATTGAGACATATTGCTCAAGAGTATATTTCACAATTAGCTTGCAAGTTAACATAAAATATGTACTGTAATTTAAAATATTATTTATAAACTTAATTAACTCATCTGTGGACCTACTTAGGTGGCTGATTGGTCTAAGGCGTCACACTTGCAATAGACTCTACTGTCGTAAATGGGAAGCTTGGGTTTCAAAACCTGCTTGGGTGCATTCAGGGTGGTTTACTTAAATTGTTTTCCACTCTCCCTCCATGCAGATATGTGACAATGCCTCTAAATTCAATATATCTCATCTTTAACACATTAGAGTAATTAGTATGCGTACCTAAATGAGCAGTAAGATGTGGTGCAAAAAAAATAATTCAGAGTGGCTTATTAAAATTTTACTAGGCTTAACTTGAGTCAAACTTTCTCATTATTAATGCTTTCAAGAGCGGCATGTATTTAAACTTAATAATTACCTTTTCTGCCAACTCCCACAGGTTGTGTTGGAGAACTCCTGTCGGGCAGACGAACACGAGTGTCCGTACGGCCGCACCAGCGTGGAGCTATGCAAGCTTATCTGTGAGGTGTTGAGGATAGGTGACCCTCCTAGTGAGCAGGGACAGAACTACCACCCCATGTTCTTCACACACGACCACCCGGTCGAAGAGTTCTTCTGTATCTGTATTGTACTCCTCAACAAGACTTGGAAAGAGATGAGGGCCACTATTGAAGATTTTGTCAAGGTCAGTGAACGGTAAATTTTTCAAAGGAATATATTATATTTCTGTAAGATAATTACAACTAAAATTTTATTTGGAAGCTTTAGAACCGGGGCTGTGGAGTCGGTACGACAAGCCTTTAACTCCTACTTCGATTTCTCTAGCTTTCTACTGCTTGACTTTGATTCTTACTCTTACTCTTTCATAAATGGCCAAAGTATATTAATTAGTAACTACAAATTGACTACATTAAAATGCTCCAAATACAGATGACTTTATGGGACGCTTCTTTGACATAATGACTATAATATATTAAAATAAATTGGTCAATCCAAATTACAAATATTAATCCTAAAGAATAAAATATATATAACATTAAAATTATCTATTTACAATATATTGTTATGAAATTATAAGTTTTTATTTTGGAGGTGGTATGTTTTTACTGATTTCAACTCCACCCAAAATTGCTTTTGATTCCACGACACCAACCCCACAGCCCTGTTTAGAACCTCAGGTTTTTCTCACTGGTTCTCACTACTCATCCGGGTTTTTCGCACATGGCATTAATGAGGAAGGTAGGAAACAGAGGAAGTGTACCTGCATTTGTGCATAGGGAGAGTGGGAAACAATTGAGGGAAAATCACCCTTAGGACATCTCATCAGGATTCAAACCTTAATCTCCCCATTATTGGCAATTTGGTCTATTGAAAGTGATGTGCCTTAGACTAAGCAACCACTGAAGCTTTGAACCGATGTTAATTATATTTTGAAGTTAAGTAATTATTGTCCTTATTAATTGAGAATAATAAGCAGAGCATTAACACCAGAGTTGGATAAACAAACACTACTCCAGACTTAATAATAAATAATATTTAGCACCGCGTCTTACTACCTGTTTGGGTTATACGCTTTAAGTACTAATTACTCTAATGGATTAGGAATTGGGAAAGTGAACCCGCATTTGCGTGGAGGGAGAGTGGAAAACCATTAAGGAAAAACCACCCCAGTTCACCCGACCGAGATTCGAACCTCGATCTCCCCGCCCTCAGCAGTCGAGCTTCAACATGACAAGCGCGTTAGCCAACTACGCCACCGAGGTGGGTTACTTCAGACTTTGAAAATAGTTGTGATCCAATACCAACCACCCAAGTAATGGTATGATTTTTCGCCGTCAAAGTGAATGTTGGTACATATACTTAGAATTTACTCTACTCATCCTGGGATAATTTTGTTTATCAACAGCTGGTATTGATGCTCATTTAGGGAGCAAAAGTGAAGAATTGTTTGTTTCCCATGTGTAAGGTGTTCAGCGTAGTACGAGAGCAAATTACGCGGGCATTGGCCACCCAACCGACGGGCCTGGACAAGTTCCGGGCCAAGTTGCAGCTGCTCACCTACTCTGAGATCACCAACCTGTGGCAGCAGGAGCGCACATCCCGCGAGGAGTGGGAGAGCCACGCCAGACCCATCGTCGAGCTCAAGGAGCAGATCACACCCGAGATCATGGAGTTGATACAACAACAGAGGTTGGGGTTCCTGGTGGAGGGTACCAGGTTCACCAAGTATTCCATGAGGGGTCAGGTCAGTTTGATGTCTTGATGGGGTCATGACTAGAGTTGGGTCGAATACACTATTTTACGAATCCAGCTCTCCAATTTACTTTTGAATCTCGAATCCGAATCTTGGAAAAAATGATCAACCTAAGAGGAAATATAAAAATAATAGAATAATAGAAAATAAAAATAGTAACTAAATTTCAACATTTTTTCTTATAATCCATGCATTATAACATTTATACATTCAGTTAAGTGTTATGGGTAGTAAGGCACAGTACTAAAAGAAGTTAAGTGTTAAATTTCTGTTCTGGGGCCTGGTTGGTAGGTTCATCCTATAATTATAGATATCACCTCTTTTGGACTCGAACTTATATATTGTTTTGCTTTGGAGGAAACAAAATCGTGACCAAAAAAAGTCCAGTTCATGTCTCTAAAGAGACATTAAAGAACCGAATCCTAAATATTTTTTCTCTGTAGTCTTAGATCAGTAAGGCATCAATATACATCTTTGGCCTACCATCTTTGCACAGAGGTGATGGAACCTTCTTTTTTGCATATGAAGGCGTGGGAGAGAACTTAAAACCAAGTAATTTAAACTCAAAAGCATTTTGAGGAGAAAAGCTCAAAAATATATTTGGAGTTTTCTTACCATGAAGAGAAGCTAATTGAAAGTGACCTCTTTTGGCAAGTTTTTTAAAACTAGAGGCCTCTAAAAATTATTTGGAGTGACCTCTCCTTGGCAAATTTTTGAAAACAATATAATGTTTATCCTTCCACTACACTCACCACTTTTTTTTTGTTGGTCTCTAGGTTTTCTTGAAATAACCTCTATTGAGGATGTTGTAGAGTATAATTTATGTTTTATGACGAGTGTTCAACATTTTCTCTTTGTTCATGAGATAGTTGAGGAAGTAAGGGTGAGATAGTGTGGCAACGTAATGAGGATGAACAAGGAAAGAATAAGTATGAAGGAAAGAATTCACAGGCAGTCTACATAAAAGATGGGAGAAGCAGTCATCAGCAAGTGTGTAAGGAGAGGAAAAGATTAAGGAGCAAGAATGTTGAAGGAGAGAGGAAGATGCAGGCATTTTAATAAACTGACCCTGTCACAAGCTGGGAACAGTTGATGATGATGATGATGATTGATGTTACAGAGGATCAAGGACAAATTTTGGTACGTGCGTTTATCGCCCAACCACAAAGTGTTCCACTACGGCGACTGTGACGAGAAGAGTGTCCCAACCCTTGAAGAATTGCCCAACAAACTGGCCGTGGTGGACATCAAGACCCTCGTCACGGGCAAGGAGTGCCCGCATATGAAGGACGTAAGGTCAGAGATTCATCGGTATACTTTGTATACATTCCAATATTACCTCTTAGCTCAGGAATGTCAAACCTACGGGCCACTGGTAGCCTCCATGTATGTTCAGTGCTGCCTGCCAGTTCAAATTAAAATACTACAAATTGCAGAAATAAAGAACAAATTATGCTTTTGTAGCTGACGTAAATGCTCGCTAACTTCCAAGTACTTTCCTTAATCGTAAGTATAATGTTACTTATATACTGTATGGATGAGTGTAGGTATGGTTATATATGTGCATATTGTATGTGTATTATATTTGGCCATCAGGTATTACAATCCAAATTATGGCCTCTGGCCAATTCCCCAAGAACCTATGCGGCCCTTAGTCAGGAAAAACCACCCTCATCACCCCCAACCAAGTTTCAAACCCCCCCATCTCCCTGTCATCAGCATTCCAGTATATTGTGAGCGTAATGCCTTCGACCATGCCGCCACCAAATCAGTTGTACAATACTAATTAAACTTGTATTTATTTATGGGTATTTGAATAAAAAAAGGGTATAGGAAAAAACAAGACTGTGTTTTATGTGCTCAGGGGCCGCAAGACTACTCACCAACTAGCGTTTTCTCTCACATTGGACTCTGTTGAGGTGACATCTTTAGACTTCGTCGCTCCAGACGAACAAGTATTCGATTACTGGACTGATGGTATCAATGCATTGCTAGGTAGGCATTGTTATACTCTTCTTGGCATTTTATACGATTATTAAATAACATTTTATATAGTGATTAATGCATTTTATCTCATAACTATGGATCAAACCTGTCTCTGACAGGTGTATTTTTAAATTTCATGTTATGTCTTAGATAGTAAGTATGATCATGTAATAAGGATGGAAAGTGAGAGAATACCAAAGATAATGATAGAGATGAAGCATGTAGGAAATGGAGACCAAGAAAGAGATGGGAAGAGCAGATAACAGAAAGTGTGTAAGGGAAAGGAAAAGAATGGAAGCGATTAAAGGAGAGATAATGGTGGCAGGATAAAGGAAGATGAAAGCATTTTACTAAACTGATCCGGCAACAGGCTGGGAACGGTTGATGATGATGATGTGCAAAGTTTGTTCCTTGTTATTTTTATCTACTTTTGATTAATTTTTTTTTTTAAAAAGGAGGTAGTGTGATTTGTTTACATGGCTTTATTAGTTTGGGAAAGTTTGATCCCCCTATTTCACCCAAATAAAACTAAATTTACATATTACATCTACCATCTTGGAGTTTTAAAATTTCGGATTTTTCTCATAATGATGGTCTAGTGTCCATACCAAATTTCGGCTCTCTAAGGTATCGAGAGGTGCAAGAAAGAGAAAATAACCTATATTTCTAGTGTATAGCCATAATTATTCTTTATTCATTTTTGTATATGTTCCTTGTTGAATCAGGCAACAAAATGACAAGTAAAGAGACTGAAAACGACCTTGAAACGCTTTTGTCTATGGATATTAAACTACGCCTGTTGGATGCCGAAGGCGTGGACATTCCACAGGACCCACCTCCGATACCTGCGGATCCTCCAAACTACGATTTCTGCTACGAGCTCAAGTAAAGTAGATATTCCCAAAACATTTTTCCCCAAACCATGTAAGTAAAATATAAAAGCAGAGAAGAAGATGGGCTAGTAAGTCTTACCTTAGTTCATCCCAAGAACAAGGGGGAGGGGGAGAGGGGTCAAGAAAAAAGAGATAGTTTTAAAACCCCGGAATCTCTTGAATCTTTAAGGGTGGGAGTGTAGGGGACGTGAGAAAAGGCCAGTGTATTTGCAGTTCTTATAGTAAACATATTTTTGGTAAAAATAAATCAGTAGACTCATAGATATTATCTTTCTTCACATGGTGATATCAACATTTCTTGAATATATGTCAAGGCTGTCCCGGAATTGAATGAAACCTATTTCTCTTAATTTAAAAAATTTTTCATCTAATACCGCTGCGCTCATGATAGATATTCAACAACTATTGATATCACTATGTGAAGAAAATTAGAACTCTTTATGTTTCTACTGGAGAATTATTTGATTTCTTTTGAACAAAAAAAAAGTGTTTATATAAAAGCTGCAAAACACTTTTTGCTCTATACTCAATATTTGAGCATTAAAAAAATTCCACACATGAATTAAAAAAAAAAAATTCCCCCTCCCATTTTTGTATCTGAATTTATCTTAGAGTAGTTATATTAACTGGTGGTTTGTCCCAACACTGTTACAGGGCAGACCTGAAAACTAGAGCCCAAACCGTTAATTTATCACCGAATGTGATCAAAATCAGATTAAAATAAAATAAATCATACTGATGTGGCAAAGCCTTTAATGTTTTTTAAAGAATCAATATTCAGGATCCATCCTTCCACTAAAGAAGGAAGAATAGTAGAAGGATAGAGGATTATATAAAATTAACCCTGCCATGGGCTGGAGACAGTTGTTGATTATAATGATTCAGGATTTGTCGGTAAATTGAAGAGTCAGGTTTGAGAGATAAAAACGGGATTCAACGCATCTCTAGAAAACTATAAATTTATTGCAAAATTATGTAATTTAAATTAATTGATCAGGTCATTTATGTGTTTAATTTTATAATGGAAATTTTTATTTCTTCAATATTATATCTTGTTTTCTAGCTAAATGCACATGAAACTTTCATATTTATTAAAATAATCATCATTTTCAGGCCCTGATGCTTTTCCAAGTCTCTATAAAGTGCTTAATGTTAAGATGTAAACAAAGTAAAACAAATGGTGCCGAATCGAATGGTTTTAGCGAACATTGATGGGGGGTGGTAGGGCAAGAACTACACACTTTCCAGGTTAATGTAGGCCCAAAAGTTCATATTCAAAACACATCACAGTAATTTTTGTGGCACATCAACTCTCTTATTTAGCAGAATAAAAAAGAACACTATTTAGACAAGTGAGAGGCACAATTGAGTGAAATTAGCTGAACAACTCAATTGTGTTGAGCAATCCCTTACACTCATCTGTTTAGTTATATTTGGAAGGAGGTACAGTAAAGGTGGATAAAAACATATAAAAGGAACAAACACAATATAGTGTTTAGAATGGGAAAAAAAAAACTAACAACAACAACAAAACAGTTCACACTTTCTGCCACTAATCAAATAGGTAACGAGTGCATCTTGAAGAAAATCACTCATTACTACTAGGCCTTTGCAGTAATGACATTTTGATTTTGGGAACTAACTTTTTCCTACGAGAACAAAACGGGAAATGAGAACATTTAAAATCTAATTTTCCAATTTAGGCTTAGGTTTATTTTTCAGAGTTATAATTTTAGTTCAACCTTAACCTTCCCATTCATTTCATAAAAAAAAAAAATTGATGATGAAATTATAAGCTTATGGCAATTTGATCAGAAAGGAATCATATTGTATAGGTTGTTTATGTTTAACAATGAGGAGGCCCACTGGCTAAGTGATTTTTTATAACAATCATAAAACATAAGTTATAGTAGTGGCAAAAGAAAACGGTTTGAAATAGGCCCAGAGAATTATAATATAAACCAATTTTATAATAGTTACAGAAACTAATGCTGTGAATTTGAATAATCACTTAAACAATAAAACATCATATTGAAACTAATCTGAATAAATAAAAGTGAGACACAGTCTTGTCCAAAAGAATACCAAAAAACTCTCAGTGTGCCTAGCTATCTCTATAGTTACTAAACCTCTCTCAAAGAACGCAGTTATACACTATAAATGTATTTCAACTTTGTATGTTTTCATGATACTAAAGCAAATGGATGGTATTGCAAATAATAAATAAGATTGACATAATAGGCGTGTATTGATGCAAATAAGTGTAGTGAAGGTGTATTTCATGTATAAATAGATATTTAAAAGCCACTTTTATCATTATTTTGCACAAAAAATCTTTTTTCCTAGCTTTGTATCAATTTAGGAATAAATATTTCCATCAAATGTATGTATAATAAGACAGTGTAGAAACACTGTACAATAATATAAAGTAAGTGATAGTGAAGGAAGCCAACCTGAAAGTATACATTATTGTACAGTGTTTCTACACTGTCTTATTATATATTTCCATGCCATTAGGCACTAATTAATTTTACCATCAAATGTATGTAATGTAGTCATGTTATTTAGTGACGATCATTTGTGTTGATTGTGAACTAGATGGGAGGTGAGGGGGGGGTCCTAGAAAAGTTGTTGATAAGGAAATTCTACTGCATTTCAATGCACACATGTGGAAAGACAAAAGCGCGGAAAGATGAGGTTTGCGGGTTATCTTCTATACTAACTGGTTACGAGAATAAAATAATATTAAAATTCTTGGGCTTTGTGTACTAGTAGCTCTACACTATTTATTAAAATTACTTCAATATAGAATAATTTAAGGGTTTATAAAACAGTGATATTACTATAACTTCCCCTTTATTGAAAGATGAATAATTTAAGGGGGTAAAAAAACTTTGATATTACAATAATTACCTCCTGTTGATTTGAGTATGAATAACCTTATATGGATATTTAACAAGAATCAACACCTTTAAAATTAGCAGAATATAATCTTGAATACTATTTTAATTTGATTTGATTCGATTTCTTGATTCAACTAGGTATTTGTAAAATAAAGGCAACTGAAGTTTAGAGTACTCGTCAACTTAACAGAAGATAAGGTTTTATTAATTTTAACTAAGCTAATAATATTTTTAATGTACATTAAATATAAATGTGACATTGATGATAGACATTCCATAGTTGTAACTTTTTAATATCAATTTTTTCCAAAAAATTTTGGGAAATAATTTTTTTCACCCTGAGTTTTGGGAACATCTATTTTTTGGAAATTTTCCCCGGAGTTTGGGATTCGGCACAGGCCTAGTTACCACCCACTCCCGTGATATAGGTTTCATTCTATTTAATCACATCAGAAGGGAGTGTGAAATGTGCAATACAATTTCCTTAATGAGGAAACAAAAAAACAAAAACAATATGCACTAAAAGAGAATTGGTAAAGAATAATAGGACTATTTGATAGAAACATGTAGAAGGAACAAATGATATAAATAATTGTTTAGGAAACACTAAAGTAAAACTAGTTAAATATAACTAGTAATAGCAGTCTAAATTGTGAACTTACTGTGTTCCTTGTAAAAAATATATAATGCTTCTTCCTTTTATTTATTCTTATCCTTAACTCTTGTATCTTCTTCCATGTATAATATTATGTATCTCAGAGTAAAGAGAGGTTTAAACAATTTTATGGAACTATTTATCTTATAATACATCTTAACATATGATTATTTTACTCATATCTTAGATAGATCTTTTTTATATTAATACATGTTTTTTTAAATATGAAACATGTTAAACTTTATAAATATTTAAGTCAATTTGATCAATAGATGAACTAAGGTATGGCTTTCATATTACACTTTTGTCTTCTTTTATATTAATTACAATATATTTGTCAATTATTTTATTCCTGTCTAAGAAATAGGTTTTATGAATTATGATGTTTCATTACCAAGATGATGTAGTAAATATAAAAGACTTTATTTTCTACACTGGTGAATATTTAATATCTCATCACTACAAATGCCTGAAATTGGAGACTATTAATGTAGACTATTTTATGGTTCATAATAATGTGTCTTTTAAATGGAAATCAAAATTATAAACTTAAAATTTTATTTTATAATTTTTGAACATTTCTGACACATTGAGATGTTCTTGTAAAGTAATTCAACTATTTATTGAACCAAAGAAAGCGATCAATTTAATTTTAGTATGATAACATTTTATCACATAAGTGTAACTTAATTTCTATTTTAAACACATATTGTTGTGCATTCACTTTAGTTTGAAATTGTATGCAGCAACAATGTTTTATTTTTGTGCTATTGTAAATGTGCTGATACGTCAGGATTTATTATGGAAATGGATGGTTCATTTTTATTTCATGTTTTAATAATGACAACATATTTTATACATTTTAATAGTGTTATTTTTAATTACGAAAAATATGACAGGGATGTTTTAATCGATTTTGTTTTACTGTAACAATTTTTTATTGATTTTTTCTATGGTATTGGACTGTAAACTATAATGTGCAGCAGTGATTATTGAATAGGTCTTTAGAAAATCAAAAGATTAATTTTACATTAGTTTTAAATAATTACTGCCAAGAATATACAAAATATCGAAAAATATTTTTAATAAGACAATGTAGAAACACTTTTCATTAATCTAAAGTAAGTGATAGTGAAGGAAGCCAATCTGAAAGGATAGTTAGGTTATGCCAGGATAGAAACAAACAAATTTCTCTCTTATCTTTTCATTTCTTCTCTTATTAAACTATTTACAATTCACAATTCTTACTTCTTTACAGTTTCACTTTCACACATAGTTTTAAATTCAGAAATATTCCTTTTTCATATGAAAAAAAACAAAAGAAAGATATGGTTCATGACATATCTTTCTTTTTGTTTTGAATGTGTTATTTGTTCCTCTTACATGTTTCTATCTAAGTGTCCTTTCATTCTTTACCATTTCCCTCTTTCTCTCTTTTGGTTTTCTCTTTTAGAAAGTTGTTTTGCGCGTTTCATTCTCTTCCCTGATTTCGGATAGAATCAAACCTACATCGGGGGATTGGGCAGAAATGATCGATTTTCTTCAAGAGGCAGCTATTACCTCTTTTACCTCTTTGTTTTGAGCTAATTGTTCAAAGACCAGTTATCATATTAAAACTTCACTTTTACACCCATTACTGTTTCCCGCCTGTGGCCTAGGTCATATTTTTTATTCAAGCCAAATATTTTCCACTTGCCTTTCGGCTTGCTAGGCCTGTCTTAGTTTCATCTGCTTTATAATCTAACTTAAGACTGGGACAGACACAACATTCAGTCCCCACTCCCTGGCCATTAGTTTATCAATATTAAAGGGTAAACCCACATTTTACGGATGACATTTTTTTCGGCCATGCCGGTAATCGAAGTGGGATCCTTAGCTCAGTAAGACAAACACACCACCAACTGAGATAAGGTGTCAGATTGATCATATTGAAATTAAATACATATTTTGGTATCCCCCGCTGGAGGACAAATCAAGTCCTACGATTTGGGAACCACTACCCTAAAAGAATGGTTAAAAAAAATACAAATTTTCACAGTACTTTGAAATATTATTAATTACAAATATAAATGGGACTTCTGTAAAATATTAACAACTAAACATAATTCTTTAAAATGTAATAATGCATATTTTATAATGCATTATTCAAAATTGAAACAAGTGTCTTAATTATTATTTTTTATTCGATAACATTATTGAGTCTCATGAATTGTACTCTTTATTTTATACAAATAAACATGTGAGTTAATAAAGAATCTCATGTTGCCTCTCAGATTTGTGTAGAATACTTAGAATAGATGCTTATGATATTATATATTTACACATGTTGAATCAAAACTCAAGTATTTTACAAAAATAATGGTAAAATATTTGATTTATAAGTCTAAGTAGATACAAAGACTAAATTTAGAATTATAAGATATTTTATTTTTAAAGTAGTCTAATTTAATATGTTATATACATACCAAGACCCAAAATCGCACTGGGAAAAATGTAACTTTAATTTCATATTGTATTTAAATCCAGCAACAAGTTAAGTTTAAAAAAGGAAGAAAAAAAATCCACTCAAGTTGTACAATTTAAAAAAAATTATATTAGCTTCCTTTATGAGTACTATATGTATTATGTAAAACTACTTAATGTTCATTTATCTGTCTCTACCTGATAATTCCATAAGATGAGTCATGATTGTGTATATAGAGAAGTGATAGGAATGAATAGAACAAACCATAGGCGCCAACTGCAGGGGTTCTTTGTGTATTAAGTACCCCAAACATATTTCAGGGGTGCTCAGCACCCCCAATATATCAGCCTTTCTAAAACCTTAATATTACATTGCTAGTTCTATCTCGGATAGGCTTATAGGATTGCGCTACCAACGGTGATTTCTGGTGCGGTAAATGTCAAGTCCTGCTATCTGATATGTAAGCAAGTGGGATTAAGTTGGTAACACTCACCACTCTTGAACCGATGATGGCTTGATATTTGTCAACATGTTTCTATTATAGTTTGGTTAGTGGCGGTACTCGTATCGTGTGCATTATTTTTGTGTTGTGCACATTTGTTTTCTTTTATTAAAGTTATTTTTATTTTATTTTACTAAACTTACATTGAGACTATCAAACTGCACCTTACTTCTGGCCATTTTTAAATACGGCTTTTGAAAATTTGCAAATGTTATACCACTCCTAACACCTCCGTTTTATAGAGCAACCCCAATGTTTTTTTTTACAAGTCGGCACCTATGGAACAAACATAATATGGTTTTTATAGTGAAAAGATGAACATGGTTCACAGCGCATACATTGTCCTTGTATATGTCATCCTTTCATGTAACGATTTTCATGTATACACTTACACACTCGGAAGTAAAGAGACGTTTTACTAACATAAAACTGTAAGATGAGTGATAGAATCTTCTTTCTACATATACTACTTACTGTGTAATTGCACGTTTTATTTGATAAAATATTTATTTTTTGATGTGTCTTTAGTGAATGAATAACTTAGTATGACATTTATACCAGGTGCTGATATGAAAACTTTCCACCTAAAATTTTGAAAACAATGCATTTGTAAAAAAAAGTTTGAAACAAAAATTGTTTAGCTTAGAGAGGGATGTAAGGTGGTAAGGTGGCTGACATAGCTAAGGTCACTTTGGCAGCAGAATTAGGATTATTCATACATATCGTGTGAAGTTAGAAAGAAGTGTGTATATGTGTGTGCTTGTATTTATGTGTAATTATAAAAGAATACACAAAATAATTATTGAGCAAACCTCCTTTGTTTCAAATTTAAAATAGGTTTTCAAAATGCCCTCAATTTTGAGATAAACAATGATATAGCTTATTATCTTATTAACTTATGACTTTTTTTAAGGTTACTTTTGTAATTCTTCTATATGCCCTTGTTATTCTATTTTTTAACTCTTATATATTTATTTGACACTACCATTTTGAAAATGTCACAACATGAGCTACAAGAATATGCAAAAAAATAAGAAGTCTCATTAAAAAAAATCAAGTGACCTTAACCTGAATTTAGCAACATCACCCACGGTGATACCAACCTCACCATCCTACTTCCCCCTCTTAACCAAACAACTTTTGTTCCAAACTTTTTTTTCAATAATGTGTTGTTTTTTAGAAAATTAGGTGGAAAGTTTTCAAATGAACACCTTCGATAATGTTTCAGTGTTGCCAACACTTTAGTCTCAAGTGATAAATACACAGACCGGAGATGGAGATTATTTTGACCGGCAAGATACTAATTTTTTTTACTAAAATTATGTTAAAAAAAGGGCGCTTAGTAAACAATTGCTGACAATAGCACTTAATTCCACACTATTAATCAATCTACCTATTTTTATAATAAAATAATAATTAATGCATTATATTGCTTATTTGTAGCAGAGCCTTAGGACATTAATTTCAGGAAATCTCCTAAAATTGGATTGTTGGTGCTGAAACTATATCAAAAGTATTATCCAAATTGCAGTTGGCAATGTTGCAATCTATCAATTGTAAAAACTTTTTTTTTCCATAAAGTGAATCGTATTTAACTACAATATCATTAAAAACTAGTTTTTCTCATTTTCTTCACTAAAAACCAAAGAATAAAAAACAAAACAGTTTGATGAAGTCTCCTTCATTTACTATTTTAGTTATTTGAACCACGAGTCAGTATTATGGTTGTGTTGGTATCAATGAAGACAAATATGTACTGGAGTTATTAATAGTTTGTAAGTCTTTAAATTAATGTAAACAAATATAAATATTTGCTCGAAATGAAATATTATAGTTGACTGCTCAGGTATTGAGCTATTTTATTTTAACATAGTTTATTTATTTTATATCATGTTTTTGTAGAATATAATTATACAACCTATTTTACCAAATACTTAGGCTAATGTTTGTGAATAAAATTTTAAAATAAGATATTTTCTGTGTTTATATTTGGTGTAAAGTATAATAATTTTTATGAAATCATTTATGTACCTAAAACCTAATTTTTAGTTGATAATTTTATAATGAATTCCTAATACTGCTCTTTTGTATATTGATACAGTTTAAATCAACTCGGGGAAACCAGGGGGTCAAGCCCCCTCTCGAAATTCTGAGGCTTTATAAATATTAGGAGTAGGCTAATCCCTCCCAACAGTGTTCTTAACTAGCTCTCAAACAGTGCCCCTAGACAACAAACAGAGTAATATAATAAAAAATAAAGCACAGCAATTAATAGTGCCACCTGCTGACTTTAGGGTTGATAGTTTGGTGCATATGCGAGCAATTCCAACACCATTCTTTATTCAATTCATCAAGGTCAAGTGTACACCCACAAATTTCGATAAATTCGAAAGAATTTTTCTTATGTTGTATCTTATTTTCAGGGGACAAGACTTGCCTTAAAAAAGCGTCTTTTTGGGCTTTATTAAATTTTCCGACCTTCCATTTTGCCCCCCCTGGAGAAAAATCCTGCGGGCGCCCTTGTAATGGGAGATAATATGTCATGAGAATCCTTGGTTGAAAAAAAAAATATTTTTTTAAAAATCTTCATAGTAATAAATTACAGTTCAAAGTTCCTTAGAAATCCAACTTTGGCATTATTTAATATATTGATTCAAATGTACACTTGTACATAAATTGTCCATTTAATAAAAAAGTTTTGAAGGCTGCATTTTTTTTTGGTAACACACAGTACTCAAAATAATAAGGAATATTTTTTTTATATTTATAATGTAACAAGATTTTCTTAAAATAAAAGATCGATAAAAAAGAAACTGAAAAAAACAAAAGTAAAACAAGTACTATTCGTGCTGTGTTTCGTGTGGTCATCTGGCAGATCTCGCGCCTCCTCATGGTGTAGACACATTTTCCTATAGAGTAATCTCTCAGGCCTTATGGCTTTAGTACATTTTTCGCCAATTTAATTAAAATCTCCACCCCCCACCCCCAAAAAATAAAAAACATGTTTACGATGGTATTAATCATGAGTTTCATTTACTAAACCTAAATACAACACATACAAAGAGTGTCAAAACTAAAGAATTGCATTTTTTAAAGTTATATTTTATCTCGGGAAGCTAATATTGCAAGATAATCTGTCAGATGACATGCAAATGATGGTGTAAAAAAATAGGCGCGCCTGATGGCGGGTTAATATTAGAATCTACTTATTTTTGTACAACGTTTGAAAAATGCGGCATTACAGCTTGTCATGTGTAATTCATTATAGACAAACAATAATATAAAACTTCAACCACAGCCTGTAGGTTTGATAGTGACAGTGGTCGCTATACCAAAGCAAACTGTTTATTTTTTTATTTCAACTATCTGTCATACTACTTGTTCAAGTTGTACGCAAACTGTATGTACTAATTATGCTAATAAGTTAGAGATGTGAGAAACTAAATTCAGAAGAAGTGTACCCGCATTTATGTGAAGGGAGTGGCAAACCATTTAGGAAAAACCATCCTCGGTACACCTACCCGGGATCGAAATCCTGAGCTCCCTAGTCATCGGAAGTTTAGTCTATTGCGAGAGTGATGTCTTTAGATCAGCGGTTCCCAAACTGTGGTATGTACAGATATTCCTGGTGGTACCCCATGAGAAGCCAAACAAAACAAGCTAATTAAATTCATAAAAGGATAGGGCCTCATCACATCTTATAAATATATTACAACCAAGGCTAACCAAAAGTAAAACAGATTTGAACAGTGTTTGGAAAGGTGGCAACACTGGTTTAAGCTCATAGAAGCTCATCGCAGTAGGTAGGACACAGTTAAAAAAGTATTACCGAAATATTAAATATTCAGAGTTATCTGGGCAGTACTCCAAATTACAGAAATTATTGGTACGCCATTGAAAAACTTTGGGAACTGCTGCCTTAGACTATGTGGCCAACTAAGCAGGTGTTTGGGTTTCTTAAGTTCATAAAATACATAGTGAACTTATTATTGGTAGGTTACATTTTAACACTCTTGACACTTGACGACTTATTTTAAATGGCATTTGCTTGGAGGGAGAGTGGAACACCATTTAAGGAAAAACCACGCTCATTGCACCTGACCGGAATCAAACCCCAATCTCTCAGTCTTTGGCAGTCTCTAGTCCATCAAAAGATCAGTGCATTAGACCATGCGGCCACCGAAGGGGGTAAACAGTACATAGCCTTGTATTTTAAACATAGTATTACTATTAATAACCCAGGCCTGTGAGTGGGCATTCTAAAATGTCAAGCCACTTTGGCATTCCCCACATTCACAAGTTGTGATTAATACACATCTTTTCAGAGGTGAAGGAAGGGTTTGGCAAACAGATAAATCTGTGCCAGGATCGAGGATTGAAACCCATACCCTCAGCACAGAAGTCCGACACATTACCCATAGACCGCCAGGTCACCTAGTAAATATAGTTTAATGCATGTAAGAGAGACTAGGAACGTGGAGGCCATGGGAATGAAGTTGATGAGGATATTAGCTGTCACAAGGAGAAACAGGACTAGGAATGAAGTTATCCAGGAAAGAGTAGGGGTACAGGAAGTACATGAGATAGTAGAGAAAACAAGGCTGAGATGGTATGGACATGTGATGAGGACAGAAAAAGAGGATGCCAAAGAAAATTATGGAAATTAAGTATGCAGGAAAAAGACAGCACGAAAGGCCAAGAAAGAGATGCTAGGAGCAGATAAAAGAAAGTGAGCAAGGGGGAGGAGAAAAAAGGAAAGCAATTAAAGGAGGAAGATTGGTGGTAGGTTAGAAGAAGATAGAGGCATTTTACTTAACTGACTTGCTCACAAGGTGGAAACAGTTGATGAATTTTATTGTAAGACAATTGTATAATTTATGGACATTTCAGCTTGTTTTAATAAAAGTGTACCGAGAGGTTACGATTTTTTAGAGTTTGCGAGATGTTGACCAATTATATCGATATCGAGTAAGTCTGCTACATTCCATAAAAAAACAAATGAAGTACTATAGACGTGCTTGCGACATAATTGGCTAGCTTGAATACGTGGTACCTTTCACTTAATGTTCATTTAAAATGAATGTTCTCCACAGGACAACTCCTATGTTAAGTGAACGTTAAGTTAACTGCATCATGATGACTTCCATTTATAAACACGAAAACCCTTACATACTGAGTATATTAAGTCAATGTTACATGAACGATAAGTTGATTGTAATCCTGGCAAAAAAAAAAAACTGTACCCGTGGCAACATGGATGAAGACACCATCAGGGTGGGTGTTCTAATGACATGGAGGTCAGAGCTTGAATCTTGGCCAATGACTATTGAGGTGGCAGTTACTAAATAGTCTATCACTATCCTTTTTCCCAAATGCAGGTGCACTTACTCTTGCAGAAATCCTCTGACAACAGCAATGGAAACCTAAACTGTTCACTTCTCCAGGACAAAACCACTAATCTTTTAGAGTTATAGCCTTTTCTTTTTACAGGAAAAAACAATTATGTACATAAAACCCGTTTCGGTGGCTGCATGGTCTAGGGCGTCACTATAACAATAGGCTAGACTGCAGATGACGGGGAGATCGTGGTTCGAGGCTGGGTTTTATAAAATGGTTATTCACTCTCCCTCCACAAAAATGTTGGTACATTTTCTACAAAGTCATCCTTACTCATCTTTAGCATACTAGCGTAATTAGTATATAGGCACACAACCGAAACGAATGTTAATATGCGGTGCTATTTTTTTTAATAAAAAATAATATAGATTGGCTGCAACACCCATATGTTTAAATGCATCAGGAATGTTTCCCAATAGCTCAAATCCTGAAATGGAATATATATATATAGGACCTTTTGGTTGGTTTAAGAATTGTGTGCAGAATACATCAAATAGGCCTAGATCAGTTGAATATTTAACCAAATTAGATCCCCCTACCAAAGTTAATATTTAATTTACTTGTGGTTTCTTCAAAAATAGAAAAATGGCATTTCACCTTCCTCGCCCCTCCAAGGTTAAATGAAGGAAATAAAATAATTGATACGGTGCACCCCACAGACTATATTGTTCTTTTATTTAAAAATGGATATAGTTACTTAAAACTCTTAAAATACTTATGTTAAATTAAATAATATACATTATTGAAGAAACCTAAGACCATAAATTAAATAATATACACTGTAACAGAAAAAAGTAACATCTTTGTTCACTAAAGAGAATAAATAACAATAAACCTCCCAGTTCCCTGATCTCAATTAAAAAAATATATTTGTTAAAAGCTCAGAAATTATTAGTTTTATAAAACTATATTTTAAATAAAAGTCTTCATATTTAATAGTAGGCCCTACTACAACTTTTCAATGACAGGTAATTTTGTTTTGTTGCCGAGATCAAAATTGAAAATTTGTTCTAACGTAAAGTACCTTCAAAATCTTTTACAATGAAAAATTATATGTGCCATTTTATTTATAATGTTAAACAGTGCTTAGATATTAGTTATAATAATAATTGGTAGATCCAATTTGGAGCAAATCAATTTTTCCTCTTTTCACCCTTAAGTAAACTACCCTCAATTATTTTAAAGTTGTATATATGTTACAAAAAACCCTCTGAAGAACCTTATGAAAGAAAATACTAGACACCCAGTTTTAGCATAAACGATATCGGCTCTAGTTCCAGTAACAAACAGACAAGCAACATTGCAAAAATCACTTTTTTCTGGTTAAAAGGTTCAGGACATGTATCCATAAAAATCTTTGAATTCGATTCTTTCATTGATCACAATACTTTCTCTACCTGAGGGGCATGCAAAATTTAAAAAAAAGTCGTCTTCCATGCTAATTTACAATGGTGATCAATACAAATTATACATTTCACAGCAATTTCTTTTAATAATGTATTTCAACACACAGGTATTATTTCACACTCAAAGACCTAAATTGGTTGCATGAAAAAATTAAAATATTTACAACCAAATATTTTTGGTAAGAGCCACTCTCAAAAGCCTTTACCTCCTTAGAAAAATAGGTAGGGCCTAGTTACAATTTATTACAACATAAGAAGCTTTTATAAATAAAATTATTTAATTAAAGAACATGAATATTATAATAAATGAATAAGTTGTCACTTAAAATTTCAGTATAATTTATTTAAAATTAAATAACACTAGAAGTATCTTTAAATGAGTATTAATATAAAAAATAATATCATTAGTTTCTCTATTCTGATTTTGTCAATTATATCGTGAAATTCAAACTACTACTCACTTTTCTTCCAAACTTACACAAAACATGAATAATTTATTCGTATAATACATACTTAAATTATTGCAGACCAGCCAATGTGGCAAGACCAAAATTTAACGCAAACTTGTAGGGAAACAAACAGACAAAAACAAATCCCAAACAATTCAAGAATTTACTTTAAAATCTCCTCATTTGATAACCCATTAAAATATATCCTTACAGAAACCACCCGGTAAGCCTCATGTAAGCTAGAATAAAATAAATCTCAAATCCCCCACCTATTTCTGATCTAAGATTGTCTGCTGGATGCCACTATGTCAACAATCCGTTCGTGGTGGCAGTCGATTCGAGAAAATAACCAGGAACTATATCATCTGATTTCAGGTTTGTGAAATATTGATGTTTCAAATAAATTAAATGTTAAAACAAATAAGGGTAAAGTTCAATAATCTTCCATTCATAATTATAATAACTTATTATTATTATTATTATTATTATTAGCATCGCGTCTTACTACCCGTTCGGGCTATACGCACTTACGCTAATGTGCAATGGTAGGGTGATTGTGAGATGAAATGAAGGACCTACAGTTTAACGTGGAATCCGAACCACGGTGGAGGCCTGGCATTCCTCACATTCCCAAGATGTTTGTCAGAGGTGAAGGAAGGGTTTGGTAATCAGATAAATCTTTGCCGGGACCGAGGATTGAACCCCGGATGCCAGCATAGAAGTCTGACACCTTACCCCTAGACCGCCAGGTCACCTATATATAATAATTTAGTGTCTTGCAAAAATTGAATACAGTTGTTAACAACAAATAAAAACTACCATTAAAATTGTGTTTCTCGAAGCGTCTACATTCTATGTTGTTGATCAACAAAACATTACATTTAGGATGGTGCTATAAGCTATAAAAAATAATATGCAAATATTATGACATTTTTGTGGTCAATATTGATAACATTTTACTATATTATTATTTTACAGGTAGGCTGTTTTTTTAGCACCTCGTCTTACTAACCGTTCGGGTTATCCGCCTATGCATTTAATTACACTAATGTGTTAGAGATGTTAAAGGTTGAGTTTAGAGGAAATGTACCCGCATTTGCGTGGAGAGACAGTGGAATATTATTTGTGATATAAACCCACTCAATACACCAGACAGAAATTTAGGGAATCTAGCCCCGATCTGCCCATCATCGGCAGTCGAGTATAACACGCGAATGACGCCTTAGACCATGCGGCCACTGAAGCAGTTAGGCTATTTTTTTAAAACCTTGTTTTATTACCTGGTCAGATATACACACATGTAGTATACTAATTATGCTAGTGAGCTAAGGATGATGTATATTGAATTTAGAGGAAATGTACTCACATTTTCGAGAAGTGAGTGTGGGAAAATCACCCTCAGTACACCCAACCGGGATTTGAACACCCCAATAGCGTAAATATCTAAAAAAAAAGTTCTATGGGTAGAAAGATGCGGAGGGAACAGAATAAAGAGGGCTAAATAAATAAACCAGAACTAGTTTGGCGAGAGGATATAAAACCATAAAAAGACTATAGAAATCTCAATGTAATTGAATTTAATCTCTAGTCTCCCTAGTAAATGTAAATAACGCTAGTGCGGAGATATCTTTGTCAGTTACTTTCGTTAATGATACACTATTATCTTGATTCGCCACGTTCGGTTCTTGATTATTAACAAGTCGTTCAATTCTTGTATTGATTTAAACATAACCCACATTGGTGATCATGTGGTCTAATGCGTCACTCTCGAAATATACTGGATTGTAGGTGTTGGGGATATGGGTGTTCGAATACTGGTCGAGTGCTGTTCCTAAAATAGTTTCCCATTTTCCTTCTACCTAAATGCTAGCACATTTACAATAAATGATACCTTCTTAATTCTTACCTCCTTAGTATAAATAAGCGTATATTTCGAACGGGTATTAAGACATAGGACACAAAAAAAAGAACTAAAACAAGGCCTATTACGACGACTACAAAGTTAAACACATTTTCATGAATATTAAATATAATATTTCAGGCATTTTTACTATGAATATCTTCTAGTAACTGGCGCTAGTACGTTACAGAGGGCGAAATTCTGAACTAAAAGGTCAGCTGGAATAGCCAACACCAAAAAGACAAATTAAATCAATAATTCGTATATTACGTATAACAGAAAACAACTATTTTTTACTTTATTCTAGTTTTATTTATACTTTTTTCATTTAAACGTCAGTTTGAGAACAATATCTGTAGGGAAGTTTGTTATATTCCTCACAACATTTGGTTGGCAGTATTGCTTCGGAAAACATACCCCTTTTGACTCTCCCTACCTTTCAACCTACCCACTGTACGCGAAGCAGACGTGGCGAGGTAGTGATTTCAGCCAGACGTTCCATCGGAAATCTACGGGTTTTTATTAAAATTACGAGCTTTTCTTCTCTATCGAATGACATTTGAATATACACGGACTTTGATACTGCAAATTTAATTAGGTATAATCTGGTTTCGAGATTTATTTGATCGTTTATTCAAATAAAAACAATTTTGATCAACAGTGGACAGAACCGAATGTGAAATAATATGTGATGTTTTGAACAAATGAATAATCTGATTTTCTTGTTGAGAGTCTGACGTGATCTAGTAAAACTAAGGTACGTTAAAATTTTACTTTATTTCTCTCTTGTTATATGGGTACCGAGCTGGTATTGAGGTACTTCGGTTATATTAATAAATGAAATATTGTGTGTATGTGTGTTTTTTATGTGCATGCAGAATTCTAGGGGTGTATGGGGTACAATTTGACCAGCTTCTAAAATGATGATAGCAATGGTTCTTTTCATTGGTAGGCTTTGTTACAAACCTATACTATTATATGGCTTATGGTTATATATTTTAATTATAACTCCTAACATGTTTGGTTTTCAAAGAAATAATACCGTCCCCAATTTGTTGTATTAATATATTATATTTTTATATTTGTTTAAAAAAATTTTGGGCGTCGTTGACTCAAATTTAATATTAATTTGGTTTACATTTATTTTAGTGCTCTATTCAATGGTTTTCATGAGAGTTTTGAAGTCTTCTATAATATTGTTTTGATCAAGTATTAAAATACTATATACATTTCATCGTGCTCTTAGGATCAACCTCTTACTATACAGTTGACCTGGCGGTCTAGGGGTAATGTGTCAGACTTCTGTGCTAGATATCCGGGGTTCATTCCTCGGTCCCAGCACAGATTTATCTGATTACCAAACCCTTCCTTCACCACTGACAAGACGTGTATTAATCACAACTTGTGAATGTGGGGAATGCCAGGTCTCCACCGTGGTTCGGATTCTACGTTAAACTGTAGGTCCTCCATTTCATCTCCTAATCACCCTACCATTACACATTAGTGTAAGTGCGTATAACCTGAACGGGTAGTAAGACGTGGTTATAATAATAATAATAATAATCTTGCATTACGTTTGGGTTAAATCATAACATAATATATTCTAATACAATGTTTTTAAAGTTTTATTTGGTTTGTAAATGATACCAAACGTTGCATAATTTGAATCCTACAAACTTGACACACCTAAAAAAAAAGTAGGAATTACAAATAAGTTAGAATATGGACTTTATGAGGGTAGGATTTCTAATCAATTGATTAAATTTAACATTTTGATCAAATATTTACTTAGTTTGAATTTAAGTCTAAAAGATTAATCTTCCTCGTATTCTTTCTTATATTGGGTCATTTTAACATAACACGACGCAATTTTAATTTTCTAATGGGACACTGGTTATAGTTGAATTCAAACCGCTAAACTTTTTAGTTAGACCGAGTAGGTTCGGTAATAATGTGATCATTTATGGCATGTTTGGTTCTGCAATGGCAGGCCAGAGTTTTAATCTCGTTCAGGTGAGTGGATTGAGCGTTATTTAAATAGAAATACAGGCGATTAATGGTGCATTTATTTAAAATTAACTTTCTTCGTCCTGTGAACTTATATGATTGTGTAAACCACTTCGCTGGCCGCACGGTCTAGCGTGGTACCCTTGCAGTAGATTAGACTGTGAGGTCAAGGTTTGAATCTCGGCCGGGTGTACTGATGGTGGTCTAGAAAAATGGTCTTCCACTCTCCCTTCATGAAAACACAGGTGCACTTTCTATAAACATAACCTTCCTCATTCTTAAAACTATTAGCGTAATTAGTACGTAATACTATAACCCAAATGGATAGTAAGACGCAGTGCTAAAAAAAATATCCGCTTTAATGTTAGTGGTATAAGACGTCACACTAAATAGACTGGACTGGAAGATCACAGTTTGAATCCTAGTTGGGTCTATTAAGGATTTTTTTCCACTCTAATATTTCTATACGCAAATGCGTGTACATTTCTTTAAGTGGTTGGTGAAATAAATAACGTCCATAACTTAAATTATTGTAATACTTTATAATAAACGCTACCTACAACTTCGGTTAGCCATATATACTAATTTTATTATTTAATTTGAAGGTAAGCTACGAAACAAATAATATTCAAAAAATATAAACTATAAAAAAAGTTACTGTTTTGTTGTTTAATTTAATCTCGCCAATTCAAGTCAGAAGAAAAGTCAACCGAATTATGATTTTAACAAGATTTATCTTCCTTAAATTTCCTAGTTTATTTAAACAAAATTAATAATTACAATATGTGTGTATTTTTGACAAGATATAAAGTTTAAATACAAAATATAATTAATTCAATTTAAAAATAGTTAGGTACTTACTCAAACTTTATAAAATAGTTACAATGCACCTTTTTTAGTTAACTATATAAATAGATTTGACAAGTTTTCCAAATATTAGTAATTCAATTAAATTTAAATTCTAACAGCCTAGGTGCCTGCATGGTCTAAGGCGCTACTCTCGCTATAAACTAGACTGCCGAATAAGGGTAGATCTGGTTTCGATTCTCAGTGGGGTGCACTGAGGGGTATTTTTCCCAAATGGTTTTCTACTCTTCTTTCACGCAAATGCGGGTAAACTTCCTCTAAATCAAACTTTACTCATCCTTAACACATTAGTACAATTATTACTTAAGCGTATAACCCGAACGTACAGTAAAACGAGATGCTAAACCTAAAAAATAAAAATTTTCGAGTAATGAACAAAATTTCAAAATCTTATTTTTATTTTATCTTATTTTATTTGTTAAAACTGGCATCTTGAAAACGGGATTACTTTAAGAAAACCCTTCCTTCACCTTTGACAAGACGTGTATTAATCACAACTTGTGAATGTGGGTAATGCCAGGCCTCCACCGTGGTTCGTATTCCACGTTAAACTGTAGGTCCTCCATTTCATCTCACAATCATTCTACCATTACACATTAGCGTAAGTGCGTATAACCTGAACCGGTAGTAAGACGTGGTGCTAATAATAATAATAATAATAATAATAATAACAAATTAAGAAACCGGAAAGTTATTTGGGACATTTACTGATACATGGGACTGTACCAAAAACCGGGACTGTCCCGGGAAATCCGGGACGAATGCTCACACTGGTCTACAAGCACAGCGTCTAATAAATTAATAAGTTTAAATGAAAACGCTAAGCTCTATTTTAAACGATGGTCAAATTTAACATAACTAAAGTGTCAAAATACTAATTTCACACTTTAAAATTTTAAATAGTAATTTTTTTGGGAGGGTTTGTGTAATTAACACATGGGTTATTAATAACTTAAGGCAACAATGTAAGGATAATGTGTGCCATTCAAAGAATAAATGTAGCAGCATTAGTCTGCATGTAGCATGGTAAACTATATGGTGGAGGTGTTATCAATAGTGGTATTGAGAATTAAATTTAAACAGTTGAGGATTAGTTTTAAAATCCATAACCTTAGCAAATTAATTTTCGATAGGCTAATATTTTCGGTTTGTTACCGTAATTCATAGTTATATCTCGTCATAACTACCTAACACACCAATAAACACAAAATATCACCTTACCCAACTTGTTTAGAAATGTTATCCTCACACGCTTCGGTGGCCACATGATTTAAGGTGTCACTATTGCGAAAGACTAGACTACTGATGTAGTACGGGGAATTTTTAGTACCGAAGATTTTTTTTTCTTGGGGTTTTTTACTCTATTTCTAGGAAAATGAGGGTAAACTTCCTCTTAATATTCAACAATCATTCCTAACACATTAGTGTAATTAGTGTAATTAGTGCACGTGAGTTCAAGCCGATCTGGTAGTAAGACGCGGTGATTAAATAAAATAGTGTATGGCGGGTGCACTACACAGACTTTCTCTTTTGTCTTAAAACACACATTTTCTAAAAACTAGTAAGTTTTCGAAACTAAACAATATACAATGTTTAAGAAACACTCCCCCATAACGTAAATTTAATAATATACACAGTTACAGATACATTTATAGGAACATCTCAGTGCACCAAAGAGCAAAACCAATTTCACAAAATTTCAAGGTGCTCCATATATATATATATTTTTTTTTTCATAGCTAATTTACTATTGGTTTTATAAAAATATATTCAAAATACTAAATTTTTATTTTTAGTAGTACTACAACCTTACAATGATAAACAACTTGTATCTCAAATAGTCCGTGGATATGATCAAAATTGTGATTTCTGCCGATGTAAAAGTACCCTCAAGTCATTTTCATGGGGAAACTAGAACTACCATTTTGTATCTTGCACTAAACAGTACCTAGATAAAAACGTCACTAAACAACTTTCGAGAAACTATTTTTCTCTATTTTACCCTTATGTAAACTACGCTTAATTTTAGGGTTTAATAATCTTAATGTCATCCAAAAAATTCCTTGGGGAACCTTATATCACTGGATACAAAGTTTTAGCCCGATAAGTAAAATGGTTTCGATTCTAGACCAACACGCATGCACACACTTACACACACACAAACGGTATTGCAAAAATCAATGTTCCGGTTTCAAGTGGTTATCAAAAGTTGACATAAAACCTAGAGTTCGATTTTTTATTTATCTCAATACTTCTCTCTGAGGTGTTAAGATAAAGTAAAAATATCATCCTTGCGTATGCAGCAAACTTAAAATCACACAAAATTATAAACACACTGTTGTCAAAACTAGCTTGATTGACTTAAACGTATTAGCTAAGAAAATCGCTTACTAAACAAGATATAGTTTTAATTTAATTATTAGTGTTAAATTATTTAAAAAAATCGTTATAGTATACATTCCTTCAAGAAACCCCAGAAAAATTATTTGCCTGTGGTTTCAAAGTGAATATAATTATTTTAAATGTGATTAAATAGCTAAGTATAAAAAGCTTAATGTTACCTACCTTCATACCCACACATAGTTGAACTTAACCATAAAGTACAGAACTTTTTTTTTCTGTTATAATGCTAAAGCTGTTTAATATATTATTACTATTATTACTACACACTTAAACATTGCAAATAGAATAAATAGTATTTTATAAAGTGGAAACTCGCAAAAATGGCACCGATACTACCTAACAATATAAAGTTATCCCTATTTGGATCCTGCACTTTTCAACATCCATTAAATCATTTAAATATTTCGTAAAATTTAAAATACTAGTTTATTTTATCAATACTATTTAAAAGTATAACTTGGCATGAGCACCCGTTCGCAAGTAGGCTAAGTTATCTATTGTAGTATAGGCCTATTTATAGGTAGGTTGTTTTAAAAATAATGCCATATAGATATAATTTCGTAAATTTTATTGTTTGGGGGTTCAATTGTAATTGACAAATTGCGTACCGATATCCTGTAACTTAGGAAAGTTATTTTTTTATAGATATATTTATCTACCACATTAATTTGGCCTAAAGGCATAGAGGACTAGAATAATACAATAACACACACTTTATATAATAAAAGGCATGTGGTGTCTATTTGTCTATCGAGATGTCTTTTGTCAAACTTTCCGATAAAGTACAAATCTTCTATTTTTTTTCACAAATGACTAAAATTCATAAAACGGATTTTTTTTGCGGAGTGGTGACTCCAAGGGTGATTCAGAACACAATCACGTGGTTATAGCTATACATTTATTTTTTCTTATGAGGCATTTAATTATTAAAAAAAATCCGATTAAAAATATCTTTGACCTGGCAGACATTGACACAAATCACGCTACCTCCTGTTTAAAAAAAAATCGAAAAATAAATTTAACAGGACTTTGTGTGAAATACTTAACAGGGACCGCAGACTGAACTAACATACCACCCCTCCCTTCCTTATTTATTAGTATTGTCAAGGAATTGTTGAAGTTGAACTATCTCTTAATCCACCAGCCTCAACTCATTTCCTCGTCACAGCCTTTATACGGCAAGAATGACAAGGTACAGTTTAAAAATACAAATATAACGCGATTTTTTGTTTGTTTTAGAAATCATACGGGCACTTTAATACGTTCATCAGCCTTTTTAAACGTAATCTCTTCTCCAGCGAGCTCTTTCAGTATCGAGTCCAAGCTCTTATTTTTAGTTTCCGGCACAACGAAATAACAGAAGAAGGTCGAAGCGAGGCAACAGAGGGCAAAGAACCAATAGCACCCGTCAAGTCCGAGTAGAAGGTTTAGGTCTGTGAAGAACCTGGCCACAAGGAACGCCAGCACGTTGAGTAGGCAGATACACACCGTCACAGCGAACCCTCTCATCTGCGGGGTGAATATCTCGTTGATGACTATGAAAGGGATGGAGCCGACGCCTAAAGCGATGGCCACGACGTAGACGCTGAGGCTGGTGACGGGCAGCCAACCTATATCTGTGACGTCGTAACCGTGACCTTTGAGGTAGAAAAAAAACCCAAGGGCGGCTAAACAGACGGCCGAGGCAATGTTCGAGACGATCAGCAGTATCTTCCTGCCTGCGCGGTCGACCAAGGTGGACGTCAAGTAAACTCCGAACAGCTGCAGGACGCCGACCATTATTGTGCAGAGGTTGGGGGAGATATCACTGCCCGAGTCCTGGAACAAAACCAACCTGGAAATATAACTTAGCGACATTATTGGAACGGTTATCACATTTAAAATGTATTTCTTTGACATTCTACAAAATGATATGTAGTTTCAATTTGTTAGTTTTACTCGTGTAAACATATCTTCGGTGGATACACTAATTAAACGTAAATATCATATAGTTTGGTTAACCGGTGATATAGAGGCAGGCCTAGAATTTTAAGAACAATCAGCATTTGCATGTAAAGAGGGTGGAAAAACACTATGCTTAAAACTAAACTCCTTGGTGGAAATTTCTCAATGAATTTTGGCCTCACGGGTCGGTCTTTTACACCTTTCGTGCTGCCAACTTTGTCTTAGTGTTAAGTGATTATAAATAATAGAACATATAAACATAAAAAGGCCTAGCTACAGTAGCTCCATGGCTTCTTTGGTGATTACTGACAGCTGATGGGTTTGAAAAGTTACCAGACCAAATTATATATCCTTACACCGAACAATATGATCTGCAAAAACATGTGTTTAGCAGCTGTCACTTCTGACAGTAAACATTCAGGTATATACCTAAATGTTTACTGTCAGTCATCCCCAAAGAAGTCATGGGGCTACTGTAGTCTTATTTGTTGAGTGAAACTACAGGATACCATGACATTATGCGATTCATAGTTTTGTTTTTTATCATCTGGAGTTTTACCAATTCTGGCTATATATATCTATATAGGCCTATGTTTATATATACACGTATTTACGAGCCAAGATGATTTCTAACTGTTGACTTAAAGTTCATTGTGGCATGATGTTGAATAACATGGCTATCGAAATAATATATTGGCTTAAAAAAATCATACCACATTGGTAAAGCTTTATTTACATTTTTTTTCCCGCGTGTCAGCGTGCCACTCAAATCCCGTTTGCGGGCCACCCATTGACACGCGTGCCATAGATTTATAATCCCTGTCTTATAGTAACAAGGAATAATGTGGGGGATTACCCTAAGGTTAATGTATTTAGTGATATATCCTATAAAAAAAAGTGTATGGACGCTTCTTTTCCGAAGAAAATGTTGTAGCGGTAAGTTCTAATCTCAATACCAATGAGTTGGTTGATGTATGTGTATTAAGGGCGCACATATCGAACATCTGTAAGCTTCTGTAGCGTTTCCCTACAAAAAGATGCATCACGATTGCCAATATTTTAAACCAGTTTTGGTTTTATAAAATGTTGAGAAACTATTTCATTTTTAATAATCCTGTATATACATATATATTATTGTGAGAAACCATTTAGGAAAAAATACCCCTTAGTACAAAATTGACGCCAACCTCCTTTTTACCAGTGAACGAAACTTAATGAATTTGACATTTAAACCGCGTGTCCACCGGTGTGGTTATCAGCTAGCTAAGTAACACTTTGTCCGTCGAATGAGAATGGCTCAACAATTAGGTTTCTTGGCATATCATCTTGTCTCTACCTGGAATATATTGACGGTGTAGCTGATGACTGCGAAGATCCCCGAGAGCTGATTGTTCACCATCAACCCTACACCGATCAAGAGGCCCTTCAGTGTCCCTTTGGACGTCAAATTTTTTATAAAGGACGACTCGGCGGAGCGGTTGTCCTTCCCTTTATCGGCGGCCTCCATGAGTTTCGTCATCTCCTGTTCGACGATGACGGCGTCCCCTCCACGCAGCCACTGCAAGGCTCTCCTGGCGGCTACTGGGTTGTTCTGGTTGAAGAGATACACCGGCGTCTCGGGCAACCAGAAGAAGGAGGCCACGAAGGTGATGGGTACGGCCAGACAGATGGCGGAGAAGGTCGTGTATGACGCGTAGGAGCCCACCACGTAGGCGAAGAGGATTCCGGCGTTGGTGAACAGGACGAGGTATGTTCCTAGGCTTCCTCGGATGTCATCTTCTACGATCTCCATCACGTAGAGTGGACACAGGATGGTGTTGCCCGCACCACCAAATCCTATAGTAGTAGAAAATACCTGCGTTAATAGCTTAACTATACACACACAGATGGTGAGAAAGGGAAGGGCCTATCCTTGATAACCTGGGTACAGCCCTGTCCTTTTTAACCTGGGTACAGCTTTGTCCCTGGCAGCCCGGGTACAGCCTCATCCCGGTTTAACCGGGGAAGCTGAGCTCGTTCCAGCTCAGAAAGCCGCTTGTTCCAGCTTAGAAAGCCGCTTGTTCCAGCTTAGAAAGCCGCTTTTCCTTCCTGTTCATTTAGGAAAAGTCATCTAACTCTCCCTCCTACCTAGAAAAGCCTCCTCTATCCATGCTCACCTAGGAAGAGCCTCCCCGCAAAGAGCATTAGCTCTGATCGGGCGGTGAGGACCAGTAGCCATCCGATGACGCCGGGTAGTCCCACCAGGTAACCGGTCAGCTTCCTGCTGTGCCTGTTGCCCATGTAGCTGTAGGCAGGGGTTGCCAGCAACCCGCCCACGCACATGAGTGAGCCTAGCCACGAGGACGAGTCTGCGCTCATCGTATCGACGTCGTCTCCCAGGGGAGAGGGCGACTGCTGCAACAGGGGCAGCATGGGCGACGGCCATCCAATCACGACTCCGGTGGCGAACGCGGACAGGTTCACTGCAAAGAAAACCAACGATGGTGATGCCTTTATCTCGAAGAAAGGAATAGTTTCGGCTATTTTACTATCAATTTGTAGATACGTAAAAGAATAATAAAATACACGACTTTGTTTGTATTCGGATCTATAATGACGTTAAGGAGACTGGGTCAAATTGGATTGTACTCGGTGCAGGCATGCTATTGTGTATACATCATAATTATTTACGTGAATCATGTCTTACTCAGTGGGGAGCTTGGTTTGGTTGCCCCCTTCCACTGTGCTTAAAATATTTCACCCCCTTTACCTCCCCTATCTATTTTACTCCGAAGTTGTTTTTTTCACCGCGTCTCACTATCTGTTCAGGCTATATAATAGCTACTCTAATTATATAGAGATGAGGAAGTAGGTATTTTAGAGGTAATCTACCAATATTACATGGAAGAAGAATGGGAAACCATATAGGGCCGGGGAGGGGGATACGAAGGGGGTAACACCTTCACTAGACCCGATCGGGACTCGAAACCCGATCTCCCCTCATCAACAGGCCAGTTAACGAGTGATGGCTTTGACCATTCTGTCACTGAAACGAATGTCCTCGTGTGTAATGCCACTTAATTGTTTAGAAACTTCCACTTTTATTAAATGTTGAGGGTTGTATTATTTATTTTATAGATAAATATTGTTTAATATAAAAGGTTAAATATGTAATTATTGTTTGAATATTTTTCTAAGGTCTCCACTTATTAGGAAATAGTTTGAAGAAATTAGGAATGGAAAAGATGTTCAGATTAAGTAAATCCAAAACTAACAATAAAGTTTGGGTCGACCTTGGGGCCAAAGTGCTCTCTTCAGGACCCAGTCGGAGTCAATAGATTTTTCTTTGAGTGATAAAAATCCGTAGCACAACTTCATTTAGAGGGGAAGTAAAGCCGTCGGTTACATGTCTATTGGGGTGTGTAAGAGAACCCTCGAAAATATGGGAAAATACCTTTCCCAGCCAAATTGGTAGGACCTTTCACACTCGCTCATAGAAACTCTCGTGTGCTGATATGCGAGTTCAAAAAGTTCCCGTTAAATAAAGAGGCTGATCGTCTTAACTGTTTGGGCTCCACACTTTCTCTCTCTATCTTATATATATATTTATATATATAAAAATAAATAAATAAATAAATAAATATATATATATAAATAAATAAATAAATAAATAAATATATATATATATATATAAATAAATAAATAAATATATGCACACACATTTATAAAAATTACCTAAGAAAGTTTGTCCACTCACCTATTGTAGCAGCTAAATATTGTGGTAACTTGTTCCCTCCGTTTCTTCTTGTTGCCTGATCAAACTTTGTTTTAGATGAGTCCATCTTGTTAACTGCCGCGTCGAGCCAATCGGTCGTCAATTAGGTCCTACTTGAGATAGAACCACACATTATAACCTTTTATATGATTGCAATATTTATAAGCACCCATAACTGATTCAACATTTAATTAATGCACGTGCACACATTACGTTACCAGACGAAACGACGTGTTTGCAGAGTTTATGTTGACGTGTCGTGTCTAGGTTATTGTTCGGTGTCTGAGAGACACAAAAAATAGATTCGAGTTTTGTTGATACAAGTAATAACTCCCCATAATGAGAAACTGGTATGGAACTGTAAAGAATCATTAGATCAGAAAAAAAAATGTCTTTAAGGGGTAGCTTATCACTGGGTGTATGTTCTATACTAGGGTTCTCCAAACTTTTTATTATTTGGGCCACATAATATATTTTACAAATTTTTGCGGGCCAAATTAACGTTCACTTGTTCTTCAAGTAGCATTATTTTTGCCCTGAATGGCTTCACATGGTCAAATATATCATAAATCAAATTTGTTTCAACATGCAAATTTAGATTTAAGTCATATGACCAGTCACGTCTATAAAAATAAATTCCACTTTAAGGTCAGTCAGTGTTTGATAAAAGTGATTGACGTTGATTCTTCTATGTGAGATTTATATGTAATACATTATATTTTTAATAATTAGTCAATATAATTACTATTTATTTACTTAGGTAACATCTCTCGGAACTTTCCTTTGATAGCCCTCTGCCGGGAGACTTTTAACTACCTAAAAATCGTCAACAGTCAATCCGTTCTGTTGTCGATATAAGGAATTACACCTGAGACTGAAAATGAGGGTTTGCAATTTCGACAGCAATCTGGCTTGGTTTCATGAAGGAAGCACGCGTGCGGACATAAACTGGACATGTCAAATATATTGCATGAACTCGCCCATTTAATGAAAAAGAAATTATGGTTCTATCTAATATAAATATTTTCTGACATTAGTTTCCATATATTATACTAGGAATTATAAATTAACGCTACCACACTAAACCTAATCCTTAATCCTAAAACGATTAAAGCTTTGGACCAAACTTGTTCATCACTTCTACATTTCAGGAACCGCGCAAAATTTCGGCAAGTTTATGAATTGGGTAGCACTTGAAGCTGCCCATTTCATGACTTAGCCAGGTAATGGTATGGATAGCACTTGGAGCTTCCAATTTCATGACTTAGCCAGGTAATGGTATGGATAGCACTTGGAGCTACTAATTTCATGACTTAGCCAGGTAATGGTATGGATAGAACTTGGAGCTGCCCATTTCATGACTTAGCCAGGTAATGGTATGGATAGCACTTGGAGCTGCCAATTTCATGACTTGGCCAGGTAATGGTATGGATAGAACTTGGAGCTACTAATTTCATGACTTAGCCAGGTAATGGTATGGATAGCACTTGGAGCTGCCAATTTCATGACTTAGCCAGGTAATGGTATGGATAGAACTTGGAGCTGCCCATTTCATGACTTAGCCAGGTAATGGTATGGATAGAACTTGGAGCTGCCCATTTCATGACTTAGCCAGGTAATGGTATGGATAGCACTTGGAGCTGCCCATTTCATGACCTAGCTAGGTAATGTATGGATAGCACTTGGAGCTGCCAATTTCATGACTTAGCTAGGTAATGGTATGGATAGCACTTGGAGCTACTAATTTCATGACTTAGCCAGGTAATGGTATGGATAGCACTGGGAGCTGCCAATTTCATGACTTAGCCAGGTAATGGTATGGATAGCACTTGGAGCTACCGATTTCATGACTTAGCCAGGTAATGGTATGGATAGCACTTGGAGCTACCGATTTCATGACTTAGCCAGGTAATGGTATGGATAGAACTTGGAGCTGCCCATTTCATGACTTAGCTAGGTAATGGTATGGATAGCACTTGGAGCTGCCCATTTCATGACTTAGCCAGGTAATGGTATGGATAGCACTTGGAGCTGCCCATTTCATGACTTATCCAGTTAATGGAATGGATAGCACTTGTAGCTGTCCATTTCATGAATTAGCCAGTTCATGGAATGGGATAGCACTTGGAGCGGCCCATTTGATGAATTAGCTAGTTCATGGAATGGGATAGCACTTGGAGCTGCCCATTTAATGACTTAGCCAGGTAATGGTATGGATAGAACTTGGAACTGCCCATTTCATGACTTAGCCAGGTAATGGTATGGATAACACTTGGAGCTGCCCATTTCATGACTTAGCTAGGTCATGGATGGGATAGAACTTGGAACTGCCCATTTAATGACTTAGCCAGGTCATGGAATGGATAGCACAAGCGCTACCCGTTTCACGAACCGGAGGAGTTTTTGTCTGGTCTGTGAAATGGGTAAGTGAAGAAACAAGTTCATGGATTGGTTTTAAATTGGCCCAATTCATGAATTGGGAGAGAAAGAGAAATCCCGATCCACATCGGTGGTCACAGGGTTAAAGTCATCAGATTTACAATATTATGGATTACTAGTGGTTGAAAGATAGAGAGATCTGTTAGAGAGTACAGTTGGTGAATCTCCAAATGTGATTTATCTGATTCTTGCTTTATCTTCTTTCTACATTAATGTGACGGCACTAAAGCCGTTAATAGCCCCTTTTAACCGCTTCTGTGGTCGGATTGCTTAAGGCGTCCCTCTTGAAATGGAATCACGATTTCCGCGTCATTGCTAGTCTAGTCAAAGACCGGTCAGCTGTACAGAGCTGGTTTTCTCAAACGGTTTTTCGACCTTGCCTTTACAAAAATATAGGTATACCCTGATTTTGGTTGGGAGAACAGTAGATAAAATTCAAACATATTTCTTTGCAGCCAACATTGATAACATTTCAATTAATTATTTGTTTTATTTTATAGGTATTGCTGATATCTATCAAAAGTGACAGCTTGGGATAACATGAATATATTAAAATGGTTTTAATAACTTTAGCAACTTACTTTTACTGTTCTTCCTACCAAAATCATACTATATACTTCCTTTAAATTCAAACGTCCTCATTCCTAACACATTAGCGTGATTATTACATGTGTGTACAGATTAAAAGTGCAGTAAACGTGGTTAAAACTAAAAATATCTCTTTTTACTCCAATCAATGACCACGTGGACTAAATTCCAACCTCAACTAGTCTGATATGTTTGTGGATGGTTGGACCAACTCTACCGCCACGAAAATAAGAGTACAGTTACTCTAATATATACACTAATCCTCCTTACAACACAAATATAATTAAATATGGATATCAACGTGATGTAAAGAAAAATATCCCTTCTGTAAAACGTAAAAACAAAGGTTTCAAAAACTGCGATCACTCTTAAAAGAATGGAACAGTCTCCCTTAAATTGAGACAGGTAGACAAGGTAATGAGACAGTTTATTGGTAGATTAGACTCAAAACAGCGAACCAAAACAACTGTTGGCAAACCAAATAAGTAGCGTAGTAACAAAAGCTGGTTGTCACCCTTACCTACTAAATCAATCTCCCTGCACTCGAGTGTATTTGCTTAGAAGGAACTCTGACGTTTGGATCGCGTGACTGCGTAACATTATCATCACTGAACCGTGTTTCTACACGGATGAAAATTACTGATAGAAATATATATATAATTAAAAAATATTTGTTGTCTGATACTTAGCTCAGATGGTAATTTGTCTGCCTAGTGAACCCAGGTTTGATTCTTAGCATGACCTAAACATTAGTTCTTTGAAAATGGGGTCTCTTCTTTCACAGTGATAAATTTACGAATAAGGGGCTGGATGTTGTATTTGTTCTAGATTTAATTTATTTTGTAGGTTCAGAAAGTGAACGTTAAATACCTCAAATAATTTGGTTTGGTTAAAATAACTATTAGTGGGTAGAAGATTTTCCGATTAAATATTTAACTTAGTTTTACGTGTTTTATCATAAAAAAATTTATTCTACTTTTTAGTGAGAAATAACTAAGTATATCAATACACTAATCCTATGTGGTGGTGGAGGGATAACTTGGAATATTTGAGCCATAGTTAACCTGGATAAACAAGAGTGAAAAACTGCCCGACAATGGAGCATCACTTTATTGAATTCTCTTCCAATAACTTTCCAAACCTAGGACCTAATACGACACACAACTAATTTATATACCACAAAATTAGTAGACCAACAGACAAAATAATACTAAAGCACCACGTCTTACTACCCGTTCGGTTTATACGCTTAAGTACTAATAAATAATGGGTAAGGAATAAGGAAGGTTGAATATAGAGGAAGTGAACCCGCACTTGCGTTGGAAGGAGAGTGTAAAACCATTTAGGAAAAACCATCCCAAGTTTAACCGAGCGAGATTAGAACCTCTATCTCCCCACCCTCGGCAGTCTAGCTCAACACGAAACCTGCGCGTTAGATAACTACGCCACCGAGGCGGGTAACATATAAAATATATAATTTAATTAGAGAATATTTATTTGATTTTCAAATAATCTCTTCCCATGCATCAAGATTTGAACCGGACACTCCATCGCTTAGTATCAAAGACCAGTATCTATCAAAATCAGTGTGCAAGGTTTTATCACCGTGCACAAAATAATATTAAAGCAATTAAAGGTGGGTTTTATTTACATCAAAATACTTTTTTGTCAAAATAAAATATTTCTCCAGTAGAGAAATTGCACTTAATTTCCTTTACATGGTGATATCAACAGTTCTCTAATGATCTATCAAGGTGTCCTGTAATTTAATGTCAACTTTTTCTATCCATTCTAACAGTTTCGTGTCTAATGCCACTATGCTCAAAATAGGCTAAATTCAAGAAGGTGTTGATATCACCATGTGAAGAAATTATTGTTTCTACTGAACAATACTGTGAAAACTGACCTATTATCGCGTCCCTTACACTCCCATCTTCTTTCAAATTGTCCTAGGAGACTTCCACGTTATTTGTTTTACTATCGTGAATTAGGAAAGAATACAATCTGGAAATGCGTGCCATTACTCGATCAGTATACTAATCTCTCTCCTGTTATAAATAAATGTAAAACATACAATATAAAAAAACTATTTTTACCGGTTGTTCCCTATGGTTGTGAAACATGATCTACTTTAGACGAAGGGAAAAAATATACTACTTATGACCATATTTGATTAGATAAGGGATGAAGAGTGGAGGAGGTTGCATAAAGATGATTTGATCTAAAGGGGTTGAATTTATAATAAAACAAATTTAGGAATAAAGCTCTTCAGTTATAAAAGACGAGTGAGCTGCCAAATATTCAGCCCTTATTTGTCTACACCTAATCATTTGTTTTTATGAATTGTGGCTACAAATTTGGCCTTTATCTAAAAACGATTTTACCAAAACATACCATTTAAAGCTCTCATAATTACTCGTTGAGTATTAACTAAACATAAAATCTATAATTATAATACCCTCTAAGTTATAACTATTACGGGTTAAATCAATTGAACAGAAGGGATTTTTTTCAAATGCTTTTGAAAAAAAAAGTAAACGAAACGCAATTTTAAAAACTTGATTTGTTTAAATATGACTGCATCTAATGGCATTAAATAATTAAAATAAAAGATAAATTTATTATGACTGTGTAAGATAGCATAAATAACCCCTAGAAAGGAATAAATAAAAAATAAAAACTACTAGAATCCAGGTTTGGTTTGCCATCTGTCAAAAATATACCACCAAATTAATGAATACCTTGTGGTAAGCTGCTTATTTATTTACATGAGACGGTTATGATTAGATCTTTGAAACATGGAGTTTCAAGAAACAGATCAATCAGAAGTAATATAGGAACTATAATAATTTCATTTGTGCCTATTTACTAAATCATCGAAAATACTTTGCATTAACACCTTTTTTGGCTATGGAAATGTACATATATATATTTTTTTAAACATTGAAGCTATGAAATTTACTTTTCAAATATTTTTTAGTCACATTCATAATGGACAACTATATTTTGCAGTCACAAGTGGTAACTTTTCTGATCACTAAACGTCTAGGCTTAGAACGCAATGCCTATGGTTTTGCGATGTACAAACTAATATGAAATGACCCTCTTCGTTCTAACGCACTACTCTCCTGTTAGACTAGACTACCAAAGATGAAGATTGGGGTTCAATACTGGTCGGGTGTACTGAGTGTCTTATAAATGGTTTTTACTATCTCCATTAAAGCAAATACGGATGCACTTTATATAATTAAACCTTCTTAATTCCTAACAAATTAGTGTAGTTAGTACATAGGCGTATAACCTAAAACGGTGGATAAGACTTACTGCTAAAAAATAAATATGAAGTGGTTACACATTTAACTAGCATTGGTCTACTCAAAAGTCGTCATAAAACGCTATCGCTAAGGGGTTTGATATAATATACTATTGAATTCGTCTCCCTGGTCTTAACTAGGAGTCTTCTTATGTAATCTAGGATTTATTGGCACCGACAGGGTGGTCCGCGGGGAGAGAAAATGAGTCTCGTGGTTTGTTATTAAATGCGAGTTGCTACAGATCAATTTTTATATCAAGGGCCTTAAAAATACAAATACATTGTTTTGCTGTAAACATTAATATTTTACAATCTTAAGTGTTATTTTTTATAAGTACTTATTTTATCTATCAAGTGAAAACCCTAGATCCCAAAGGCTTGACGTATTACTGTATAAATAGATTTATTAATTTTACCAGTTATCTTATGACAAGTTTCTTATGAAACGGATTGTATGAACTCCACTTGTATGTTAATCACTTGTAAAATTAATACGTTATAAAAAAAATAGTTAAAACCAAATTCTGTAGTCCTATACTATCAGAATGTGACAGATTATTCGTCAAACTCATCGGGTTTGTCGAAAACTAGTTCGGGGTTTGAATAGTGGAGTGGCGAACCATGGATGTCGTTTAAAAAATAGTTTCCCCTTAGACCTAGAAATAATGAGATAACATTTCCTCTAAATTCTACCCTCATTCCTACCTCATTAGTGTAAAAGTGAGGATAAACCGGGAGGGTGACAATAAAAACATTATAATACTGTGATGTATTATTTGTATAGTGCTACGCGCCTTACTGCTTACTCGATATGTCCGTAACACACATTTTCTTTGAGGTGGGGTTGCAGGGAACGCGAGAAAAGGTACTGTGCGTTTTTTTGCAGTTTTTATAGCACTTTTTTTCAGAAAAAAAAATGCTCCAGTGGAAACAGTTTAATTTTAGTCTCATGTTTATATAAACATTTCTTGAATACCCGTCATGAGCATAGCTGCATTAGACGGAACAACTTTTTAAATGAAGAGAAAAAAGCTGTCGTTATAAATTCCAGGACACCTTTGAGAGCTATTCAAGAATTATCACCATGTGAAGAAATTTAAGCTCGGTTTATACTGGAGCAATATTTTATTTATTTTGGCAAAAAATAATGCTTGTATATAAAAACTGCAAAAACACGCACCACCCTTAACTCACGATACCTATACTCCCACCTCGAACAAACAATGAAAAAGGGTGAATTCTAAGCAAATGTACCCGTATTAAACGGCAAGGATTTGAAGCAAAGCCTTATCTATCATTTTAAAGCCATACCAATCGAACACACTGAAAATAATCGAACATTGCTGGCATTTGTTATAAATTACTTAACAATTTTCACCTACCTTATGTATTCTAGATTAGATTTTGTGGGCTTTAAAAATCCAAATTAATTTTTTTTTACTTGGACACACGTTGTAATAATCGTACATTAAAGCGTATAATTTTAAAAATCACGTTTTTATGATGACAATAACCGTATCTTTAACTATTATAAATAAAGTTGTAGAGAAATACACATTTTCCTATATTCTCGAATGCATATTTTCATCACAAGTAATTATGGATTTATAATTCTTGAAGAATATTGAAATTACGGACGTTTTGTTGAGTGTAGGAGGTACGAGGAAAGACTGTAAGACTGGACACCGTTCACTTGTGTCGGTGGAGGTTTCTATCTTCACATGGGATGGTTAAACAGTTCTTGAAAAACAAAGATGATTAAATTACTCATTTCCTTCTTTTGTATTGTAGGAGTGCTGAGTCATCGAGCTTTCACGCACAAAATTTAATATAATTTGTCTGACGGGGGAAGAAACTGAGGGGTAATTTTCTTAAAGTATAAAAGGGACGTTCCCATCCACCGGTTTTATTGGCCTAATCAGGGTCACATTTGATCCATCAAGTGTGACACTTTGAAGACTGAATGGAAAATGCCATTTGTAGAGTAAAAGAAAAAAACAAAACAGATTCACAATCATCTGTATATGGATGGGCACACACCGAATGCGACGTTTTGTTTCGTGACAAGACATTTTGTCGCAAATTGTTGCAACGTACTGGCAGAATATCCAATGAAGCGCCGCACATTGCTTGCCACATCGAGCTGCCTCGCGATAGAAGCATTATTTAGCTATATTTTAAAACACGCACGCACCAGGCCCCGAACAACAATAGGATATTTAGCCATTTTATATTTTCAATCATTTTTAAAACAGATATGCTGGCGGCCGGGGTTCGATCCCCGGTCCCGGCATAAATTTATCTGATTACCAAACCCTTCCTTCACCTCTGACAATACATCTTGTTAATGTGGGGAATACCAGGCCTCCACCGTGGTTCGGATTCCACGTTAAACTGTAGGTCATCCATTTCATCTCACAATCACCCTACCATTACACATTAGCGTAAGTGCGTATAACCCGAACGGGTAGTAAGACGTGGTGCTAATAATAATAATAATAATAATAATAATAATTTAAAACAGAGTTTCACTACAAAGCTATTAATGTCTATTTTTTGATTTATTGAGTGAACCCATTATTCTTTATCTGGTTGCATGTCAAAAAGCTGTGTGGATTGCCATACAATAACGGTTACGTCTGCTTCCTCATTAGAAATAGTCACCCAACTGTGCAAACTAACATTTTTTTAAAAGAACCAATTAATCACTTCACTCAACTCTTTGATGGCTCACTTACAAAATGGCGGGAAATGGAACAATTATAGCTTGTTGCGAATCAAAACGTATCGGGTGTGTCTATATCAAATGAAACGTGATACAACATTCTACCCCGGAACAAATTGTCGCTAGTCATATGTCGCATTTGGTGTGTGGCCAGCCTAAAACTGGACTCCTGCGCGGGTGAACAAAATACTGGATGGACCAAATAGAACAGGCCCCAAACGCACAGCATTTCATTATTATTATTATTATTATTATTAGCACCGCGTCTTACTACCCGATCGGGCTATACGCCCTTACGCTAATGTGTAATGGTAGGGTGATTGAGTGATGAAATGGAGGACATACAGCTTAACGTGGAATCCGAACCACGGTGGAGGCCTGGCATTCCTCACATTCACAAGATGTGATTAATACACGTCTTGTCAGAGGTTAAGGAAGGGTTTGGTAATCAGATATATCTTTGCCGCGACCGAGGATTGAACCCCGGCTGCCAGCACAGAGGTCTGGCACCTTACCCCTGGACCACCAGGTCTCCTCAACACAGTATTTCAAAGTCTCTGTTAGAAATACGCGCCACCAGCCACTATACACAACATAGCAAACATTTATTTATTGAAACTATGTATATCGGCTGGTTGCGCACATCTCGAACACATACTTTGAAATACTTTCCGTTTGGGGCCGGTTTTATTCGGGACACACTGTAGTATCCGCAACTATCCACAAAGTTACAATCTTTATCAGCAAACTTATTTAACCTATTATCCCGCTCTGTTGATTTTGTGATATTTCTTAACAAATATAAAAAAAAAACTTAATTTAAAATTGTATTTTAAATGAATGTGATACATCAAATTAATAATTGACAACGCTATTCGAACATGCGAGTATAAAGTAATACGTCATCTTGTTAGATAAACGTAAAAATGCGATGGTTTATTTTGTTTAGAATTTATTTCAAAGCAAGTGCACAAACACGTTTAAAGGCAAAATTCATAGCCACTAAGTATTTTTTTTTCGCTGATTGTATTTCAATATTTTTTCTATAAATCTAGAGTAAAAGTTTATTGTTTGTAACTCCATCCGCGGCCCACGCATGTATCCCATTTTTACCCTCGTTGCTAATATTTCGGTTGTTCACATAAGATTTAGGAAAGGATGATTATGTATTATATTCTTTATCTAAACAAATATTAATATAAATCAACTAACTATTGCGATTTGGCCATTTAAAAAATAAGCTAGACCTTCTGCAGTTGACGAGACCAACTATATGCTGAATTATGACAGTAAATAAAAAGAAGATATAATTTCTAGGGGAATTATATATATAAAATTTCTAATAAAACAGTTTAAAGTCAGAAATGAGATCTAACATTCTGAAAAACGTTAAAAGGCAAAAGTTGTCACAATGGAAATATACTATCTGCTTACTCCGGTGGCCTCATTTTACAGGGCATCACTCGCACAATAAACATGACTGCTAGTGACGGGGAAATCGGCGTTCAAATCCCAGTTGGGTATGCTGAGGGTTTTCAAAGTCGTTTTCCAATAATCCTCCATGCAAATGTGGGTACACCTCTAAAATTGAACCTTCCTCATCCCTAATATATTAGCGTGGTTAGTATATATGTGTACAACCCGAAAGAGTAATTAGACGTGGTACTAAAAATATCTACATCAAACATGTTATACATGTTATACAATCCGTGAAATATCTCCGTTAATGAGTGGCAATGTATATATTGTTAAAGGGTCCTTCTTAAACTCGTTTCAATTCCTGCCATATGAATGTTTGTCCTGTAGATTGCAGGGGCAATTATCAGACCTTTGTGGTCTGTATGAAAAGTTTTATTATATAAACTTAAATGCTAAAAGTATTGCGACATTACGAGGCCTGTATGTTAAGGCAGGCTAGATGAGCTGGGTTTTGTTATTAAAAACCGGGAATCTAGGAAATCATGTAGGTGTGAGGTTATATCGTGCCATGCCGGCATATTCCATCCAGGTGTGAGGTTAGATCATGCTGTGCCTGCCAATTGCATCCAGATGTGAGGTTATATCATGCCGTGTCTGCCATTTACATCCAGGTGTGAGGTTAGATCATGTCGTGTCTGCCAATTACATCCAGGTGTGAGGTTAGATCATGCCGTGTCTGCCAATTACATCCAGGTGTGAGGTTAGATCATGCCGTGATCATGCCGTGTCTGCCATTTACATCCAGGTGTGAGGTTAGATCATGCCGTGTCTGCCATTTACATCCAGGTGTGAGGTTAGATCATTCCGTGTCTGCCATTTACATCCAGTTGTGAGGTTAGATCATGCTGTGTCTACCAATTATATACAGATGTGAGGTTAGATCATGCTGGGTCTACCAATTACATCCAGGTGTGAGGTTAGATAATGCCGTCTGTGTCTGCCATTTACATCCAGGTGTGAGGTTAGATACATGCCGTCCGTGTCTGCCATTTACATCAAGGTGTGAGGTTAGATCATGCCGTGTCTGCCAATTACATCCAGGTGTGAGGTTAGACCATGTCGTGTCCCCAAATTCCGTCCAAATGTGAGGTTGGATCACGCCATGTCCCCAAATTCCGTCCAGATGTTAGGCTACATATCTACATATTACATCCGGATTGAGGTTAGATCGTGACACGTGTTCAAATTGTGTCTATATGTGAGGTTGAATCATGTGCAATGTCCAAATCCATCCAGATGCAAGTTTAGATCCTGCCGAGGTCTGAAAATTCTTTCCAGATATGAGATCGGATCATGCCAGGTTTAAAAATTCAGTCCAGATGCGAGGTTAGATCGTGCATGTTGTAAATTCCAATCAAATGTAGATCTATATATATCAAAAAGTATAAATTATAGATGAGATATAGTAGATTTAACTTGGAGATATTGCTGTTATTTATTGTGTGTAGTTTGATGGTTTTATTTTAGTTTGTTTGGGTTTTACAATTTAGCTATATAGTTTAGTCTATAGCCTAGCAAGAGTAACATTGATCTAAATAAATACACCTGACCCTTTTGGAATGTAGTAATCACTATTTACTCCTTGTAATGAGTTACTTATAACAAGAATGGAAAATATTGACCATCAGTTCTAAATTGACATTGATACCAAAAAATTATACACTTTAATGTTTCATGTAGCTGATAAAGGAACGTCATTTGCAGCTATTTGAAGACGAAATATGATTCCAGACATGTCCGTAAAGAAAGGATGGAGAGTTAATCAATTTTTCACCGCTTTTATCGGTAAGAAAATATATTAAGTTACACTTAAACTATACAGTATAATATTAATGCTCATTTGGCACTTATATACTAAACAAGGCCTATCTAATGATACTGACTAGCAGTGGACAAAATTGGGTAAAAATCTGTAATCCTCGCAAAAATTTTTAGTGGGTAACATTTTAGCAGGGGATGTGTTCCTTAATGATAAATCGATTTTGTACCTGTAAGTCCTGGCATCCCCTTTATTTTTAAATAGAGGCAGTTCCCAGTTAACCTGGTGTTCTCAATTGCTAATAATTAGGATAGCTGCAAGGTCAACATGGTTGCTATGTCTGCCCAAGCAATTTTTCAGCCATGGCCAATTATTTTACAGTGCCTCTACGTATATAATTTTATAATTTAGTTAATAAAATCGGAATGAATTTAGTTCACTCCCACTTCATCCACTATTACGGCAGAAATATAAAATTATATTAATTTATAAACAAAGCCTAACTTATCTTCCACTTATCAATAGAATGGTTATGATTAAAATTTATAAGCAACCTGTCCTAGATATGCCTAGCAACTAGTTGAGATATCTTCCCATTTATGGACTAATAATGGTGAGGTTTATTAATAACACTTTCTCTCTGATTTAAATGGTAAATGAGCACCTTTTTTTTTTATGACAATGGTACCAATATTATTCCTTCAGCGTGTCATCAAATGGAAATGCGTCTTTGATAATATAGGGATTTAAGGTGGGATCGAAAATACGGTTAAGGCTATTAATTTGCAGTTTTCATAGCAAACAAAATTTTTGGCCATATAAAATAAAAAATTGCTTCGGTATATACATATAGTCCTATTTTATATTCGCAGTTGTTGGGTATTTGTCATAAACATAGTAGAATTTAATGATATTTTTTTAAAATTAATAAATAGTTATTTTCAAATTCCCGGATGATCAAGCTAAATATTTAAGAGCTCTTGAGGCTACCATGTATATTATCGCATTCACTAAACAATTTTTTTTCCATATAATGTATCCTAATAAATTTTGATCAGAGAAACTAAAAAAACCTCTCCTTAAGTTTCTCTTTCGTCCATCCCACCATAACATGATATAAGACCAAACCCCTAAACTTAAAAAAAAAAAAAACCCATTACTTAGACATGGTTACAAAAGCTTTGTATACGTGTTTGATTTTTGTCAGAGGAAGAATGGAATGTTTCTACGATAAGCTTGACTTATGAACACTTCATCTACCCTGAAAGGTAGATTACTAATTTTGACAGATTGCGCTATGTCTCTGTCCTACAGGCTTACCAACAATGAAATCAAGTAAAGTGATTATGCCACCTTTAAGAATAAACGAAGTGTGAATTTGTCCTTAAAATATCGACTTCTTATCTACTTTGTTGTACGTGACTATAATATTATGATAATGAATCATTTAGGAAGTTAAAACCATAATATTACAATTTTAAAATTATATTCATTAAATGATTAAATAAAAGGTTCACTTTGTTTACTACAAAAAAGTAGAAAGCTTACCTTGTATGGTTCCATTATGGCCTAGCTTATAGGATAGGGCCATAGTATAATATAGGACCGTTACCTCTCAAGGTAATGTGTAGATTTGTATTTCAATACCTGCTTTAAATTAAACATTTGGGCCTACTTAATGGAGCTTTAAGGCGCATTGTGGAGTTCTGGAAATTTAGCATTATTTGTTAAAAGGTTTATTATTTCAAAATATGAGTCTTGGTGAAAGATATCAACATGTCTGTATAGGATTAAAAACCTTAAATTTTAATTTTTATGATTTAAAAAAATAATTATAGGTGACATAAGCACATTTTAAACATTTCACATGAAATGTCGTTATGAGAATAAGCTAATTGTGTGAAACATACATTTAGCTTTCCTCAAACAAATAAGATTATTTTATTTAATAGGCTCACAATATAATACTTTAAGATAATTGATGGTGACCTGGTGGTTGAGGGGTAAGGTGTCAGACTTCTGTGCTGGCGGCCGGGGTTCAATCCTCGGTCCCGGCACAGATTTATCTGATTACCAAACCCTTCCTTCACCTCTGACAAGACATCTTGTGAATGTGGGGAATGCCAGGCCTCCACCGTGGTTCGGATCCCACGTTAAACTGTAGGTCGTTCATTTCATCTCACAATCACCCTACCATTACACATTAGCGTAAGTGCGTATAACCCGAACGGTTAGTAAGACGTGGTGCTAATAATAATAAATTATTTTGAATTTCACTTAGCCGATGAACATAAATTACCACTACCAGCTCAACCTTAAAAATACCTTTTTATTCGGTCGTATGTCAACTTATTCGAGACAAACATGGCTGAAGCTTACAATATAATCCCACCCTGACTACACTTACTCTTGGTTGATGACAGTCCTTGATTTCCAACAGTGAACCTCGCAGCCTTCGCCCAAGGCGTGGTTATCGGGTGGCCGTCCCCGGTTATGCCGTCTTTGCAGTCCAGCCACTCTCCCATAGGCATCAATCCGATGACCGACGAGGAGACGTCATGGTTGGGTTCCCTCCTGTGTGTGGGTGCACTCGTGGGGACTCCCGTCTTCACCCACCTGGCCAACCATTACAGCAGGAAGATGACCGGGTACCTCCTGGGTGTTCCCAGTGTGATCAGCTGGCTCATGGTCATCCTGGCCAAGTCTGAACCGGTCCTCTACATGGCCAGGTTCATAGTAGGCTTCTCCGGCGCCGGAAACGTCATCCTATGCCCCCTCTACGTGTCGGAGATAGCGGACGACAACATCAGAGGGACGCTGGGTACTTACATGATGCTCTTCACCAACGCCGGAGTCGTGTTCTCCTACCTTGTGGGTTTTTATTCTTCATACCTGATATTCTCTTGCGTTTGCCTAATAATGCCAGTGGCGTTTTTAGTAGGATTTTTCTTCCTACCGGAATCTCCGGTTTACTTGCTAAAACAAGGGAAGTACTACGAAGCAGAGAAGGCTCTATATTGGTTCAAAAGCGGCGACAAGGAATCTGTTAACATTGCTATAGAAGAAATAGTCAAGTCTTTGAAATATTGCGAAGAAAATATGAGAGGAACCCCCTTTAGACACGTTTTAGGGAATAGGGGAACTGTCAAAGGATTAATTATATCACTCTTACTGATCTTGAATATTCAGCTCTCCGGAATCTCAGCCTTCCAGGCTTACACGACTCAGGTATTCCGTGAATCTGGAGGAGCGGTCTCCCGTAGTTCTTCCACGATAGTTATCGGTGTCTTGCAACTGTTAAGTGTCTTCACCACATCGGTCCTGATAGATCGGGTCGGAAGGAAGATCCTGCTACTCAGTTCTAACCTTCTGTCGTCGACGTGCCTTTGCACTTTCGGGATCTACCTGTACTTGAAAAGCAGAGGTATAGATGTCACTGGATACGAGTGGGCGCCTGTCGTGTGTTTGTCGTTGTACGTTGTGGCCGTGTCGCTAGGTATAGGCCCCGTCCCTCTGCTGATTATGTCGGAGATCTTCTCCCCTGGCGTTAGGGCGATAGCCATGACCATATCTTTATGCTTCCTGTGGGTCGCGTCCTTTCTCGTGTGCAAGTTTTTCCCGGATTTGTACAAGTGTATGGGCCTGTTCGGCTGCTGTTGGCTTTTCGCGGGCTCATGTTTAGTTTTTGGGTTATTGGAATGGTTGGTTGTTGTCGAGACCAAGAACCGTAGCTTCGAGTCATTAGCTCAAGAACTTAATGGTAAGAAGTCCGAAAATGATGTAATATTATCTAAATCTGCTATTGTTTATGTAGATAGCTGAAAATCTCTCTTGCAGTTAAAATGCACGAAACCTTTTAAACGTAGATAATGAGTGATTTTATTTTGAGATAGATTGAATATTTATAGTAAATACGTGTAGTTTTAATATATTATAACAACTAAATAAAATTTTATTATATATGAGCTATGATTAATAAAATAATTTTTAGAAGAAAAGCAGTGTTTAATGTCAATACTATTTGCTTCATATTAAGAACCCTTCCACACTCCCTAAATTATCTTAATTATTAGTCAAATTAAAATATATATAAAACATAATTTTTAACTAGGGTATTATTTATATATTTGGCCATAGCTAAAATAAATATGTTTTAAATAGTATTATTTATTTCATAAAATATGAATATGCTATTTTTAATATTTTGTTTGGTTTAATTTTACTAATTTTTAAAATTGAACTGATGGTAACACTTGCTTCATTAGAGATTATTTTGCAATCTGTTTTTTAAGGTATTAAATATAGAAAAAAGTCATGAATGGGAATTATTTATAACATAATGTTAAAAAAAATTTACATATTATTTGAAAATGGAAGTTTTTAATGTAAGTACACATGGTTTTTCAAATAGTGGGCTATTTATTTAATCATGTTTTCAAGGGAAACTAAAACATATATTTTTTAATTACAGGTTTATAGCTCCATTTTTAAGTTGCCTACCAAGAACTGGGGAGGGCAAACTAGTTAAGGCAGCCTTAAGATGAGTTAACAGGAAGTGTTTCCAACTTAGGTTGTCTGCTCGACCTTTCCTAGATTATTCGATAGTTCTTTTTATTCCTTCACCTCCTTTCTTTCTTGTTCAGTTCTCCGAAGGGAAGACTGAACATTTGTGTGGTTCCCTCCCCTCTAGGAAAAAGATGGAGGTGATGAGTAAACCGTCTGGAAAAGAAGGAAACCCAATAATCCTTCTCCTTACCTATCCTCCGTTAGTATTGAGAGATTGAAAGAGGAAGAATAAAAAAAACCTCTTCTCTTCGTGTGTGGAGACCGAGGTAAGATCGATCGATGAGACTTCACATGCAGATGTTGTCGGCTGCGCTTATATCGCGTCATATGCTTTAAACTATCTTTTTGGTAATACAGCATCGTCTTTCTAATCCAAACTTAAAGTTGTCAAAGACCTTCGGATTATCAAAATTGCAAGAATTATCAAGGGATGACAACAAAAGTACAACATTATATAATAATTATTGATATATTATTATTCTTAAATTTATTCTCATACATTCTATTAATTTGGGTTTAAACAAAAATTCCCGTATTTTCGTAGTAATTTTCTTTATATAAAAATGATACTATTAACCACAGAGTATTACAGTATTTTACTTAATGATATAAAACTGTAAACTTACCCAGAGAGTTGTTCATAGTCTTTCTAAGTCACTTTAAACTCTTGCATTTCTTTTTTAGGCTTAACGTGTTTTGTATGTTGTTGTTAGACAAATCGCAATAAATTAACATAGAAAAACTATCACGCCGGCAAGACGAAACGCCAAGAGTTTTGTCGCGGTGAGATAGAGAACACCGTTTTGACCAATGTAAAAATAATAGAAGGTAAAGCATAAAGCCGAACGGCTATTTATACGCGGCGCTATATAGAAAATAAATGGTACGGAACTCTGCATGGACTTTCTCACTCTATTGTTTGAAAATGGGGATATTTACTCAAAACTCGTAATATATGTGAAACGAAATAATATACACTAGCAAGCCCAAGCATAAATTGCACTATACTTATATAAAACTTTTTTTTTAATCCCGGTTTTAAATTTTATGATTTTATTTTTAAAGAATAAATCTTCTAATTTGTATGTTTGTACCGATAAAAAAGATAAATATTGGGTCCACAAAGGTACACACTAAGTATTAAAATTTCAACTTTCAGTTAAAATTTCGACATTTTATTAGGTGTTGCAAATATTCATGCCATCGCATTGCTATTAAATTCCTCATTTATAAATTTTGACCAATAAAAAATGTAAATATTGACTATTGAGTCTAAAATGGATATAGATAATTGTTATACAAACATTTCTCCGAAGAGGTTTAAGGAAAAACAACATAAACTTTTAGAGACTTATATTTAATTACTCTATGGCATTGGAGAATTATTGCGTTAACACTTAAGTAGTATCTCTTTACAACTAAAGCTCACAAAATTGTATTAAGATATTTGCCAATATCTCAAACGGTTGGTTTTATAAAAATATATTTAATAAAAAAGTTTTTAATTTTTAATAGTACTACAATTTCACAATGAAAGGTTATTTAGTATCTCAAATAGTTGCGGAGATGCAGAAGTTTCTGCTTCTGTAAAATACCATAAGGCATTTTCACGGTAAAATGAGAATAGCCAGTTTATTTATAATCTTAATAAACTCCTAGATACGAATTTTAATCAAAATCCTTAGAGATGATTTTGAGAATCTCTTTTTTCTCTTTTTTTCTTTACTAAACTACTCTAAATTTTAAGTTTAAACAGACGCACAGACAGACGGCATTGTAAAGACCACATTTTAGGGTTCGGAGGGTCATGAGACGTCGGTATACATTAACTTTTAGGTTAGATTTGTTTTATGGTCGCAATACTTTACCTTTTATGTTCGAAAAGTTTTAATAACTTGAAAGTTATTGGTTTTATAAAAAATATGCTTCACAAAGAGATTTGTTTTATAAATAGACCTATATATTTGTGATAAGTAATTTTTTATCTCAAATATATTAGGAGATATTAAAAACAAACAAAAAAAACACGCATCAGACTGGAACCCTTAAATTAATTTTGCCGAAACATTAAGAGATGTCATTTTGTTTGGAATATTTATATATGTTTTGAAATTAAATTTAATCAATCTTGAAAATCAACTTCTCTTCTGCCCTTTTGTAAACTACCCTTAATATTAAGGTTAGATATCCAATTAAAAAAAAACTTCGGGGTAACCCTATGAAAACCCTAGGTACCAAGTTTTAGCCCAATCGGTAAATAGTTTAGGCTCTAGTTTGAGAGACGGACGTACGTACGGAAATTCAAAAACCACTTCTTTGTATTCGGGGGGTCATGAAACGTAAAGATTCATCAAAATCTCGAGTTAAACTATCTCTACCTGTAAGATAGCGAGAAAGTAAAAAGATGGAACCAAATAGAGCAAGACATCTGATTGGCGCATTGCTCTATGGAAGACAAACTAAGTTGTTAAATAATGTCACCTTTTGGAACTTTAAATATTAAATAAACCTTTATAAACCACACTATCCATTTAACGTCACTATCCTACATAATAAAAAATAATATGCTAGGCTGTTTTTGTATTAAAGTATAAATACTTTGTATTGGCTGACGTCAGCAATTATTTAATGAAATTCCTTCAGTGGCCCTTCCTTTCTATTTATTCTCTTTGCATTGATTTTAACCTTGAGTAAGTTTGGTGGGAACATACTAGGGGAGGGAAGAAGAAAGGGTTAGATTACTTTGTAATCTGGACTTAGCATGTTCAGATTAGCAATAATACTATGCTGTATTGTGCCACATAAACATGGGTAAGTGGTCTAATACCCTAATTAAGACCAATCACTTTTACTTACACAAAATTAACGACCATCACAAAATAACTAGATTAGGAGACTACCAAATATATAGTATTTTCTATACACCTTTTCTCGGTAATATTATTAAACTAAATATTCCTTTTTAAAAAAAATACAAAATTTTCGGGGAAGTTTGTAAAAATATAAATATTATGGTTAGATCATAGATTATATAAAAATTGATTACCTAACTTAAAAAGTAGGTTAATAATAGCTTGCATCGAACTAATGTCATTCAAAGCTATATCTATTTATTTAGAAATCTCTGAACTCCGCGTATTAAAATATTTTTTTTTGTTAAAAGTAATTTTTAAGTATTGTTGAATAAAAATTAACATTTATATTACCGTTTGTGCACATGTTTCATTATTCCATTTGATATATTTTATGCTTTTAATAAAACTTTGTAGTGTTATTATATTTGTTTATATATATATACAATTTTATTTATTTTCTCACAAATTATTGTAACCACGAACATTTTTTACCTCGAGATTATGATTAATCTTCTTAGGTCTTATGCAACCCAGAACGCTAAAGTGGATTTAAGGATTTGGTCTAGTCTGTTCGTCCCTCTCTGTGAATAAACTGAAAGGTTTAATGGATTTTGATCAAACGTAATAAATATATGCTCTATGGCTATACCTCAAGACATTTTTGATTGTGACCCTGCCCTTTATATCAAAGGTAGTTTACTGAAGATAGATTTTTTGAAATTCCAAAATTTTTGAAAACTAATCCAACGATTTTGCATATATATATGGTGTGTTGGACATGGCAAATAACGCTGCATACTTGCTTTTTTTTTGGGGGGGGGGAAATTTGTTTGGGGGTAGTTAACTGATGACTGATTTAAAAAAAAAGTGTTCTAAAAATGTTTCGAACCATTTTGATCAAAATGAGTATTTGGTAGGATTTTAACATTATAAATAATTTTATATATATTTGTTTTACTTGAAACATTATTTAATAGTAGTCTACTGATTATATTTTTTAAATTTGAAATTGTTAAAAAATAGCACCAATGATTTTGTTTTAAGTTGATATGGGGGAATAATTTGCATAATTCTCATTTATATTTATAAAATAAAGTTAAAATGAGGGTGGCTTATCACAAACTTTGGACAGTTTGAAATTTTTGGAAAAATGGCCATTATTATGGTTTGAATTGAGCATCTTTGAATAGATTTTTTATGATAAATGAAAATATATTAATTTTAATTAGTATAAACATGGGAGAGAAACTCCATGGTGTGAGCCCTCAAGAGAGCTACACCAACCAAGCGGCCGCCCCTATCAGCGATGGTAGTGCCAACATTTCCGAATAGAGGACGTCATGTGATCAGCGCAACTAGCTCTCTGGCCGTTAATCTCAGTTTTCTAGACCAGATACGATACTTATTTATTCAAGTAGCTCCTCATTTGTCCACACGAGGCTGAGTTTGACCCCGTTACAGATCCATTGTTTCACAGATATATTTGGAAAGCACTGGAGATCGAACTCAGGACCTCTGGATCTGTAGCCAGCTATTTTAAAATAACTGAATTTTGAAAATTTGAAATTTCTTGAAAATGTATAGAACAATAAGATAATTTGACAATAAAGTTTACTGAACAATTTTCACAAGCAATAGGATATAAAGTAGTGATTCAATGATTTCAAACCATTACAGTTAACGGATTATAGGGGGTGAAACTTAATAATGCATGCTTTTCATGTACAGTACCTTAATGTATGGGGATTTAAAATAGTATTTTTATTTCATGAAATTTCTTGTTTTGGCTGTATCGATTGTAGAGACAACACTGACTAGAAGAACATAATATGCCCGGCCGTGGATACTAATGAATTAGGAATATGAGGTAGAAAAGAACACAGACACACATTTTGATATTTACATAATCCACAATTAAGTCTTATTTGAAAAATCTTCACTGACTGCTTTCATTTATTGGTCATCATAACATAGCACGAGGTTATAATTTTGTTTGAATGGGACAACCTGATTAGGGTTGAATCCAAGCCACTCAACTTGGTGGTTACAGGCTGAGCTAGTTGAACCCTAGTGCGCTCAAATGGCATATTTAACTAACATCGAAGACCAGAGATGGTCGTGACCAGCTGTTTTTTAAACTTATATCTAAATGATATTGGTGCATTTTCTTAAAACTAACCTTTCTCTTTCTATGCGCTTTAATTAGTGTAAATTATTGTGGATAGGCTTCACTAGCAGTAAAACTATTTTGACTCAGTTGTAATAATAAACGAAATTACCAGTATGGTTGGGCACCAAACTCATCTGATTTGTCGGTGACGTGGAGGTTGGAGTTCGTATCTCAACTGGATGTACTGAAATCGCCCACTAGCAAATCTAGGTACATTTTATCTAAATGGTTAGTCAAACAATTAAATGCCATATTTTCTATTATTTTACTATAAAAGATACCTAGAGCTTTGGTTGTATATTAATTGTCATCATTTTACTTTTACCATCACCGTTAGGTCTGGACACATATACGAAAATTACTCAAATAGGGTGGGTTGAGGAAATAAGTGTTTGCGGGGAAGAAGAGTGGAAAACCATTTATAAAAAAAACAGTAGACAAGACTGGGATTCGAACCTTGATATCCTCGTCATCAGCATGTCAGTCTAAAACGAGTGACGCCTTTGAGACTATTTTCCCCTTGCAGTGGGTAGTATTTTAGTTGAAAGCTAAAAAATAATTTAATCATATAACAGGTTTAGTTTTTATTTTGAACACGTCAAAACTGGAATCAATTACAAAAGAAACTTTCAATCAAATGATTGAATCCCAGAAATTGGGTTGTAGGAACTCTACTTTTCAATAACTTTGGCAAATCATCTTTTTCTCAAGTTAGTTTTTTCAAACATTATGGGGAACTAGGAATTGATGTCAAAGTTACATCGGTTCAACTGAACTGTAGTAATTGAGCCGTGGCTAATTTATCTTCTCACTTAACAAGCGCATAGTAGTAAATTATATAATTAGACAATAAGCTTATATATTTTTAAACAATGTTTAAATATATCACTAGGAATACTATATGATTACTCAGTGTGTCGGATTACACATTTAACACTTCAAACCTTTGCATAGATGCAAAGTTGTTTTTTTGGGATTAGGTCTAGGGTTACCATGACCAGGGAAGTTTTTTCAACAATAAGAGGTTTATGCTGGCTAGCAAATTGAGTTGGGAAATGAGGAAGAAACTGATGAAATGATAAATTTGGATAATCACGCTGTATTGATCAGAAACTTTTAATTCTTAGGAATAAGGAAAATAATAACTTGGAGAGCTTTGAAATTTGGTGCTGGAGAAGAATTGAGAAGGTCAGGTAGACACAGGGTGACAAATGAAATCCTAAGAAGAGTGAAGGGGAAGATAATCAATTTGGATATGTTTTTTCAGTACTAAACAAACTTTATTGGACACATCCTTAGGAGAAACTCATTTGCACGACATCACAGAAGGGAATAATAGTTTAGGAAAGAGGATTCAAGTATTAGGTGATTTAAAAGAAAGAAGAAAATTCTGGGAGATCAAAGAGGAGACAGAGAAAATAATAAAGTCAACATACGTACTAGTAACAGTCAAATATAAAAAAGGGTCGATGAGGATGGTTAACATAATAACTAAATCAGTATTTGTATGCATATAGGATGTATAACTATCTTAGGGAGGTCACAGAACTTATGAAAAATAAAAAGTTAAACCAGTTTGTGGAATGTATTAATATTACTAACATTAAAAGGCTAGTTTTCGAAAGGATTTACTACTATATTGTCAAAACTATGTAATGCGGCCATAAACACACAACTTCAACTATTGTCCACTTAATTTAGTTTAATCTTTAGTGCACATAGCTAAAAACGAGAGTAGGCCGACTTTCAGATGTAAGTTTTAAACATCAAATTAAATATGGTCAAAACTATCTTAGTTTGGCTAAACGTTTAAGTTATCATTTACACAAAACACGTTACTTAAATTTAAAAAAAACATAAGGTCTATTAATGATTTAAGCAATAACGATTTAAATAGTTAGAAAAAATAACTGTTCCTGAATCCATTTTTACATGAAGATTAAGAAAAGAGTTCACCTGTGGTTTCAAAATTAATATGATCACTTCAAATAGGATTAAATAGCTAAACGAAACATACACTTAGCACCTAGGCGTATTATTTGAAACACACAACTAAACTAAATTATTTCACATAAATTAGATATAACTTAATCATTTACACTGGATCTACGACCTTACGTACAAATAACTGGATTTTTTTTTAGAAGAGGAGGAGAAAGATTCGTGGTAAATTCTCCTAAAAATAGATTTAAATAAATTTTTCATCTGTTAATCCTTATTAAAATATCTTAAATAAAAAGTTTAGAGGATAAGATTCTATGAATTTTAAAAGACTACAAAATGTGACTGGTCCATAATCATCTTGGAGGAATAAAACCGCGTTATAATGATAATAAATAATAATAATACTTTTTTCGGTGAGGAGGATAAATTCGTCAGCCACCCTAGCCATTTGTTACAACACTAAAATGTCACAAATACCAATATACGAAATGAAATAAATTCAAAACGGTAAGAAAACAAAACAAATCATACATGCGTTCTAAAACGTTCATCAGCCCTTTTAAACGTAATCTCCTCTCCGGCGAGTTCTTTCTGAATCATGTACAAGCTCTTTTTTTTAGTCTCTGGCACGACGAAATAACAAAAGAATGTCGAAGAAAGGCAGCAGAAAGCGAAGAACCAGTAACATCCGTCCACTCCGATTATTGTGTTGAGGTCCGTGAAGAACCTAGTAATTAGGAAAGCCAGCGCGTTGAGCAGGCAGATGCACACGGTGACGGCAAACCCTCTTATCTCCGGGGTGAAGATCTCATTGATGACGATGAAAGGATTGGAGCTGACGCCCAAGGCGATGCCTACGACGTAGATGCTGAGGTTGGTGATCGGTAACCACCCTAGATGGGCGACGTTGTAGCCGTGACCTTTGAGAAAGAAGAATCCTCCGAGGGCGGCTAAGGAAATGGCAGAGGCGACGTTCGAGACGATCAGCAGGATCTTCCTGCCTGCGCGGTCGACCAAGGTGGACGTCAAGTAAACTCCGAATAACTGCAGGACGCCGATTATTATTGTACATAGGTTTGGCGAGATATCACTGCCCGCGTCCTGAAAACAAAACCAATATGAAGTATAGCTTACTGACATTAATAAAATTGTTTTCACTTTTAAATTTTATTTTGGTGTACCTCAGTTTCGGATAAAGCCACCATTAGGATTACAACTTCCTAATAAAAAAACCTCAATGGCTTCAGATTGCAAATGGAGCTATACCAACCAAGTGGCCACCGAATAGTGCCAACATTTCGCGGATAGAGGGTGTCACGTGTTCAAATCAATGAACGATCCAGCCGCTCTCGGATTTCTTGACCGGTTAACTGGTCAAACATGACTATCAAGAAGTTTGACTCGTACCATCCAACAAACCCTCAGATTGGTGGATATATACCATAACTAGCTCTAATATGTTCCTATCATATGTGGCAGAGATAGAATTACTTCGATATCAGCGGATGCCCTGCTCGTTGACACCCCAATTGCCCTAGCGAACGAAATTACATCGGCCGTGGAAGACAATACGAGCTTACTTCTAATTTGCGGGCCGGTGGAAGAAGAAATGAGCGAGGGATCAGTTGAAGAGGGGCCAGTTGGACAGCAAGCGCGCGCAGTGTCCAGTGGCACTGTATCAAACCAGCTTCCCTCTCTTAATGTACTCGGAATAATCACGGTCAATTCACGCCGTTCGGCTGTTGCCCGACTCAGAACATCTGACTTGACAATTATGCCAAACCAGGTTGTCTGCGACAGGGCTGATTTGTTGTTTGAGTACCGAGTCATTGTCATGAGACTTAACCTCGCGAATGAACTTTTAAACCTGATGAAATGGAACCAATGAAATGAGCCTGCAGAATACTACAGGTGTGTGATTTTGTAACGGTCAATTCACCCAGACCCATTGATTTATATACGAGCCGGAACTTGGTTCACGTTACCTATATTGTAATCACCACTCGTTGAAGGCACTGCTACCAAATATACTCTCTTCGTTACTTTAGTCTTAGTATAGAAGACAGCGATGATTGTGGTGTCCGTATCACCTCCTCGCCGCAGATCGAGATGTGGAGTTTAACATGAGTATCGAGAGACATAATTTAAATTGTGGTCACAGTGCCCTTAAGGCGTTTTTTTCTATTAATGGAGCTGTAGAGTATTTAGTGTAAATTTTCTGTTTTCCTATGCCCTAATGGCATAGTTTATTTAGTTGAGCTATGTGCTTATTTATACTATGTCCGTAGGACTATTTCGCAAATATTGGGGTCATTAACAGACGTCTCAAACTGTTTGACCATGCTGCGGTTATAGAATAGTGTAGGATAAAATAATGGAAGTTGCCAGGCTATCTTTTGCTTTATTTTACGACCCAAATGGGTCTCTGTGTCACACCTGTTATGTAGGTGCCTAAGTGTGTACTGATTTGTGGTTCGCAACCTGTGGATGGGCTACTCGTTTTGAGGATTGGCTCTCGGGGTTATGTTTAATACGTACGGCCCGCTTGAGATGCCTATAGAAGTGGTCAAGTTAGTCTCATTAAAGGACCGGCCATAGTAGTAATTGCTTCTAGATGCCTGGTGATTAGCCACTAACTAGGTTTAAAGGATTGGTTCCTCTTAAAGGAACATATTTCACTGTAATTTCTAACTCTTGCTAGTTAGCTGATGTTAATTTCTAACCTTGTAGTTCCTTAAAACTAGGACTAAGATTGAGGCTTATATAGGTATTGAAGCTTATGTAATGATGAAGTAAGCAAGACTGGTATAAAGAATAAATAGGATATTTTTGTCGATACGCTTTCTAAGATACAATAACCTAGTCATTTTCTATTGCCCTATTGGGGGTATTAGCTACGGTGCTGTTTTAACGAGTTACGAGTACCAGTGATTACACCAACGACCTAAGAGTGCAGATTGTAAGGTGTTCCCAGGTGCTTATCACCTGTTGTAGAGGAGATTCACACCAATAGTAATAAATTTGACTATTCATATTCAATTATAATTTTTCTAATCATAATCAATGGATAGTTAAAATATTTACAACTTATATTTCTATTTGCCTTTTTTTCTTGTTTCTTAATTAATAAACTCACTTTGTTAATCATGTATATTATTCCTGTAATTTACCTATATCCTATTTTGTAGTAAACAAGTAGGGTAGTTGGGCGCAACCGGAACCGCCATTTTTTTATCATTGCATCTAACTACCTTGTTAGGGATTAGGAAGGTTGAATTCAGAATAATTATACACGCATTTACGTGTGCGGAGTGTGGAAAACCATATAGTAAGCCACCCTTTGTACATCCAACTTGGATCGAACTACGATCTCCCTGTTATCGGCAGTCTAGTCTATTGGGAAATAGAGACGCCTTAGACCATGCGGCCACTGAAGTTGGTCGCTAATTATTTGTTCAAATAGCTCCTCAATTTTCATCACGAGGCCGAGTTGACCACGTTCCAGATCCACTGCTTCACATAAAAATCTGGAAGCGCTGGGGATCGAAGCCAGGACCTCTGTGTTTTTAGGAACTCTATAACCACTAGACCACAGAGGCTATCAAACTTTTAAATAAATCAAGTTTAATATAATAATGTCTACTGCAGTGAGAAATGAACTCACGACATTTGGCAAGCTAAGCAAAAAGTCTCTATCTCGATTCCCTTCTATATTATGAAATTATTTTCCAGCTGTACTTAATTTATTTGAAGTAAACTATTCTGATTTTCAATAGTGGATAGTACATCTAGATGGGATTTTAACCCCTGCCTACCTGGAATATGTTGACGGTGTAGCTGAGGACTGCGAAGATCCCCGAGAGCTGATTGTTCACCATCAACCCTACACCGATCAAGAGGCCCCTCAGCGTCGCCTTGGACGTCAAATTTTTGATAAAGGACGACTTGGTAGAGTGATTTTCCTTCACCGCGTCGGTGGCCTCCGCGAGTTTCATCATCTCTTGTTCGACAGCGATCAAATCTCCACCCCACAACCACATCAAGGCCTTCCGAGCCTCTGCTGGGTTTTTCTGGTTGAAGAGATACACCGGTGATTCGGGCATCCAGTAGAAGGCGGCCATGAAGACGATGGGTGCCGCCAGACAAATGGTGGAGAAGGTCGTGTACGACAAGTAGGTGCCCAACACGTAGGCGAAAAGGATCCCGCCGTTGGTGAACAGGACGAGGAAGGTTCCTAGGCTACCACGGGTGTCGTCTTCCACGATCTCCAACACGTACAGAGGGCAGAGGATGGTGCTACCCGCACTGCCGAAACCTGAAGGGAGACTAATCCTTCATTACATATACTTAATGATACACTGATAGATGTTACGTGGGCTGAAATAAATGGTTGGGGATCATTATACCAAAACTACACTGAATAAAACCACTTTACTCTAAGGATGTCAAACGGAGTCTTAAATTGTTTTTTAACATTTATTTTTGTGGTTTGGAAGCCATTTTGTTTTATCTCTGCTAGCAAAGTTTTACTAGAAAACAATTATTGTTGGTAATATTCTGTAACATTTTAATTGGTAAATATAAATACTATTTTATTTATAGACTTTTAGGGGCTTTATTAGTAAAATCTCATTACAATTTATCCATCCGCCTCCCAATCTCAACTAGAAAGAGCCTCCTCCCTCCCAAGCTCTACTATGAAGAGCTTTCCCCCTCCCACGCTCACCTACGAAGATCTTTCCCCATCCCACGCTCACCTACGAAGATCTTTCCCCATCCCACGCTCACCTACGAAGATCTTTCCCCATCCCACGCTCACCTACGAAGATCTTTCCCCATCCCACGCTCACCTACGAAGATCTTTCCCCATCCCACGCTCACCTACGAAGATCTTTCCCCATCCCACGCTCACCTACGAAGATCTTTCCCCATCCCACGCTCACCTACGAAGATCTTTCCCCATCCCACGCTCACCTACGAAGATCTTTCCCCATCCCACGCTCACCTACGAAGATCTTTCCCCACCCCACGCTCACCTACGAAGATCTTTCCCCATCCCACGCTCACCTACGAAGAGCTTTCCCCCTCCCACGCTTAACTAAGAAGAGTCTTTTCCCTCCCAAGTTCAATTAGGAAGAGCCTTCCCCATATCACGCTCAACTAGGCAGACCCATTCCCCTCCCATGCTCAAAAACGCTCAATTAGAAAGAAACTTCCTCTGCCTCACTCAAAACCATTCTCCTTAGCCGCTTACCTAGAAAGAGCCTCCCTGTGAAGAGTGTTGTCTTTGACCGTGCGGTGGCGATCATTAGCCATCCTATGACATCCGGTAGTCCCACCAGGTAGCCCGTGAGCTTTCTGCTGTGCCTGTTGGCCAGGTAGCTGTAAACAGGGGTAGCCAACAACCCACCTACACACATGAGTGAGCACAGCCAAGAGGAAGAATCTGTGCTCAATGGCTTGGCGTCACCGCCCAGGGGGGAGGGTACGGACTGCAGAAGGATCAGCATGGGTGACGGCCATCCTATCACTACTCCAGTGGCGAACGCAGACAAATTAACTGGAAATATACCAAACCGATGGAGAGAAATACAAATTATATACATATATGTAGTACATATATACCGCTACTCCACCAACCCATAGACATAGACCTACCTGTCAGGATGGCTTAGAGGAATGTGTTAGGCAGCGGCAAATAATTGTGGAGTTCGTTTTGATCTTGTTTGTTGAAATAAATTAGTTCCTATAAGTGTGTATAAATGTGATATAGGTTTATAAAACGAGTCAAAAGAGTTTTAAAAAATTGTCCTCGTTCTGTCAGTGTCCCTACTCAACAGTTCTGCGCCCTGCCCTATCTTCGTTGTTATAACTTTGACTAGTGTATAACACACGGCTGCTCGACTTTGTGCGGTTGTTATATAGCTCAAACTTTCAAGATGGTTTGGGAGGCTCCCTCCTCCCTACTGAACATGTACTCAAGCTGGAGGATATTCTCCTCACAAGTTACTGTAACTCGGTAAATGAAGATGTCCTTTGAAGTAAGCCCCTTAACACAACTGGCGTCCTTCCCACCCACCCTCTACCTCTTTCTCGAAAAGGTATACAACTCACTGTTATATCCCACCAAAAGAGGGGTGTCACTTGATTTAATGTTTATGTCAATACATTGTGTTGTGCTAGTAGGTAAAGCGGCTGCATCTGAATCGAGTCCAAAAATACAATGTTTACGCCAAGCGCGTCACACTTTAAAAAGTGTGTTACGCGGATTGTGTCCCTGTTTAGAAATGGTTAACTTTAAGTTACGATTCAATAATATGAATGCTTTCCTATTCTTAAATCCCTTATTTTATATAAGTATTATGACAAATAAAATTTAAAAAATGAGATAAATAAATGTGTTTCTTTGAAGTTAAAGTTTATAAAAATGAGCACATCATTTAATTTTCCTAGTAAAAATAGTTGGAACATTTACATTTTTTTTATAGCTTCGCATTTAACATTAATTATCTTCTACTTTTTGTTCACTGGTAAATATTTTTTGTAACATACACTTTTGATCAATTTAAATCGAGATAGTGTAATACTAAACAATTTGCTTTTTCATGAAGGCTTCTTTGTGTACTGCCTTACGTCGTCTCTCTCCTTTGCTATGCATGCTTACATAGGATTCGCACTCTATATTTATTAACAGTTCTATAAACTGAAAAATGTCAGGGTGTGCTTAGCATAGTATACCATACCATTTATTTTGGAATTTAAAGATTCGCAAATATTTGTAGTGCGTGGTACAGTGAGGGATTAGCTGCCCAGATGAAGGGTGGAAATTTGGTATTATCTGTTAGCTACGTTTCAAGAATGTGGTCGGTATATCTTACTATCATGTAGTCGTCAGGATGGAATGCCATGAGATCATTAGTAAAGCAGTCGTCCACGTCATCAGGAATTATGAATGATAGTCCGAATAAGTATTTTAAAAATTGCCTGATTTCAGAATCTGAGTAAGGTTTAGTTGTTAAGATTTTCCTCTACCAACTTTGGCCTAAATGAAACTGATAGCCATTGATGAATTGTTGATGAAAAGCCTCTTCAAAGTCATTGAGTATAACAGACGGGGAAAAGTCCAAACCAGGTTCAAGAAATTTAAACTTGTGTTGAAGAGCTGCAGTGTAAGTGTTTGTGGTTTTTTATTAGGCAAACAAAGATCCAAAGGAGTGTTTAAGTCATCTTTATTGTGTATGATGGCGAATAGTTGCAAAAACAGCTTTGGAGAAACATCAAAGGCTCTGTTCATATAAACGACAGCTAAGCTGTTCGAAATACTTCAAGTTTGCTGCCGTAAAACCCCCATTTATTTCGTTAATACTCACTAATAAAAAAAGTTCTTCTTTACTAGTTTTAGTGTCCAATTTTTCCAAAGAGAAATGTAGTTCCCCCAATGTTTTTGGTAGTGCGGGTTGAACCAAAGAAAGAACTTGATGGACGAAAATATTAACAAGCCAAGAAGGTACCTGATATGATAAGTTGAGACGCAGTTCGTATGTTGACTAAAAAACCTTGGGACGCACTTCAATTGTCTACGTAGAACTATTGGGAAGAAGTTCATTTGTCTACTTAGAGCTTTGGGATGCAGTTAATTTGTCTATTTAGAACTATTGGGACGCAGTTCATTTGTCTACTTACAAATATGGGGACGCAGTTCATTTGTCTACTTAGAACTATCGGAACGCAGTTAATATGTTTCTTATCAAAGATTAAAACTAGGGATGCAATTCCGATGCTTTGGGAAAAACACACTCTGTTTTAAAAACATTACTTGATGCACGTGCACAGTTGCTGATGTGAAACATTTGACAGTAACAATTACTTAGTCTTACGTCATTCTTACATGCTTGTGATTACTAAAGTCTGCAAGCCATGACATATATATACGTATACAATCATATATATAATTATATACGTATAAAATTAATTTTTTTCCAAATATAATGCCTCAGAACATTCTTAAAAATATATTACTAGAACAATTTTGTCCACTAACCTGTTGAAGCAGCTAAATATTGTTGTAACCTTATTCTTCCTTTTTTTACTGATGCAACATCTAATTGTATGGTAGAATCCTCCATCTTGTTAAATGTATAGCCGATCAGTTGTCATTTAGTCATATTACAGATATGATTGCATGAATAATAAACACTCAAACTTGAATTGGTTACAATTTATCATGCACGTGCATGGAATTGTTTGGCAAATTTCATGTTGGCTTCAAGTGTCTTAAGTCATTTTTCAGTGTCTAGAAATAAAAAAAAAATGCATTTTGTGGAAAAATTTTCATTGTGAGGAGCTTGCATGAATTTTTTAGGAATGATTCATCCTGATGTATACAAGTTTACTTAAAAGGGATAGTCTCTAATTAGGGGTGTGCTTGATTGTACAAGATTTATTGAAAAAAAAAAAAAATGAGAGAAATTATGGTCACACACTTAGAGGTGTCAGGCTGCAATATAATTTATTACTAATGTTAACCCGCCTCGGTGGCGTAGCTAGCTAACGCGCTAGTCATGTTGAACTCGACTGTTGAGGACGGGGAGATCGAGTTTCGAATCTCGGTCGGGTGAATTGTTTTTTTTTTCTCTCTTCCTAAATGGTTTTCCACTCTCCCTCCACGCAAATGTGGGTTCACTTCCTCTAAATTAAACCTTTTAAATTCCTAATCCATTAGCGTAATTAGTACTTAAGCGTATAGCCCGAACGGGTAGTAAGGCGTGGTACTAAATAAAGACTAATGTTAGGGAGATAAATGTTAAATACCAGATGGTTTTAATGAGGTGTTTTCAAATCCTGGTTGGGCGTACTGAGGGTCGTTATTTCATAGTGGTTTTACACTCTACCTCCACGCAAATGTGGGTAAAATTTCTATAAATTCAACCTTACTCTTCTCTAACACACAACCATTATTCTTTTTTTCTATCACCGCATCTTACTACAAGTTCACTTATGTATTAAAGTACGCTGATTGTTTTAGGGATTATTAAGGTTATGTTTATATGAAGTGTACCCGCATTTATGTGAAGGCAGAGTGGAAAACTATTTTGGAAAAAAACATCCTCAGTACACCCAACCGAGATTTGAACCTTGAGCTCCCCGTCATAGGCAATCTAGTATAGTGCGAGGGTAGCACGTTGGACTAAGCGGCCACCAAAGCGGGTTCGTTATTAGCTAATTATATGTAAAGCCAGAACTTGTAGTTAGACGTGACAAAAATTAAAATAATCTAATCTTTATATTTCCCTATTTTCACTAAAATTATTATTTTTTCCTCTATCGAGAATATGTTAAGTGGTTGTTCAAAGGAAGTTGAATTATGAATAAAAAAAAAACAATCTTTTATTAACTATCTTTACAGTTGTTCTACAAATGTAGGGTTGATTACCTTTACACTATTTATTTACTTTCAATCATTTTCTTTGACTTACTGTCGTTACAAATTTGTTGACTTTTTATCAATGCATATTTTTTTTAAAAACATTCTAAAAAGCTAACAAGCTAATATATGATAAACATTAAATATAAGAATATAATATCCTAAAATATAATAATAAACAGGGAAATAGTAGCTACTTGATCAATAAAATAAAACTAAAATAAAAGTGATTTTTTCATAAATGCTCAAGGAAAAAAAATATCAAATCGCTAGACAGTAATAAAGATACAACACTGCAAAACTTTAATTACTCAAATACAACCAAATATAAATCTTATAACTCAAACTAAACAAATCTATCACTCTGAAACTTTTAAAATAATTAATTATATATAAATAGAGTATAAATCATGCAAGGTAGGAGAAAAAAACCCCTGCCGAAAGCCATAACTAGAATGGCATAAAACTCTGTGACTTTTTTTTTACCAGCAAATAAATGTGAGCTGCTTTTAAAGTCTATATTATGTCTGTTGGTTCACAAGTTAATTGGTTGCACATTTAGTCAATAATTTGATTCATTGTCGAACTTTTAAAATAAATGGCTTGACTCTTATATTTCTCGAATCCAGATCTAGAATCTGAATCTTAATTATTTTTTTTCCTAATCTTGAATCCAAATATGAATCCTAGAAATTAATTCAAAAAAATATATACAATTTTAATTAATCAACTTTAAAAAAATTAATTTTTAAATATTTTCACTTTAAAGCTTGGTGTGTCATTGACAATTAATATTTTGTTTGCCACGTCTATTTCCTCATAAACAACCTAAGGACACTTTTTTCTATAGTAAATTAATTATATTGATTCAATTTCTTAAATGATTTTGTTGGTCTCCCAACTACACAAGTCTATATAATTCCTGTTATGAATAGCTTTATATTGATTTATCAAGTTAAGACTCTCATAATTGTATTCTAGATACATTTTCTAGATTTTTACGAATCTCTATTCTCTAGAATATTATAGGATTTGAGGGATTTTAGGAATCAGGGATTTTAGCGGCTCATCTATGATTATAATTTGATCTTGGAAATCTTGATTGTAGTACAATAAAGACCAATCAAAAATCTTATATAAAATACGGGAATATTTATAGATGAAAACATGAATACCTCATTGAAAATACTTCGCATTAATACTTTCTTTGTATCTAGAAATATAGGATGAATGTTCACATTGAAGATATAAAGTTTGGTATCAGAAAATTACCATCCAATTAGGAAAACGTTGTATTAAAACATTATAAGCGCCGAAAGTGTTAATAGAATATTTGTTTTAATCTTTCACCCTGTCCTGAACTAAGTGTCTCCTTGTGCGACCCATTACTTGAGGTGGGATGGAAGGGGACGCGAGAAAAAGTCAGAATTTTTGCAGTTTTTATGGCGAAATACCTTTTTAGACCAAAATAAAAACAAATTGTTCCAGTACAAACATAAAATTTAATTTTCTTCACGTTGTGACCCCAAAATTTCTTGAATATCTATTAAGGGTGTACTGGAATTTAATGACAGCCTTCCTCTTCATTTAAAAAGTCTGTTAAATAGTGCCAATATGCTCATGGCAGATATTCAGCATCTGTTATCAACGTGTGAAGAAAATTAAACTCTGATTTAATTGGAGCAATATTTTTTTAATTTTTGATAAAAAAAAATTGTACCTTAAACTGCAAAAACACTGTCCTTTTCTCCATACCACCTTAATGAGGAAAAAATTAATGTTAAAAATATTTTTTTATAAAGTGTAAGGTGCTATGGATTAATTTTAATATCACAGCATTTAATAAAATAAATCTTTTTTTATGTCAACATTAAGAACATTTTACTATATTGTTAGTGTAATTTTATAGGTGTTATTAATTTATATCAAAAGTAAAAGCTATATTTAAAATGATATGACGTATGAATACAAAGTATACACGACTTACATAGCTATGAGACGAGGCCATCATTATATTTAAAAAAAATTAACTGTAAGAAAGAATACCATTTGCAGGTTAAGCACTTGAAAAATAGATAATTTATAAAATGAGGAGTTAGATCGTTAATGCTGTCCTTCAATTGCTATTGTTATGTCATGGGCGCGTAGACTAATCGTCAAATTCATCTGGCTTGTCATTAATTTCTTGGTTTGAATAATGACAGTGTGTACAAAGGTTGGAATTTCCCAAATAGTTATCCTCTTAACCTTGAAGGAAATGCTAGTAGTGTTTCTCTAAATTTTACCTTCATAATATCTACCTTATTATTTTATTTAAAATTTTGGATAGCCCGGAAAGAAGGAAAGACTTTGAGGGGGAGGGGGGGGGGTATTTTATTAGTTTTTAACACACTTTTATTTTAATACTTCCTCTTACTACCCATTTGGGCTGTACACATTTGTTTTAATTACGATAATGGGTAAAGGATGGGAAAGGCTGAATTTTAAGGACGTGTATCCGCATTTACGTGAGGGGAGAGTAGAAATCTATTTAGGAAAAACATTCTTTAGAAGTACACTTGAGCAGGATTTGAACCCCTATCTCCCCCGTTTCTGGCAATATAGTATATTGTGGGAGTGACGCCTTAGACCATGAAACCACCTAAGTGGTTTTTAGATAGTTCCATGCGTTTTACTGCTAACTTTCTCTGTCTACAAGGCGCACTTTATTATTATTATCACCACGTCTATTACCCGTTCGGGTTTTACGCACTTACGCTAATATGTAATGGTAGGGTGATTGTGAGATGAAATGGAGGACCTACAGTTTAACTTGGGATCCGAACCACGGTGGAGGCCTGGAATTCCCCACATTAACAAGTTGTGATTAATACACCACACTTTATTAATCACATAAGTTAGTGAAGGCGAATTTTAAAGAAATGTACTTACACTAACCTCAAAAGATACCAAAACAAGTGCTCACGAACTGGAAATGAGAATAACACCTTGATATTTTTATATTAGAGCTAAGTATACCAAAAGAACACTCGGACATTAAACTAGTAGTCTTGGTGATTATTGATATAAATACATATGCCATTATATCTTACCTTGTATATTTTAGGGCTCCAAAAAGATGAATAATAAGCTATACGTTCACACACACATACACAAACACACACTGTAACACAATAAAGCATATAGCTTTACGAATCACGACTTTATAGTGACATTAAAAACAGTATTTACGGTTATTTTAATTAAAATAGTACAAATAAACCTTAAAAAAACAGTTTCCTAGAATACATCTTCTCAACACCAAAACTTGGTGCACGTCAGCTATGACTAATATATACATGACGACGTATTGTCAAGTGAATCAGACGACTACATCCTTTAAACCGCTTGCCTGTGTGACAAGGCTGCCATTCTCCCATGGAAAAGCACATTAGCTCTTGAAAACAAAGAATACTTAATTGCTCGAATCCGTTTTTGTTTTTTTTGAAAGTGCAATTAACAAGAATTGTTCGTGCACAATATTTAATATAATGAGTGAAACGCGGGAAAAAATTTTTGAGGGGATAGTCTTCTTAGAATAAAAAAAAATAAAGATGACGTTCCTCATCCGCGGGTTTTATTGTCCTAATCAAGGTATATAGCGTTTTAAAATTGCTTTAGGATTGTGGTCAGTGCAGACAGAGTGGGGAGGGGAGACTCGTCACATGCTCGACCAATCCGTGAAGAGTAGTTATCATAGCAACCGGTGCACGTAGCACTCTTTTAGATTTCTCGACAGTTGCAGAGTATGCTTGCATAGTAGTGACGCGCAAACCTTCGCTAAGTGGCATCCATGTTTCCCAGACTACCCACCACGCAGATCCTAAAGCAGTTCAAATCGCAGTTTTTTTTATAAAATGAAGGGTATGATTCGACTCGTGAGACCCGTTTTAGTATTATTATTATTATTAGCACCGCGTCTTACTAACCGTTCGGGTTATACGAACTTACGCTAATGTGTTATGGTAGGGTGAATGTGAGATGAAATGAAGGATCTACAGTTTAACGTGGAATACGAACCACGGTGGAGGCCTGGCATTACCCACATTCACAAGATGTCTTGTCAGAGGTGAAGGAAGGTTTTGATAATCAGATAAATCTTTGCCGGGACCAAGGATTGAACCCCGGCCGCCAGCATAGAAGTCTGACACCTTGCCCCTAGACCGCCAGGTCACCCCGTTTTAGTAGACGAAGCGTATAATTAAAACGTTATTCTCTGGTTAGACAGGCCTGCTGGAGACGGCGAATTCGGGGTTTGAATCCCGGTTGGGTTTACTAAGGCTGGGGTCTTCCTAAATTGTTTCTCATTCCCCTTCAACGCAAGTGCGGGTAGATTACCTCTAAAATGCTTCTTTCTTCATCTCTGCCCCACTAGAGGATTTATCATACATACGTTTAACCTGAACAGGTAGTAAGACACGATAAAAAAGAGAATGATATTTGGAGACTGAACAAAGTTCCATTGGGTTTTAGACACATACGAAGCTAACCAAAATATTATCCGAAATCACCCCTTATCTACAAAGCGTCAATCCTTATCAGCCAACTTAGCCTGGTATCCTAATCGGCGGGTTTGGTAATACTCAATCGCGACTCCAGTCCAAATTTTTATTGAAAGGATCTTTTTGAAAATACAAACACACTATGTTGCGGGAAAAGTTGACAAAATGTTACCATTTCGTTAATTTTATTTTATGGATATTAAGTATATCTAGCAAAAAGGACATCTGAAGGTAAAGTACCTTACGTATGAATACGCGAACGCACATAAAGTGATTTTTTCTAGTCATCAGATAAAACTCTTCCCAGAATAATGAGACTGTATAGCACCCATACATTTTATAGCAAAACAATTTAAAATTAAAGCATTATTAGTTCATATTATTAATAATCGTATTATTATTTTATTATATTAGTCAAACGTTTAAGTGGAATGTTATGAATAACTTTAATGGCGGAAAGTAAACATGTTGGGGTTAATTTATTTTGTTTTATATTTATTTCACAGTAATTTAGAAGACATATTTTCAAGAAGACTAAATATTATTCATTGTAATATTATGGCTATTTTTCACTTATTGTTTTTAATTGATCGTTGCTAAACTTCTGGCTGATTTCTACATAAGAGAAACACAAGATTCAGGAAAGGGTGTTTATTTATTATAGTCTTACCTTAACACACATATATGTAAAGTAAGTGTAACTTTTGCGATTTGACCATTTAAAATAAACAAGAACTAATGCAGTAAAGAGATCTAAAATTCTGAAAACTAAAAGGCAATAGCTAAATCACAATGAGAATACTTTAACACGTTAGGTAAATAAGTTACCAATTATTCTATTGTCAGATAGGTGACCTGGCGGTCTAGGTGTAAGGTGTCAGACTTCTATGCTGGCGGCCGGGGTTCAATCTTCGGTCCAGGCAAAGATTTATCTGATTACCAAACCCTTCCTTCACCTCTGAAAAGACATCTTGTGAATGTGAGGAATGCCAGGCCTCGACCGTGGTTCGGATTCCACGTTAAACTGTAGGTCCTTCATTTCATCTCACAATCACCCTGCCATTACACATTAGCGTAAGTGCGTATAACCCGAACGGGTAGTAAGACGCGGTGCTAATAATAATAATATTGTCAGATATTGAAACGCATTCACGTAGTCCGCAGCTGTCACATTTGACAGGTAGTGTCAATCTAGTCTTTAAATTATATTTATACATCCATTAGACACACTACTCCTAGACAAGTAATCAAATATACAGCAAACATAAACATCATGTTGTGCAATCCGAAAAACTTTCCCTTTATTCACGTGACAATTTGTACACGATTGAAGGGGCCTTCATGATGTCATTTCAGTCTGGAGGAAGAGCGCTTACCTCTAAATTCTTCCACGACGATTATCCATGTCTGGCAACTGTTAAGTGTCCTCGCCACGTGTTTCCTGATAGATCGGGTCGGAAGGAAGATCCTGCTACTCAGTTCTAACCTTCTGTCGTCGACGTGCCCTTGCACTTTCGGGATCTACTTGTACTTGAAAAGCAGAGGTATCGATGTCACTGGCTACGAGTGGGTGCCTGTCGTGTGTTTGTCGTTGTACGTTGTGGCCGTGTCGCTAGGTATAGGCCCCGTCCCTCTGCTGATTATGTCGGAGATCTTCTCCCCTGGCGTCAGGGCGATAGCCATGACCATATCTTTATGCTTCCTGTGGGTCGCGTCCTTTCTCGTGTGCAAGTTTTCCCCGGATTTGTACAAGTGTATCGGCCTGTTCGGCTGCTGTTGGCTTTTCGCGTCCTCATGTTTAGTTTTTGGGTTATTGGAATGAGCGGTTGTTGTCGAGACCAAGAACCTTAGCTTCGAGTCATTAGCTCAAGAAATGAACAGTTAAAAGTAAAAAAAAGGAATTAATACTATTTAAATAGGCTATTGTTTATGGTTATTATAAATATAACTTTATATTAAATTATATTTATAAATAATTTATATATTTATTATTTTGGCTATATTTGAGGGTAGGTTTAATAATTACAAGTGATTAATGTATTTTAAGGTATTGACCTTTTTTTTAAAAATATACACGAAACATGATTACAATTTTTTTTAATAAACGTGATACAGCGTCAAAGTATTTCAAATACCTAATTTCTTGTTCATATTTTATTTATAATAATTGAACGTATATTTACAGGCGTTGAGCACACAACAGAGGTGAGAATGCCCCCTCACCCGCTCACCCCTCACCCACTGTAGTCATTCCGGAAATTATTTCTCAAGTTAGTCAATTTCAAATTTGTTTATAAACCTTTATTTTTATTTACTATATAACAATATTTATAAATATTTTTTATAATTAAGGCAAGATTGTGTTAGATGTTGTTAGTTACTTAAAAAAAAAGAATATAATATAATATATATTATATTTGGTTTGGTTTATATATCTTTATTTAAAAAAATAGTTTTTAATACATACCTAAAGTTATTTTGTAGAATTATGTTATTTTATTTAAGGCCGTAAATTCTTAAACATGTTATGTAACAAACTTAAACATTATAAATTATTACATTTCAAAATAGTTTAGCCTACATATTATTTGGAAATAAATTAAACATTTTTATTTTAATTATTTAACATACACTTTATGATCCGACTGATTATATCAGTACACTATTTATAAAAAAAACTCAATGGTGGGAGCCCACAATCGATCTATAGCGACCGAGCGGCTGTAACCGTATGCAATGATAGTGCCAACACATGGGGATAGAGGGTGTCATATGGTCAGCGCAACTAGCTCACTGGCTGTTAATCTCACTTTTCTAAACCTTAGCTACTAACTCTTTATTCAAGCAGCTCCACATTTGTCCCCACGAGGCTAAGTTTGACCCCGTTCTAGGCCCATTGCTTCACAGATAAATTTTGGGAGCGTCGGGAATAGAACCAAGGGACTCTGTATATGTATGAAGGAGCTCTGACCACTATGCCACAGAGGCTTATAATCTAAATAAAATCTAGAATAGGCACAACGCCCAGCCTCCAGCCTTATGGGGAAACCCACATTTTATCAATGATACATTTCTTGGCCATTCCGGGAATCGAATCGGAACGCTTAGCTAAGTAGGCAGACAGGTAACCGTCTGAGATAAGGTGTCTGACAAGGTTTTTACGAAAATTATGTAGAATTTTTCGATTAGAATGCCATTGTTTATTTTTCTCATGGTACTTTATTGAAAGAAAACATATTTTTTTTTAAATTGCAAATTATTAAAACATTTTCAAAGTTGCCTTCCAAGAAGAATAGTAAGTTTAAGGGGGCAGATCTCAGTAGTAAAGGCAACATGAAGATGAGCTAACACGAAGTATTTTTTCCCAACTTAAGTTTGGTCGCTAGACTTTTACTAGATTATTTGAGTCTTCTATTTTTTTTTATTATTCCACCTCCTTCCTCTCTTGTCCAGAACTCTAAAGGAAAGGCCACCAAAAACTTGTGAGATTTTTTTCTTCTTTTCTCTCTAAGAACTGAAAGATGGGGGTGACGAGTAAACCGTCTGGAAAAGAAGAGGAAAAACCCAATAACCATACTCGCCCCTATCCAACCACTCGTAGCGAGAGAGATTGAAAGATAAAGAATAAAAAAACCTTCTCTTCGTGTGTGGAGACCAAGGTAAGATCGATCGATAAGACTTCACATGCAGATTTTGTCGGCTGCACTTATATCGCGTCAAGTCCTTCAGTTTTCTTTTGTTTTATACTGTCCCATACACATTGAGCGATGCTTTAAGTACTCAATTATACTACTATAAAGCCATATGGCTGACTCACTCACTGACATTATTGTTAACCCACTGCCAGATGAGCTAGAAACTTGAAATTTGCCAAACCTATAGAGTCTAGCCTGTAACCGTCAGGAAAATTCGAAAAAGTTAAATCTTTTAACTTTACCCCCCTCCCCCCCAATTCAAAATAATGGAACAACTTTAAAGTTGGTGCGTATGTTTCTTTGGAGGTCTCTTGTGGCTAAACGGTAAGACCTATCAAAAAATGGCTCTGGAATTACATTAGATTACATTCACTTGCAACTAAAACTCACTGGGGATTTCCCCCAACGACACTTGTAATGAAATAATGTTGTCAAACTTGCCTCCGTGGCTGCATGCTCAAATGCGTCACTCTCACAATGGACTGGAATGCGGATGACGGGGAGATCGGGGTTTGAGTCCCAATGGGGCTGCTGTACTGGGGGACTGTGGTATAAATGGTTTTACACTTTCCCTACACGCAAATATGGGTGCACACCTCTAAATTCAACCTTTCTCATCCTTGACTCTTAGAGTAATTAGTACATACTCGTATAGCCCAAACGGGTAGTGAAACATGGTGATATATATTTGAAAATGTGATGAAATAAATTTTTTCTTAGTTCTCCTTTCCTCACCCCTGTTCCATTCTGAAAGTATCTCAAAGTAATTATATCGAGCTTCAGCTTTTTATGTTCCTTGGTTTTGGAGATCCTAGGTATGTTTCAGTGTAAGCTTAAATGGTGAGGTGACGAATAATAAATTTAAGAATGGCTATTTCAGTTAAGTTTTTGATGATCATTGATCACGTCTCTGGTTTTAAATTAAAAGATCAGCATCTAATTTCTGATAACACCAGCCAAAAATTCTTGTACTGCTTTAAAAAATAATATTTAAGTTTTAAAATGATCCTCCACCCGCTACGTGCTGAGATTACCAAGCTAGTAAAATTCAGTATTCACTGGATAAAAGATTTTACTTTTGTTTGTCTGTAGAAATTATGATTAAAATCACCAAGAACGGTGTAAGGTGCCACTATTGTGCTCGACTGACCTGATTATGACGTGGAGATTGGGGTTTGAATCTTGGTTGGGTCTACTGAGTGTAGTTTTTTCTTAATTGGTTTTCCCATTCCTTTTCCACGTGGATACGGTGAGATTACCACGAAAATAATTTCTTAAACATCCATAATTATTGTAGTTGCATAGAATTTGAATATATACTAAGATACCGTGATAAAAAAAACACACACACACAACAAATGGGATGGTTTTGAATTTAACAACTTCTCAAATGATGCATTCTGGACTCCCTCACTTATACTTTAGATTAAAATTTAATAAAAACAATAATTTAGAGTTTTAATCGATAGTTTTATTTTTAGTTTAAAACAGGTTTGGTGGCCCAAATCAAACTGTTCCACTGGGATAGCTGCCTGTGTCCCGGAGGTCCAGTCCACCCTTGTCGACCACCCACTTTCTCAAACTTCCGACGAACCGTATTACCGTACACATTAACGAGAAACTGCTCATCCACTCCACTACTAAGCGTCCTACTGACAAACTGAAAGAAACGTTTGCCGATGAGTGTAGTACCTTATTAGTAAGATATACCATTAATTCTCCTCTCTCTAGACGCACTAAAAAATACGTGTAGAAAGATAGGGGTTGAAAAAAGGGGTTCGTCACACATTTTCATTGAATATTTACATAATTTATACTAAGCCTAATATAAAAATCTTCCTTGAATGCTTTCTATAATCTCCCCTCCATCAGCCCATCGTTACAGCTCTAAAATTGCATGCGTTACAAGGCATCTTGACCAAATTTAAAACGCAATTTTTAGAAATCACACAGGCCCTTCTAAACTTTCATCGGTTTTTTGTAACATCACCTCTTTTCCAGCGAGTTCTTTCAAAATCGAGTCCAGGCTCTTATTTTTAGTCTCCGGTACGATAAAATAACAGAATAAGGCCATCGTGACTAAGCAGACGGCGAAGAACCAATAGCACCCGTCCAGTCCCAGCAGATTGTTGAGGTCCGTGAAGAACCTCGTCACGAGGAACGCCATCACATTGAGCAGACATATTAAAAAGGCGACACCGAACCCTCTCATCTGCGGGTTGAAGATTTCGTTGATGACGATAAAGGGTATGGAGTTGACGCCCAGGGCGATGGTCACAACATACATTCCGAGACTGGTGACCGGGAGCCACCCTAGATGGGTGACGTCATGGCCGTTAGCTTTGAGATAAAAGAAACCCCCTAGAGCGAATAAACAAACGGCAGAGGCGAGATTTGAGACGATCAGTAAGATCTTCCTTCCAGCTCGATCGATCAGGATGGTCGTCAGGTAGACGCCGAACATCTGTAGAGCACCGACTATCATTGTGGACACGTTAGGTGAAAGTTCGCTGCCTGCACTCTGAAATAAAACCAAACCCGTATTACAGCTTACCTGAATTATTAGAATGGTTTTAACATTTAAAATATGCTTAGGCAATATTTAAAGACTAGTGATACTCAACCCAAACCAATTAAAACGACATCGGAAAGCACGAAGACTAAATCCAAATTTCCTGTGGTATGGTTTGACGGTTATGGAAAGGCCGGGATTCAAATCCTGGTTGAGTGTACTGAGGGTGCATTTTTAGTGGTTTATTACATAAGTGCCAATAAGTTTCCTCTAAAAACTCCTTTCTTTACTAAAGTATTTTAAATATGTGTATTGCAAAATGTAAGTAGCACACTGTAGATAAAAAAACACGTGATTGAATGTATAGAAATGCATCGACTATACAGGAGCATAGATTTATGCATTTATCTTAAAGGGAGCCCACATCAGTATCTCAAAAATTTAAATGTCTACCTCATTGATCTTGGGGTAAAATACTCGCCTAATGACCCGAACTTCTAGGGTTAAAAGCCAGGTGGGATCAACGGATTTTTCTTGATAGATAAAAATGAGTAGCTCAACTTCCTTCAGATGGGGAATAAAGCCATCAGAACCATGTCGATTGTGGTATGTAAAATAACCCTGGATTATATGTGAAAACGTCTTTCCCAGCAAAATTGGTAGGCCCTTTCGCTCTCGCTCATAGAAATTCTCTTGCGCTGATGTAATCAGTCGGTTCAGAAAGTGCACGTTGAAAACCTAAAATAAATAAAAATAGGTTCTAAGCTAAGCTTGCCAACAGAACAGCCTAAGTTTCATTGGTACCTCCACAGAAATGTATTATGTATATGTATCAGTATTATTATTAGCACCGCGTCTTACTACCCGTTCGGGTTATACGCACTTACGCTAATGTGTAATAGTAGGGTGATTGTGAGATGAAAATGGAGGACTTACAATTTACATGGAATCCGCACCTCGGTGGAGGCCTGGCATTCCCCACATTCACAAGTTGTGATTAATACATGTCTTGCCAGAGGCGAAGAAAGGGTTTGGCAATCAGATAGATCTGTGCCGGGACCGAGGATTGAACCCCAGCTCCCAGCATAGAAGTCCGACCCTTTAGCCCTAGACCAACAGGTCACCCCAAATGCGCCAGTAGCCTTGCGTTTAGTATTATATTGTTAAATAGCGTAAGTACTGGCTATCTATATTTTAAAATATTAAAGCCAGATGGATAAATAAAAGTTAGGAATGGGTTTGAAAGGAAATTTACAAGCATATGCTTACACTAAGTGCAAATCATCACTTTTAAATATTCCAATCCAATTTGCATCGAGCCTCGACCATCTAAATAAGTCCACTACACCAGCCGTATGAAAAACCAATAATTTATTAGCGTTAAGTGCCTCTAAAGTATCATATGTAACATAATATATTATTAGCATAAGAATAATTTTTAATTAATTGGTCTTCTATGCTGGCGGCCGGGGTTCGATCCTCGGTCCCGGCATAGATTTATCTGATTACCAAACCCTTCCTTCACCTCTGACAAGACATCTTGTGAATGTGAGGAATGCCAGGCCTCCACCGTGGTTCGGATTCCACGTTAAACTGTAGGTCCTCCATTTCATCTCACAATCACCCTACCATTACACATTAGCGTAAGTGCGTATAACCCGAACGGGTAGTAAGACGTGGTGCTAATAATAATAATAATAATAATAATAATAATAAATTAATTTATTGGTAGCGGGCCCGCTTCGGTAGGTGAGTGTTCTAAGGCACCACTCTCAAATAGACTAGACTGCCGATGATGGACAGATGTTGCTTCGAATATAGGTCGGGTGTACTGAGGGGGGGTTAGTGGTTTTACACTCTCTATTCACTCAAATGTAGGTGCACTTATTTTAAATTCAAGCTTCCTCATTCTAAAAAATTTGTATAGTTAGTTCTTAAGTGCATAAACTGAGATGCTCTGACAAAAATAAAATCTATTAAAAATCCTAAGAGCCCGCCTCAAGATCAATTAGACAGAAAATTAGATATGTAACTATGCTCCCAATATATATATATATATTTTATCAGAATATGGTTGTATGCATTCTAAAATTGACAAAATTGAAATTTGGATCAGTTTAATAGTTATCTATTTTTAAATAACTAAGCTTACATATTTTTATACGACAACATGGTAGGGGCTTATCACTATTTTCTAATCTCCTGTTTTCTAAGAGAATAAACAAGAAAGTACTTCAATATGTTGTAATCGTTAGAGCGTAGTATTTTTTATAATATCCTTGCTAATCGCCCACGAGGTTGGCTCTTTAATGTTTAAAAAAAAATTGATATGTAGTTCGTTCCTACCTCGAAGATGTTGACGGTGTAGCTGAGAACTGCCGTGATCCCCGAAAGCTGATTGTTTACAATTAAACCTACACTTATCAGAAGAGCCTTCAATGTCCCCCTGGACTTCAAGTTTTTGATAAAAGATGACATGGTTAAGCGGTTTTCCTTACCCTTTTTGTAGGCTTCCTCGAGTCTCGTCATCTCTTGATCAACGGTGACCACGTCTCCTGTCCGAAGCCACATCAAAGCCTTCCTGGCGCCATCAGGGTTGTTTTGGCTGATGAGGTAGACTGGTGTCTCGGGCATCCAGAAGAAAGAGGCCATGAAAATGACAGGCATTGCCAGACAGATGGCTGTGAAGGTCGTGTACGACGCGTAGTAGCCCACCACGTAGGCGAATAGGATACCGCCGAAGGAGAACAGTATTGTGTAGGAGCCCAGGCCGCCACGGATGTCATCATCTACTATCTCCGTCACGTAAAGTGGACCAAGGATAGTGTTGCCGGCAGCACCTAAGCATAGTGGGAGAATAATATTGCTTGAATAGGTTTAATAATTACAAAATATCGTGGTTTGAAATAGTCGGTTTGACAAAACAACTACTGACTTAACAAATTTAACTTAATCCGTTTAGAAGTCTCAAGAAAGATTTTATTGGTATTTAAGTAAAGTAAAAGTTAGATACGATTGTTTTCTTGTTTTGACGTAGCTTTAAATATATTAACTTTGTTGGATAGTAAAATAATATCAAAACACAACATATTATTTGGGTATAAAATATGAAATTGAATTTTTTATAGGGAAAATAATATATTAAAAATACAGCTTACTTGAATTTTTAAATTTTCCATATTATTACAAAAATTTGTGTACAGTAGATGAGTGATTGATTCGGTAGGTCCTCTACCCTATTATTATTGTAAAGATAAAACTGTTTCTATTACCAATATAATTTTTCATAAGAACCTTGAAAGATCACGACAGTTGGTGGCTTACCCCTCCCAGCCGACACACCAATGAAAAACCTCCTTTCCTCACTCGCTTACCAAGGAAAATTATTATCCCCCTCCGCCGCTCACCCAAAAAGAGCCACCTCCTTCCCTTCCCCTTTCACTTTAGAAGATATACAGTGATCTGTCCCCTTAGCTAAAAAAGTTACCAGTGCTCCTAGGAAGAACCTACCCCCGCTCCTTTAGGAAGAAGAGCCTACCCCCCCCCCTCCTCTAGGAAAGAGAGCCTACTCCCCACTCCTCTAGGAAGAAGAGCCTACCCTCACTCCTCTAGGAAGAAGAGCCTACCCTCACTCCTCTAGGAAGAAGAGCCTACCCTCACTCCTCTAGGAAGAAGAGCCTACCCTCACTCCTCTAGGAAGAAGAGCCTACCCTCACTCCTCTAGGAAGAAGAGCCTACCCTCACTCCTCTAGGAAGAAGAGCCTACCCTCACTCCTCTAGGAAGAAGAGCCTACCCTCACTCCTCTAGGAAGAAGAGCCTACCCTCACTCCTCTAGGAAGAAGAGCCTACCCTCACTCCTCTAGGAAGAAGAGCCTACCCTCACTCCTCTAGGAAGAAGAGCCTACCCTCACTCCTCTAGGAAGAAGAGCCTACCCTCACTCCTCTAGGAAGAAGAGCCTACCCTCACTCCTCTAGGAAGAAGAGCCTACCCTCACTCCTCTAGGAAGAAGAGCCTACCCTCACTCCTCTAGGAAGAAGAGCCTACCCTCACTCCTCTAGGAAGAAGAGCCTACCCTCACTCCTCTAGGAAGAAGAGCCCACCCATGTTCACCTAGGAATAGCCTACACTCGTGTCTCTAGGAAGGAGAGCCTACACTCGTGTCTCTAGGGAGAAGAGCCCACCCATGCTCACCTAGGAAGAGCCTCCCCGCAAAGAGCATGAGCTCTGATCGGGCGGTGAGGACCAGTAACCATCCGATGACGCCGGGTAGTCCCACCAGATAGCCCGTCAGCTTCCTGCTGTGCCTATTGACCATATAGTTGTAGAAAGGGGAGGACAAAATACCACCAAAACACATGAGTGAGCCCAACCACGAGGACGAATCTGCGCTCATAGGCTCGACGTCATCGCCCAGGGGAGAGGGTGCCGACTGCAACAGGGGCAGCATGGTTGATGGCCACCCCATCACTACGCCTGTGGCGAATGATGAAACACTCACTGGAATGATAACAAACAAACAGTTGGTATTTCTTTCTGTCAAACAAGACAGAGTTCAAACCCCTTTCTAGCAGAATACACTCGTGGAACAGATGGTTATGTTAATTTGTGATTTCCTCTATTATAGCGTTTGGATATTGGGTCAAGTTTGAATAGTCCTCTTATAGTTTATCTCGCAAATACATCAGGGCCGCCAAAAATATAAATAACTAATGTATTGTTATTATATAACACTTGCGAATGTGTGCAACACCTAAATAACCAGAATTAAACATGAGAATAAATTAAATAGAGTGTAATAAATATAAAATGATTAGATAAATTCATACATTGATTTTATTCTCGGATAAGTAAATGATGAATACAATATACAAATTACAGTTTTAAATGTTTATGATTTAGGAGGTAGAGTGAAGCGACGAAACTCGAAGAGACGAAAGTTTAGGTATGTCTCCCTCTCTCTTTCTTTCGTTCTATCTTTCTCTCTCTATATATATATACACATAAATATTACGTGCACCATGTCCTACTACCCATTCTTGCTATCTGTTAATTTAGACTAACTGGAAAGTATCAAGACATTAGAGTTAAGATGAAATGTAATGAACTTGTATTTGCGTGGTGGGAGAGTGGAAACCTTTTAGGAAAATCAACCTTGGTACACTTCCATAGCACTCGAACCCTGACTTCTCAGTCACCATGAAATAAGATCAGCTGTCATGACCACTTTCACTCAATGGCTTCCCACTCTTATCAACGCAACTGAATATACTTTCCCCCCTCTATAAATTCTATCTTCTTCTTCCCTAGTCAACTAGTGTAAATATTTGGGTAGCGAGACACGCTTCCATTATAAAAATAATATATGTTTATAATTAAAATGAATTGGTATTATTTTCAAAGTTGGGATTTTTCCAATAAAATTATTTTTATCGAAACCATATATTACTAGAGCAATTATATCCACTCACCGGTTGTAGCGGCTAAATATTGTGCTAGCCTTATTTTTCCTTTTCTTGCTGATGACTGATCTAACTGTGTGGTGGAATCCTCCATCTTGTAAACCGCTGAGCTAATGAATCGTTCTATTAAAAAGAAGCTACAGTTAGGACATGTTTATATTATTGTCTTAATAATAAAACACCCTAACTTGATCCAATAAATTTAATTCACATGCATGCCCACATTATGTTATAAAACTTGAGATTTATTTTTCCAATTTATTTGGTCGTCTTATAGTCTATAATTGAGGCGTGGGGAACCTTTTTGTATTGTAAAGCCCTCAGTCGCATCATAGATTCCTCATAAAGTGGCGGACTTAAAGTCCACCAGCCATAGATAAATATATCAATATAATCGGTTAATTTTTTTCAACATAATGATTTGAAAATAAAGGTTTTTATATTAATTAACTAAAACACACAACGATAAAAAAAATGTATCATTTTTAAATAATCAAGTATCGCTACCCTGTTCTCTAAAGGCACTTCTTGGGAGGATGGGCAACCGAAGGGATTGGGTTAGGGAAACCTATTAGTATTACAGTAGATATTAATTGTTTTTTTTATTAGAAAAGGATGTAAAAGTTGAATGGCTAACATTTAAGGATATTAATGTGATGGAACGTATCTTAAACTTTATAAAAAGTAAAAGTTCAAACCATCCAAATATAAGTTAAGCCATCGTGCAACCCGCGTGCTAACTGACCCTTGTTCTTTTCCTGGTCAGAGTCCCCTTGTATTTACTTGCCTTTTCATATAATTCTATTTCTTTCTGTCAGAGGTGAAATGTTTTATCTCAATATACTAGCCAGTATCAATACTACACTTACACCTATCACCAATGTTGGTTTTGTTTGCTTTTATATAGTCCGTATTATTGGTAAAGAGTTCAAATTACATTCTATTGATTGATTTTGGATTTTGTTTTCATAATTTTTATTCTGTCTTGACGCTCAATATTCGTTTCTTCTCCCGACTAAAGAACAGATGGAAAATTAGACTATTATATACAAGAAATATTGTTTTTGCTACTCTTAAACTTGTGTTTAAAAAGACGCGCGCACACGAGAGACGTGCTGCTGAGGCCACTATCTGGCAACGCCGCGTTTTCTCGCATTCACAGCGCTAGAAACGTCAAACACAAAGTTATGTTACGGAAACCGTAATTCTCTCTGACGAATCGCATACTTGACATTGTTCACTGCAATCCCTTTACTGGATACATTCCTTTATGATACTACAGGCTTATTGCGATTTAATGAAACATCTTTCAAAAGTATTTCCCCCAAGAAAGAGATAAGAATAATACCACAGTAGAAAACAACTAGTAGGTGACCTGGCGGTCTAGGGGTAAGGTGTCAAACTTCTGTACTGGCGGCCGGGGTTCAATCCTAGGTCCCGGCATAGATTTATCTGATTACCAAACCCTTCCTTCACCTCTGACAAGACATCTTGTAAATGTGGGGAATGCCAGGCCTCCACCGTGGTTCGGATTCCACGTTAAACTGTAGGTCCTCCATTTCATCTCACAATCACCCTACCATTACACATGAGTGTAAGTGCATGTAACCCGAACGGGTAGTAAGACGCGGTGCTAATAATAATAATAATAATAATAATAATAATACGAATAAAATATGTAATTTATGTAATAGCTTCAAAAAATACGTAGAATTCGGGAAAATATGTATAATTCAAAATTAAAATACAATCGCAAACAATCTAATTCTCCGTCATCCCTTTAAATAAGAATACACTTTCAATTTTATTATACATCCGCAACCATTAGAGCAACAAAATAACTTTCCAGCTATCACTGTAAAGTTGTAGTAATATTAAATATACCTTTTTTTTATTGAAATATATTTTTGTGATAAATAAGCAAAAATGTATTCTTTACTTTCTCGCTATCTTACAGGTAGAGAAAGTATTGCGATCGTCAAATAAATCGAACTCGAGATTTGGATGAATCTCGACGTTTCATGAACCCCCAAATCCGAAAAAGTAATTTTTGAATTTCTGTTTGTCTGTCTGTACCTCTGACTAGAGCCTAAAATTTTTTGACGATCGGGCTAAAACTTGGTATCTATGGTTTCCCCCGAGGGATTTTTGGAATTGGATATATAACTCTAAAATTAAGGATAGTTTACTGAAGGGGGAAAATAGAAAAAATTGATTTTCTCAAAATCGGTTCTAATGATTTTTTTAAAATTTCATTTATAAACATCTATAAATATATATATATAAAAAAAAGTTTTTCTCAATATTTTGGCAACTTGACTTTAAGGGTTCTGTTCTGATGCGTACATTCTTATTATTTACCATATCTCAGTAGCTCTTTGAGATATGAAATTACTTATCATTTCAAATATGTAGGTCTATTTATAATACAAATCTTTTATTTGAAACATATTTTTATAAATCAATAACTTTCAATCTATACACAATTATATATATGTTTAAAGTATTGCAACTGCAAAAAAAAATCTAACCCAAAATGTTATTATTATTATTATTATTATTATTATTAGCATCGCGTCTTACTACCCGTTCGGGTTATACGCACTTACGCTAATGTGTAATGGTAGGGTGATTGTGAGATGAAATGGAGGACCTACAGTTTAACACGGAATCCGAACCACGGTGGAGGCCTGGCATTCCTCACATTCACAAGATGTCCCAAAATGTTGATGGATATCAACGTCTCATTATGTCCCGAAACCTAAAAAGTGGTTTTTGCAATGCTGTATGTTTGTGTGTCTGTTTAACCCTAAAATTAAGAGTAGATTAATAAAAAGCGAAAGGAGAATAAAAACTATTTTCTCAAAATAGGCTGAAACGATTTTGATTAAAATTAGTATCTAGGCGTTAATTAAGATTATAAATAAAATGGCTATTTACATTTTCCTATGAAAATGAAATTTAGGGTACTTCACATAAGCGGAAATTTCTGTATTTCCACAAATATTTGAGAAACTAAATAATTTAGCATTACAAAATTGTGTCACAATTAAAAATAAAAACTATTATTTGAAATATATTTTTATAAAACCAATATTTTCGGAGATATTGGCAAATATATTAATACATTTTTGTGAGCTTTAGTTCTAAAGAGATAATACTTAAGTTTTAACGCAATAATTATCCAATGCCATAGAGTTATTAAATATAAGTAAGTCTCTCAAAAAAATGGTTATTTTTCCTTTAAGCTCTTAGGAGAAATGTTTGTACAACAATGATATATCTCCTTCATTTTAGACTGAATAGTCAATATTTACATGTTTTATTGGTCAATTTATAAATGAGGAATTGAATAGCAATTCGATGACTTGAAGATGTGAAACACCTTTTAAAATTTTAACTGGAATTGGTAATTTTAGTATGAAGTGTTGACCTTTTCAGACCCAAAATTGATTATTTTTATTGTTCTAAATATACAAATGAGGACATTCTTTAAAAATAAAACTATAAAATTGAAAACCGGGACTCAAAAATGTTTTACGTAAGTATAAAGCAATTTATGCTTGGATTTTCTAGTGTCTATTATTTCGCTTAACATGTATTACGAGTTTTTAGTAAATGTCTCCATTTTTAAACAATAGAGCGAGGAAGTTTGTGCGGAGTTCCGTACCATTTATTTTATTCAGGTATTTGAAGTGTTAAATTGACTGCTATGTTATAGTTGGTGAACAGATATGGTTATATTTTCTTAATGATTCTTCTGTAAGGGTGTATATTTCATTTATGCTCTTAGTGGAGGATGGTGGGTATAAGGGGTTTCTACAATAATGTATATTAATCTTTCCACAAAACTCTGATGTGTTCTTAATATTATTATTATTATTATTATTATTAGCACCGCGTCTTACTACCCGTTCGGGTTATACGCACTTACGCTAATGTGCAATGGTAGGGTGATTGTGAGATGAAATGGAGGACCTACAGTTTAACGTGGAATCCGAACCACGGTGGAGACCTGGCATTCCTCACATTGTTCTTAATAAATGTCTCTTAAGATGAATAAAATAGGGTTTGTGCAATGCACCATACAACTTATTCTTCTTATGAGATTATATGTAGTGATGGTTTTAAGGGGGTTGAGCTATTGATAAAAAACAATCTTAAACAATTATCCTCACAGTTAATATATTAAAGTAGAGACTAGGTATTTAATCACTATTCGTCTACGCTTAATAATATTTAGCACCGCGTCTTACTACCCGTTTGGGCTATACGCTTTAAGTACTAATTACTCTAATGTATTAGGAATTGGGAAGGTTGAATTAGAGGAAGTGAACCCGCATTTACGTGGAGGGAGAGTGGAAAACCATTTAGGAAAAACCACCCTCAGTTCAACCGACCGAGATTCGTCTACGCTCAATACATATTTTTTCTGGGAGTTTGGCTATAAATGTGGACACTTTGCTAAATAAATATTTTTTGACATTTTCACAAACAAAAAGTTAAAAAGCTTTTAAATTAACTATAATTACCTGATTCACATTAAAAGGAATGTAATATCCCAAAATATAGTAATATATACAGAGAGTAAAAGCTATCGGCACAGTAAATAACAAACACAAATTAATTTTTTCCCCTTCAAAAATGCCTTTGACAATAAGAAAAAAACCTACCAAAACAATAAAAACAAAAATAAGTGATCAAAATCACAATTATAAACGATAATTAGTCAAATACGACTGCATCTAACAGCAGCAAACAAATACATTAGTTATGGATGTAACGCCAGAAAGTATAATACAAATAATATGAATTTCTTATAACTTTATTTAGTGGTGATTAAAAGTATATTAAATATGTTTTACCCTCAAATAAATTTAAATTTCTTTTTAACTGGTCGGACTCTCATCAGGTAATCGGACACACCTAAAACCGCTTAGTTGGTCAGAAGCAACAGTTTTGATTGGTTCTTTAAAATCGTAAATTTAAAGTAACGTTTTGCTAAGGGCTTAAAAATAGTGGGGGTATTAAAACACAAATTAATCACAAGTAGTTTAGAAACTAGAGTACTATTTATAGATGTTTATATTATTACATCTTTGAAAATACTTCATTAATATTTTCTATAAATTATACACTGATATTTTTCACAAATTGTGTAAAATAAAACTAAGGGATGGCTATTTTTGTCAAATATAATTTGTAAAATCACTTAATATGAATATTTTACTATCTATAGGTATTATTTTAAGTCCCGCAAGAAAGATACAATAATTACAATAGTGTTTTTTTAGACGTAAAATTTACAACTTTTGTAATAATTAACTATTGTTAAAGAACATATTTGATTCAAAAAGGAAATTAATGTATTATTATACCATTGGTTATAGTAGAACCACAATTCCCTCACTTTTAAATTATCTGACTAGTACTTAACCACGTCTTTACCTACGTCAGTGGCCGAATGGTCTAAGGAGTCATTTTCATGTTATACTGGCCTGCTGATGACGGGGAGATCATGGTTAGAATCCCGTTAGGATCTAATGAAGGTGGTTTTCCCACTCTAATTCTATGAAAACGCGGGTATATTAACTCTAAAATGATTCCTTACTTATCCGTATCCCATTATATTAATTATCATATAGGCTTTATAAACTGAACAATTAGTAAGTTGCGCTGATAAAAAAAATGTGTTTATTGTTGGCCACTCAAACCTAATCGTAATTAGTTTATCCACATTAAAATAATTGGTATCTCACTTACCTCTAAGATGAACACTACACTAATACACCAATGAGTATGAACGGTTCCTATGAAAGCACCACAATACTAAATACAACCATACTTTTCTTTCAGATTATATATTATTGTGGAGAAAAACTTATTAATACTTGATGTTAATTTTAAAATGGTTTATATCAAGGTTAGAATACAATCAGATAACTAAATGTACGAAAACGACAGACCCTTTAATTTACAATGCACATAGATATGAAAGAGAATAACAATAAATTTATCTTTCATTATGTTTATGTTGAGTCAAGCTATTGTCAAGTGCGGTGATGTCTAGGTGCGATTGAATGTATCAAAGTACTTTATTTGAACCATTGATTGGTCAATGAGACAAAGTTATATGTTCTTGGTGAAATCTCCGTCAAATGGCTTGTAATGTGGTGCAACTAAGTAATAGACTCGATTTTCCGGGCTTAGTATCGGGAGGAGATAAATGAATAACCGATTTAATAGTGAATCTTGGTGACCTGGCGGTCTAGGGGTAAGGTGTCAAACTTCTATGCTGGCGGCCGGGGTTCGATCCTGTCCCGGCAAAGATTTATCTGAGTACCAAACCCTTCCTTCACCTCTGACAAGACATCTTGTGAATGTGAGGAATGCCAGGCCTCCACCGTGGTTTGGATTTCACGTTAAACTGTAGGTCCTTCATTTCATCTCACAATCACCCTACCATTACACATTAGCGTAAGTGCGTATAACCCGAACGGGTAGTAAGATGCGGTGCTAATAATAATAATAATAATAATAATAATAATAATAATAATAGTGAATCTTAACTCACTTCACATCGCAAATGATCGATTTCTAAAATCTAGGTTTACCCGCTTCTGTGGATGCTTAGTCTAGGGCGTCACACTAGTGTGAGACTGACCAGCCGATGAAAGGGAGATCACAGTTCGAATCTTGGTCGGGTCTACAATGGTTGTTTTTTCTCTAAAGAGTTTACCATTTCCTTTTACGCGAATGAGGATAGATTAGCTCTAAAATGCTTTCCTCCTTATCTCTATTCTATTAGAGTGATGATACTATATGTGTATAGCTGGAACAGCTAGTAAGACGCAGTGATAACATAATTAACAACAACCCTAAGACACTCCATTATTTGTTAGGAAACCTAGTCATGCGTAGTTGCGAATCTAAAGAAAAAAAATCCCTGAATGATGAACGGATAAGCCTCAAACTGGATAACCCACATACAAATACTAAGGAGTTAACTGTTTTCTAAACTCCCCGAAGAAGACTTCTTTGGACCAGCATTTAGAGATGTGTGAATTCTATTCGATGCTCCATTATTTCCATAAAATCTCTAAACACTTTCATACCAAGTTATTCAAATCCACAGTCGTAGGAACTGGAAAAATACAATTAAAAAAATATTTTTTACATCCTTTTTGATGGAGATTTAGTTCTCAGGACAATTTATTTTTATCGTCTTCTTCATAAAAAAATATCAGAGTTACCTTAGGAGATGATCGAGCATTAATATGTGTTTTTAAAAACAGAAAACTTGATTGAATAACATTTTAAAAAAACTTTTATTTTATTCCAAAGTTCATATTAAAGAGTTATTTCACGCATATCAAATGAGGCTTTATGATACCAAGGTAGGGTAGCAGTCCTGCTTTCACTTTGTATTATGGCACTTAACGTCCAATTTCTAAACATACTAATATAATTAACACAAGATCTACAAATATGTGTAATATAAGATCAGACACAATACTGAATATCCCAGCCGTTAGTTCATCAATGCTAAGTTTGTGGCGTTGCAGGTAATTGAACCCTCAACCTAAGGCCTAGTAGACAAACGGGCTAAGATAAGATGTGTGCAGTATTCTTTATTGAAAACTGATGTGTGGCAACACTCCTATAAACAGTGGTGGTTCTAGGCTAGGTGAGAGGGGGGTGAAACCTCCCCCAAATAAAACAGGAGTATTTTTTTTAATTAGAATCAAAGCATTATTAATGTAAGCTATTTATTTATATATCATTATTCTACGGGAACGTAAGAGGTTCTTTTTGTTTAACAGGTATTCTATGTGTTTCGGGATTCCAGTAAATTTCATCTGATGGTCATATTCTGTCATATTCTAAAGTGTAAGGATCACAAACTGAAAAATTTAAAAGAACTATCCATTGCATATTCTTAAATTTCTTTGTGTGCAAGCAAAGCTCTAACTTTTTTTTTCAAGCCATCTACACCACTAGTTACGTGGCATAAAACATCAATATTGTAATTTATTATTCAAGAGTAAAACAAAATGCACCCGAGAAATACACCCCAAAGTTTCCTTAAATATTTAAGCCTATGCCTAATTGGTTACTTTAATTAGTCTCTCTCAATCTCATTGATAGCTCTGATAAATTTGAAAGTGACAGAGCTATGAACGATACTATAATAACATTCAATATACAGCCAGTCCTTGTAATGAATGGAGTGAAGGTCAGTTGGTAGACTTGTCAGACTGATGTGCAATAGTTCCTTCTAGCTCAGTGAGGAAAGCAACGGGAAACTACCTCTCTTCTCATTTCCTTAGTACACCTCTTCAGTGCTGCTTAGGCTTTACAGCTGACAGTGGAACTGTTGTGGACCCAACCAACTTTAGGTTTACTACCATACCTTTATAAATACATGTCAAATTTAAGCGTTTTAATTTTCTTAGTTTTCAATCTACCAAGACTGGTAGTCAATTGGTATAGGTCTTCAACATAGTATATAGAGGTGTAAAAAGCACTCTCAAACTTCTGACGATCCGTATTAGCTTACACGAGAACCTGTTCATCCACTATACTACTAGGCGTCCTACTGACAAACTGAAAAAAAAGTTTGACGATGAGTGTAGTACCTTATTATTAAGATACACAATTAATTCTCCTTGTTCCAGGTATCTTAATAAATAAGGGACTAGGAATGGAGGGTATAAAAGGGGAGGTTCTTCATACATTTTGTCTAAATAGTTACATACTTTCTATTAAACCCAATAGAAAAATAATTCTAGAATGCTTTCTCTAACATCCATCTTCCAACCCCTTACCGCCCCATCGTTAGAGCTATAAAATTACATGCGTTACAAGACACCTTGACCGAATTTAAAACGCAATTTTTAGAAATCACACGGACCCTTCTAGACTTTCATCGGCTTTCTGTAACGTCACTTCTTCTCCAGCGAGTTCTTTCAAAATCAAGTCCAGGCTCTTATTTTTAGTCTCCGGTACGATAAAATAACAGAATAAGGCCATCGTGACTAAGCAGACGGCGAAGAACCAATAGCACCCGTCCAGTCCCAGCAGATTGTTGAGGTCCGTAAAGAACCTCGTCACGAAGAAAGCCATTACATTGAGCAGGCACATGAACAAAGCGACACCGAACCCTCTCATCTGAGGGTTGAAGATCTCGTTGATGACGACGAAGGGTATGGAGTTGACGCCCAGGGCGATGGTCACAACATACATTCCGAGGCTGGTGACCGGAAGCCACCCTAGATGGGTGACGTCATGGCCGTTAGCTTTGAGATAAAAGAACCCCCCAAGGGCGGCCAAACAGGCGGAAGAGACAATGTTTGAAACGATCAGTAAGATCTTCCTTCCAGCTCGATCGATCAGGATGATCATCAGGTAGATGCCGAACATCTGTAGAGCACCGATTATTATTGTGGACACGTTGGCCGATATTTCGCTGCTCGCGTCCTGAAACCAAACCAAACCGTAATACATCTTACCGGCATTATTATAATGGTTTTAATATTTTTTACTTACTAATGCCAAGATAAAGTATTGTGGTCAAAAAAAATCAACCTTTAAATTATGATTAATGTACACGTTACATATGAACATGAACCCAAAAAAAGTGGATTTTACATTTCTACCTGTCCCTGGCCACGGATCCTAAATAGTTTGATGGATTTTGTTCAAACTTGATATTTAGATATTATAAGGCTATAACACAAAATTACTAATGAGTATTTTTTTAAATTTCAAATTAAAAAAATGGCTCTAACAATTTTGCTTGAAATTCTTATATACGATTATTTATGACCTGACAAATAGCACTATATAACTGGTTTTATGGGCAATATTTCATTGAAGGGAAGTTTACTGATGACTGATTTTCCAAAAACTTGAAATATTTTTGAACAGCTCTAACGGTTTGGTTTCAAATGGGTATCTTGGTAGTGTTTGAAATAACCTATAACACTATTTAGCTGGGTTTTTTTGGGTGGGGTGGGGGGGGTGAGGGAGAACTAATTTATGGGTAGTGGGTAGTTAACTGATGACTGATTTTAATTTTTTTATATTATTTTACAAATGGTTCTAACGACTTGGTTCTAATTATTTGGTTCCAAATGGGTGTCTTCAAACTGTTTGATATAATCAATAACACTGTTTACTTATACTTTAGGTAAAAACTAATTTATGGGTAGCTTAATGATCCATTATTTTTCAAAAAACTTGGAATTTTTATAATGGCCAGATGATTTGGTTTCATATGTTTACATTAGGGTTTTTATAATGACAAATTTTACAGTATAGTTGTTTTTTTGAGTAAAAATTAGTTTAAGGGTAATTTATAAAATTCGGATTTCTTAAAAATTTGATATATTTAAAAAAATACTTTAGTGGTTTGGCTACAAATGGATCTATTGGGAATGTTTGATATAGAAATTAGCACTGTATACTCGTTTTTAGGGCCAAAACTTGGTTAAAGGTGATTTCCTGATGACTAATTCCTTTTTTTTAAAGTTATTTTAAAGATGGCTTTGTTGATTTTGTTTAAAATGGATATTTATGAAGTAGTTGATATCCCTAATGAGAATCTGAGAATATATTTCATGATAAATAAGCATACGCTTCATTTCATAAAAATTAAAAATAATCTTTGGATCCCTTACAAATAATTTATTTTTGAACATTTGAAATGTATTAAACATATTCAAACATTTTAGATTAAAGTTTATAAATAAAGATTTTTAATACGAATAACAAAATAACGTGTTTATTTTTTATGAAAAAACTTATTTAAGGATAGTTTATTTAAAACCTATTTTTGAAAACTTTCTTCGAAGCTATAATATGAGAACGTTAGTCCGATTGTGTCATACCATTTATTTTTACTTATTCGCCACGAAAATGCTGGCAAATTTTCTCAAAGTCCTTGTTTTTTTACAACGGTATTTTAAACCCATGTGATTTTCAAACGGTAAGGATTGCCTTGTTGACCTCGGTGGTCTTGGGGTAACGTTCTCGACTCAGGACCCGATGTTCGTGGGTTCAAACCCAAGTGAGGTCGTAGCACAACTTCCCTTGGAGGAAAAGAAAAGCCATCTGTTCCACATAGATTGTGGCATGTAAAAGAACCCTGTAAATTATGTGAAAATACCTCCCATGGCAAAATTGGTAGGCACTTACGCTCTCGCTCATAGAAGTTCTCTTACACTGATATAATCAGTCGTTTCAGAAAGTGCACGTTAAATACCTCAAATAAATAAAAATCGGTTTTAATCGAAGATTGCCAACATAATAGCCTTGGGTTTCTTCGGATCCTTCACAGAAATGTTTTATGTATATAATGTTTGGCAGTAGCCTTGTTTGATATAGTGTAAGTACGGGCTATCTACAATTTAAAATATCAAAATCAGAGGATTAAAGAGGAGGTAGGAATGTGTTTAAAGGGAGCTTACACGCATATGTTTACACTAAGTGCAAATCGTCACGCTTGCAAATTACACATCAATTTGCATCGAACCTTCCCCTCCTGAGTAATTTCACTACACCAACCGCGTGATCAATTATTACATTATTAGAACAAATTGTCCATAAAGATAAAAATAGTTTTTGATTAGTTGCCAGCGGGCACGCTTCGGTGGCTTAATAGTTTAAGGCACCAATCTTGCAATAGACTGGCTGCCACTGGCAAATATAACATCTTTTTAAGATCCTAAAGATTCCGCCTTAAGGTCGAATAACCAGAGAATTAGTTACGTAACTATGCTCCCAGTAAAAAATACTCATGGAATAATGGTTTGATCCATTATCAACTAACCAAAGAAGAAAATTAAATCGGTTTAATAGTTTTTAAATAGTTATGTTATTTTTTTTTAAATACGACTATTCTTGACTAGTCTTAGATTCCCTGATTTTTAAAAGTAGAAAAAAAAAATCCGACGATACGTTTTTATAGTTAGAGCGTAGTCTTTTATCAAATATATCCTTGTTAATCTTCAGTTAGATGGGCTTTTTAATTAACTTTTTTCTTAACACGTGGTTTGCTCCTACCTCAAAGATGTTGACGGTGTAGCTGAGAACTGCCGTGATCCCCGAAAGCTGATTGTTTACAACCAAACCTACACTTATCAGAAGAGCCTTCAATGTCCCCCTGGACTTCAAGTTTTTGATAAAAGATGACATGGTTAAGCTGTTTTCCTTCCCCTTTTTGTTGTCTTCCTCGAGTTTCATCATCTCTTGATCAACGGTAATCACATCATCTTCCCGAAGCCACATTAATACCTTCCTGGCGCCATCCGGGTTGTTTTGGCTGATGAGGTACACTGGTGTCTCCGGCATCCAGAAGAAGGAGGCCATGAAAATGACAGGCATCGCCAGACAGATGGCTGTGAAGGTCGTGTACGAGGCGTAGTAGCCCACCACATAGGCGAATAGGATACCGCTGGAGGCGAAAAGACTGGTGTAGGATACCAGGCTGCCACGGATGTCATCATCTACTATCTCTGTCACGTACAAAGGACCCATGATGGAGCTTCCTGCAGCACCTAAGCCTAAAATAAATTGCATTTATTGGAAAATTATATATTAAAAATGATTTTTTTTTGAATTTTTGTTTTTGATTTGTAGCTCCTCTAACCCACTATTGAGGTAAAAATATAACTATGTTTATAACCGTTATAAAGTTTTATATGATCCTCAAAAGATAACGAAGGTTGATAGCAGTGGCGTGCGGTGACTTTTCTCAAACAGAACCAGGTTCTAAGACACCTTTCATAATGTGGCTGAAGAGGAATACTCTCCATATACTGCACAATATGTAGCTTAGCAAATACACTTTTAAAGTTCGTAGGTTACGCAATTTAGGTCCCTTTAACCAATTCACAATATTTAGACATGAAATAAACAAACAAATACATACATAGCGATATAAATTAAACAAAAAATCAATAAAAATAAAAAAGTAAATACAAAATTAAAAGTGAAATCTTGCCTATTTGTATATATTATTGCGATCCTTCTGTCACCTTTCTGAATGAATTTGTCGATAACAGCGTCATAGAATGATTTTTGACTCTTCAGTTAATCTAGAAAGCCTTTTTCAACTGACAACAGGGAACGTGTGGTGAGCCTATTCTCCCACTGGGCGTTACGCACAGTCGTCTTACTACGTTTAAAACAACAGTGGATGTGCTCACTGGTATTGTTGATAACAAACATCATTTATATGTTTCTTGGAACGCTTCTTCTTCTAAGTTTGTTTCCTTAAGGAACTTCATAATTTCAGTCATAGGGCCAGTTTCATAGTCAAATTTAGTACGCCTCAAGTGCGGAGCTACACTAAATACAAGACGACACCTACCTTAACCAGAATGGAATGGGCCGTTCTCGCATGGGAAACTGGCCCATTCCATTCTGGTTTAGGTAGGTGTCGTCATGAACTTAGTGTAGCACCGCACTTGAGGCGTACTAAATTTGACTATAAAACTAGCCCAAAGTCTTGTCTAAAAAGTCTGATAGGGCCAGTTTCATAGTCAAATTTAGTACGCCTCAAGTGCGGAGCTACACCAAGTACATGACGACACCTACCTACACCAGAATGGAATGGGCCAGTTTCCTATGCGAGAACGGCCCATTCCATTCGAGTTTAGGTAGGTGTCGTCTTGTATTTAGTGTAGCGCTGCACTTGAGGCTTACTAAATTTGACTATGAAACTGGCCCATAGTCTGTAAACTAATTCACTCTGAAAACTGCCAAAATGGAAAAGACTACCGGATCTCGACTGAAGTAATAAAAATAAACCATCAGGAAATCGATATCAGAAGCTCTGATTTTTTTAAAATCTAGCAGCTCAATAAATTGCAGCTCATTAAGATCTTGAAACCTCAGCTCCATTTGCCCAACCATAGTGTCAATAATTTCATTATAAAGACGCACATATTTATTTCTGGGATTCACGGAGTCATCTTCGCTACGTCTCTTCTTAGGAGCTTCCACGTTGTCATCATCTTCTAATTTTCTATACGTCCTTTTAAAGTTGTTTCTAGCATTTTTGAGGTGAGAGATCGTCTCTTTTATTCTATCGATGCAGTATTTCACATAGAAAGTTTTGGTTTGAATTTTTTTTAATAACATGTGAGAGAAAAAAAGTCACTGAAAACCTTCAGTAGAGAGGAGTAATTGATATTTCTCAATGATGACGCATACTCTTTAGCAGTAACGAAAGCATCAGTATTCCAACTATCTGGATTTTCAGCAATATTCTCAAAAAACTGTACGAGTTCTGTTTTAATTTCATTCACCATGTTAAAAATTCTGGAATTGTAGTTCCACCTTGTACTGGCAACTGTTGGAAACCGCTTCTTTATCTCAGATTGATTAAGAACGTTAATTCGTTTCGATTAATGTGAAAATAAATTTGGAATATCACTCTATGTCTTAAAAATATCTTGCATTCTGTTAGATGATTCATAAACTGATAAAGAATAAGATTGAGTTTGTGAGCATATCAGTGGATGAAGAATACACCTGGGCACCTCTTTTTAGTACTTGTTTGTATACCATTTAAATGTCCAGAAAGTGCAGAAGCTCCATAATACGATTGTGCGACAAGTTTTTGCTCACAATTAAAACGAGAGAGGATTCGAAAAACATGTTCACTTAAAGCAATTGCATTGCGATCACTGCTGACATCTGAAAAACGAATAAATCTTTCATAAATGTTACCATCTTTCACATATTGTGGTACTGTCGAAAGTTGAGAGAGCTTTGCAATGTCCGTACAACATTATTGCTAGAACAAAAGCATAATTTATTTCTAACTTAATCTAATCCAAAATTAATCACCAGCACATGCAATTATATCGTTTTGAATTTTCTTGGAGATTCGTTTGAACGCCCCCTGCTCTGGAGATGAAATTCCAATTTACTATCTTATTTAGAAAGTAACTGCATTAGTTTAATATAGTTTCCCCGGTTAATGGAATCTTCCCGTTTGTCGTGACCTCTGAATGGCGGATTTTGTTTGGACAAAAAACGCACACATCAATTAATCTTTAATTAGTTCCCGGTTTGAACCAACGTCTTTATTATGTTATAAAACGTCTAGCGTTTATTGCTCACTCAGTTGAAAATCTATTCTGTTCTTCCAGAAAGTTCTTAATTAAGTTACTGATGGATAGATGTGAGTGAGTCTATTCATGGTGCACCTGAGCATTGATTTGCATTCAGTTAACAATTTTGAAGAAGTATAATATTCTGTTTTGAAATGACGTGTATATTCTTTCATTTTTGTTATAGCATAAATGTCTGAAGTTGGCCTACCATTCATTATTATTTGCTGATTTTATTCAAAAGTGAGGGCCCCAAACGAAACTGCAAATAATCGGTCGAGAACACAGCATCGCGAAAGGTGGTCAGTACTTCTACATCCCACTGAACTACATTCAATAACCCTGCTACTTGTCTCAGGTCCCGTTCCCCATGCTTTGTCGTGAGGGAACAGTTTCCAAATCCATGTCCCCTTCAATATTTCACACTTTCAAACAATTTCAAAATAAATTGACTATCGAACACTTTAACACGTCTCAAGATCTCTTCCGTTAATGGGAACAATTACATAAGTTTAGCAACCACAACAATACCACTTATAAGACGCAAACAAAAATTACATTTAGTTGTGAAAGAACGCAAAGCGTTTGCATTTATCTTATCATACAGGCGGACTGGGCTGGCTTTAAGTGGTCCTCTCCCCGGTAAAGGCCCGTTGACACGTTATTAGTTGACTAATGCAAGTACACTAATTTGGCTGCGCGCGCACAGCTTGCACCGTGTGGACAGATAAGCAAGCTACTAACAATCAAGTATACTTGCAAGTGAAAAAGTTGGTCACCTTCCAACTTTACTAATGTAAGTAGGCAATTAAAAATGGCTGCAACTAAAGAATTGGTTGTGCGGGGGACACTTATTTGTGGAATGTTATGAAAAGAATGAGTTTTTGTGCAATTTTAAGCACCGAATTTATAAAGATAAGAATGCGAGTATTATTGCACAAGAGGATATTGTAAAGTTTTATCAGATGTACATATTCTCTAGAAGTTTCCAAAATAAAATTTTAGACCTACGTAAATATTGAAAATGTTCCTTGAGAGAGATATTATTTAATATCGTTAAACAAATGTTATAAATAATTTGAACAAACCATTATTTCCTACCAACCGACGTGGCATGTGTACATTTTTTATATACAATCAACAAAATATAATACAACATTGTAGTACCGTGATTAGTTCTGGCAATATAATATTCGCATTATCGGAAATTAAGGTATGAATGGCTGGTGGCTTTCACGCGAAATCTTCGGCACGTTTTCCAATCTCAGTATTCGACACTTTAACCAATCTTTATAAGTTTTAATTAATAATGTTCAGCCCATACACTTCAAACACTTTGTATTAATGCTTTGGAAACTTTGGTAGATACATAGCACAATATTATTATCGCATAGCAAACCAGATAGTTTATATTTAAACCAATCTACAATTGAAAGAATTATTATTTTTAAGGAGTATTTTAGGCCTAGAAAGCTAGCATTTAAGAAAATATTTTGTTATTTGTATACCAAAATTTATAACAAGGCTTAAAAAACCTGCGTTAGGCCTATTTAAAAAAATGCCCAACCGTGGGTTGTAATGGGATTTATTGACCTTATTTGAGTTTAATTTTATTTATCATGTATGCTAAGAGAGTTAACAAATCAATAAAAATAATATAATAATTATTTGGGATCAACTGAAATTCATTTTAAACTATTAAAGACTTAAGAAATATGAGACGTACTAATCACTAACGTTGTTTATATAAAACCATTTTTTAAACAGGTCATCTAATTAATGTTACAATGCGTTTAGTGAAAAATTGTAATTTATTTGGCCACCCATTTTTATTCTATATTCACCCTTTCTAGATCTTAACACACAAGAGTAATTAATATATACGTATAAATAACTTGAACGAGAAATTAGACGCAGTTATAAAAAAAATTGCACCAATAGAGAGATCAGTTAGGACAACTTTATTTTCAGCCATGTTTTTAGAAGCGATACTAATACAAGTGAAAAATGCGTGTAAACACAACTAGCATGTTAGTAAGCTAATACCACTGAACTTGCACTAGTCCACTAACAGCGTGTCAAATGGCCTTAAGTGCATGGAGACTTAAAGGGCGGGGAGGAGGGGGGGGGATAAAGATTTCCCGTGGAAATTTAACTCAAAATAGTTAAACTAAAAATGTCTGGAGATTAGCCTAGTCCTACTAGTCCATTGACGGCACGCCACTAATTGATAGCATCCTCCTACCAACGGATACTCTCTCATAAATAGCCTCCTCATTTCACCAGCCTACCAAGTAAAATTCGTATAACCCTCCTTTGCTTACCTATGTAGAGCCTCCTCAAACTACCTACTTCCATATTTTAATTTGGAAGAAACACACAGATCAGTCCTCTTGAACAAGAAAACTTCCCTTAGCAGAAATCACCTAGGAAGAGCTTATCTCCACACTCCTTTAGGAAGAGCCTTCCCCCACTCTTCTAGGAAGATCCTATCCCCACTCCTTTAGAAAGGGCCTACCTCCACTCCTATATGAAGAACCCTATCTCCACTCCTCTAGGAAAACCCCTATCCCCACTCTTCTAGGAAGATCCTATCTCCCCTCCTCCAGGAAGAGCCTAGCTCCACTCCTCTAGGAAGAACCCTATCTTCACTTTTATAGCAATACCCCTAGCTCCCCTCTTCTAGGAATTTTTTGAAAGGAGAGCCTACCTCCACTACTTTAGAAAGGAAAACCTACCTCCAATCCTCTAATAAAAAGATCCTACCCCTACTATTCTAGGAAGAAGAGCCTACACTCGTGTCTCTAGGAAGGAGAGCCTACCCCCACTCCTCTAGGGAGAAGAGCCCACCCATGCTCACCTAGGAAGAGCCTCCCCGCAAAGAGCATGAGCTCTGATCGGGCGGTGAGGACCAGT